>BLSH010435387.1:24958-44582 GCA_018402905.1 Glandirana rugosa
GTATTGCAGTGTTACATATATTACATAGAATGCATGTCATATACCTATGTTACATAATATATTACATAGAACATACATTATGTTACATAGAAAAAGAGGTAAGTTCTCCTCTTTTTTTTTATGTAACTGCAACTGGAAACTGGGTCTGAAATTGGGACTTGTAATAGAAACTGGGATTGGTGAATTCCTGGCCTTCCTAAAGGTCGAAATCCTGGCCTCGGGAAAAACGCTAAGCCGCGACGCAGCGAAATTGACTGTTAACGCGCCAACACGCCGGAACATGGGTTTGCTTTAAACGTAGGAAAAATTTATATTTTTTTTTGGATTTGTATTTTAGCAAAAAGTAAAAAATTTGTTTTTTTTTTTTTGCAAAATTGTCGCTCTTCTTTTGTTTATAGCGGCGATCAGAAATGACGCAGACGTGATCAAATACCACCAAAAGAAAGCTCTATTTGTGGGAAAAAAAAGGATGCAAATTTCGTTTGGGTACAAGGCCGCACAACCGCGCAATTGTCAGTTAAAGCGACGCAGCGCCGAATCGCAAAAAGGGCTCCGGTCCTAAAGCTGGAAATCCTTCCGGTCCTTAAGTGGTTAGGGTCAAAGATAATGTTCAGGGTTAAAGTCTGGGTCAAAGGTCAACGTCAATGTATTTTTTTTTCTCCTCTTGAATGGAGAAAAAGATACATTGTATTACATACAAGATACATTATATAATACATTGTATCCATATACTGTACGTAAGATACATTATATACATTGTGACGTTATGCAAGGCACCACAATGGATGGGCGATACTTGTCTCCTCGCATGCGATCATTTTGAGGCGACTAGCGGGAGCCCGACCCGGGCTTTGCCGGCCACCGTGGCAGAGCTGGTTCCAGTCCGGACTTTCTGGTCCACTCAAACCCCTCTCCACCTGCATTTAATGACCAGGAAGAGAAAAGAGAAGAGCCCTATCCTGGATCTCAGAGGGAGAAAGCTGAGTGAGCTCTGTGTGATAATTTGGACTCTAAGTACAGGGTTTGCACTGTGCTTATGTTTTGTGGGTGTCGGGGACAGCCCCACACTGTATAAAGAGGAATCTCTTTGTTTAGCTTAGCGCCAGGTGGCAAGGTTTTGTTTTCTGTTTTTGTTTGTGTTTTGAGCTTGTAAAACCTAAAGAATTCTGGCAAGCCGCCAGATTTTTAAGAAACTGTCCTGCATACTGAATGTTTGCTTCTGAAAAGTGATTCCCACAAGCTACTCTCCCACAACATATACTGTACGTAAGATACATTACATAATACATTGTATACATTACATGATACATTACATTACATGCAGTATACATTGTATACATACACAATACATTATATAATACAATGTATATTTTTCTTTCTGCTAGAGGAGAAAATTGTAAACAAAAATAGAGTGTGAAAAAAAAATGAAATAGAATCGCTAAACCAGGGTCAAAGGTCAGCATCAGTGCATTTTTAGGTAGGATTTTTTTTTATTAATTTAATATCAGTATCGGTGTGTTTTAGGTAGGATAAAAAAAGGAAACATCCATTACCCTTTAATATCAAATTAATGCCAAATTGGTCCTGAAAAAAAAAATAACAAAAAAAAAACAAGGTGTAATCCACCTGGGTACACTAGGTAGTTGTGATGATAAATGTCTAGGTTTACTAACACAAGTTATAAATCTGTGTGCAGGTGTTAAAGTATTTTTCTAGTTCTCTGCAATAACCACTTTAGCTCCGGAAGGTTTACCCCTTCATGACCAGGCCATTTTTTACGAAACGGCACTTCGTTATTTTTAACAGACAATAGCGCAGTCGCGCGCTGCTGTACGCAAATACAATTTATGTCCTTTTTTCCCACAAATAGAGATTTCTTTTGATGGTGCTTTTATCACTTCTTCAGTTTTTATTTTTTGCTCTATAGACAAAATAATGGCAATTTTGAAAAAAAAAAATTTGTTTAACTTTCTCCTAAAAAACATATCCAATAAAAAAATGTAAAACATCAAATGTCTTCATCAATTTAGGCCAATATGTATTCTGCTACATGTTTTTGGTAAAAAATATCCAAATAAGTGTATATTGATTGGCTTGCGCAAAAGTTATAGCGTCTACAAACTATAGAATTTTTTTTTGGATTTTCATTTATTTATTTATTTTTACTAGTAATGGCGGCGATCAGTGATTCATAGCGGGACTGTGATATTGCGGCGGACAAATCGCACACCTTTCACACCTGACACTTATGACAGTTTTTGGGGACCAGTGACGCTAATACAGTGATAAAAAAATCTGCACTGTCACTGTACTAATGACACTGGCTGGGAAGGGGTTAACAGGGGCGATCAAAGGGTTAAATGTGTTCCTAGAGAGTGTTTTCTAACTGTGTGGGGGAGGTGCTTTGACTTGGGGAAGGCAAAGATCCGTGTTTCTGCTTCACAGAAACACAAGATCACTGCCTTCCATTGTAACAGAATGGCGATCTGCCTTGTTTACATAGGCAGGCCGCCGCCCTGCCTGTACCTCGAATGATCGGCGGGTCCTGGCGGACATCGATGATTGGCTCCCGCTGTGTCCAATCATTGCAGGAGCGGGTGGCCAGCGGCATCCCAGGCCCGGAAGAGCAGAATCACGCACATGTAAGTGATTCTGCTCAGAGGAGCAGCCGCCCCGCAGTAGATGTATGTGGAGCAGTTTGCAAGAGGTTAAGGTAAAAACCTTCTGAGTGCAGCTCCCTCCCTCCCCCAGCACCACCCCTGGCAATTACCTGAGCCGGATCTTGATCCAGAAATGTGCACAAGAACAGCTGCTCTGGCAGCTCTCTCCCTCCCAGTGGCATTCCCCACATTAATAACCCCAAGGAGGGGGGGCGGACCAACTCGTCTCCCACCGGGGAGGGGGGGGCTGTGGCAGATGGCGCCCCTCCATGAATTATGGAGCACCAGTCACCACTGCTCCCTCCTCATTGGCTCAGACACAGCAGCCATTGCTTCCCACTGCTGTCAATCACAGGCAGTGAGAAAAGAGCAAGGGGCAGGGCCGAGCTGTGCTCTGCGTGTCAATGGACACACAGAGTGCAGCTCAGGAGCGAACCCGCATGAGTGCTCTTATAGCAAGCGGTTTGCTATGGTGGGCACTCAGCAAGGGGGAGGCACCATGAGCGCTGTCAGGGGACACCAGAAGAGGGGAATCAGGGCTGTGCAAAACCATTGGACAGAGCAGGTAAGTATATCGTGTTTGTTATTTTTTTTTAAAAAAAATATGGGTTTACAATCACGTTAAGATTTGTTTAACCCATCATCGTGAAGGGGTTAAACTTATATTCATCTTTCATTTATACAGTATCTCACAAAAGTGAGTACACCCCTCATATTTTTGTAAATATTTTATTCTATCTTTTCATGTGACAACACTGAAGAAATGACACTTTGCTACAATGTAAAGTAGTGAGTGTACAGCTTGTATAACAGTGTAAATTTGCTGTCCCCTCAAAATAACTCAACACACAGCCATTAATGTCTAAACCGCTGGAAACAAAAGTTAGTACACCCCTTAGTGAAAATGTCCAAATTGGGCCCAAAGTGTCAATATTTTGTGTGGCCGCCATTATTTTCCAGCACTGCCTTAACCCTCTTGGGCATGGAGTTCACCAGAGCTTCACAGGTTGCCACTGGAGTCCTCTTCCCCTCCTCCATGACGACATCAATGAGCTGGTGGATGTTAGAGACTTCACGCTCAATAGGGTTTAGGTCTGGAGACATACCTGGCCAGTCCATCACCTTTACCCTCAGCTTCTTTAGCAAGGCAGTGATCATCTTGGAGGTGAATTTGGGGTCGTTATCATGTTGGAATACTGCCCTGCGGCCCAGTCTCCAAAGTGAGGGGATCATGCTCTGCTTCAGTATGTCACAGTACATGTTGGCATTTATGGTTCCATCAATGAACTGTAGCTTCCCAGTGCCGGCAGCACTCATGCAGCCCCAGACCATGAAACTCCCACCACCATGCTTGACTGTAGGCAAGACACACTTGTCTTTGTACTCCTCACCTGATTGGCGCCACACATGCTTGACACCATCTGAACCAAATAAGTTTATCTTGGTCTCATCAGACCACAGGGCATGGTTCCAGCAGTCCATGCCCTTAGTCTGTTTGTCTTCAGCAAACTGTTTGTGGGCTTTCTTGTGCATCATCTTTAGAAGAGGCTTCCTTCAGGGATAACAGCCATGCCGACCAATTTGATGCAGTGTGTGGCGTATGGTCTGAGCACTGACAGGCTGACCCCCCATCCCTTCAACCTCTGCAGCAATGCTGGCAGCACTCATATGTCTATTTCCCAAAGACAACCTCTGGATATGACGCTGAGCATGTGAACTTAACCTCTTTGGCCGAACATGACGAGGCCTGTTCTGGAACCTGTCCTCTTAAGCTGCTGTATGGTCTTGGCCATCATGCTGCAGCTCAGTCAGTTTCAGGGTCTTGGCGATCTTTTTATAGCCTAGGCCAACTTTATGTAGAGCAACAATTCTTTTTTTTTAGATCCTAAGAGAGTTCTTTGCCATAAGGTGCCATGTTGAGCTTCCAGTGACCAGTATGAGAGAGTGAGAGCGATAACACCAAATTTAACACACCTGCTCCCCATTCACACCTGAGACCTTGTAACACTAACGAGTCACATGACACCGGGGAGGGAAAATGGCTAATTGGGCCCTATTTTGACATTTTCACTTAGGAGTGTACTCACTTTTGTTGCCAGCGGTTTAGACATTAATGGCTGTGTGTTGAGTTATTTTGAGGGGACAACAAATTTACACTGTTATACAAGCTGTACACTCCCTACTTTACATTGTAGCAAAGTGTCATTTCTTCAGTGTCGTCACATGAAAAGATAGAATAAAATATTTACAAAAATGTGAGGGGTGTACTCACTTTTGTGAGATACTGAATGTCCGGAATTTACAATAAAAAGATGGACAACAACTGGGAACCTCATCTTTTTCTCCAATATAGTTTGTTTAAATATGGTTTCCTTTAAAAAAAGAATCTACAGTATCGCTTTCCATCATGATGTGATGGGCGCCTTTGTTGGTATAAATCACCAGCAAAAATACCTGACGGTCTGCACTTCAAACCGCAATCCTCTCTCTGATTCCACGCGCAAACCCATTTCTACAGCTAAATCTAGGGGCAGATGGAAATGATACACGATCCGCACTCGCAGATACCTTCCCAGCGAGGAACGAATAAAGAGCAATTCACCGGCGTCTGAAGATGTAAAAGCGTTTTATTCTCCTCTACTTCAATAAATCTCCAGTCACCATGGCTCTGACCTTTCATCGTGACCGAGAAGTGGAGCTTCGTGGGGGTGCGTCATCGGATTCCGAGCCGAGGAGGGCCCCCTTTTATAGATAATGCCCTGAAATTCTGGTGCCATCCATCTTCAATTTCGCTCACTGAGTGAAATCGCTCCAGTTTGTATCACAGGGTGTTATTGCAATATTTTCTCAATACAATATAAACCCAGATAGCGAGCTTGATATTGTATGGAGGCAATAAGGTAATAATATCTTCTTTGTGTGATGGTTGTCAGGCAGACTGGGGCTGATTTCTCATGCGTCCTCCCTTTGGAGGGACAGATTTGTAGACCTTTATCATTCTCTACTCCAGGATTGTCCCTTTTTTAGATCTTTTTTTTTTTTAAATGATTGCCATATTTATCGGTGTATAACACGCAAAGGTGTATATCATGCTCCTTAATTTTAAGAGGGATGTTTCAGGAAAAAAATTAAATTGTAAATAACGGACTTTGAAGCAAAATAAGTGTCAGTGCCCATTAATGCAGCCTTATCAGTGCCCATCTGCAGCCTCCCCATTGCCCATTTGCAGCCTCGCCATTGCCCATCATTGCAGCCTGATAAGTGCCAATTTGCAGCCCCACCATTGCCCATCATTGCAGCTTGATCAGTGCCCTTTTGCAGCCCCACCATTGCCCATCTGCAGCCTTGCCATTTTCCATCATTGCAGCTTGATCAGTGCCCATTTGCAGCCCCACCATTGCCATCTGTAGCCTCACCATTGGCCATCTGCAGCCTCACCATTGGCCATCTGCAGCCTTGACATTTTCCATCATTGCAGGCTGATCAGTGCCAATTTGCAGCCCCACCATTGCCCATCATTGCAGCTTGATCAGTGCCCATTTGCAGCCCCACCATTGCCCATCTGCAGCATTGCCATTTTCCATAATTGCAGCGTGATCAGTGCCCATTTGCAGCCCCACCATTGCCATCTGCAGCCTGATAACTGCCCATTTGCAGCCCCACCATTGCTCATCTGCAGCATTGCCATTTTCCATCATTGCAGCTTGATCAGTGCCCATTTGCAGCCCCACCATTGCCATCTGCAGCCTGATCACTGCCCATTTGCAGCCCCACCATTGCCATCTGCAGCATTGCCATTTTCCATCATTGCAGCTTGATCAGTGCCCATTTGCAGGCCCACCATTGCCATCTGCAGCCTGATCAGTGCCCATTTGCAGCCTCAGCAGTGCCAATCTGCAGCCTTGCCATTGCCCATCATTTCAAGCTGCTCATTGGCCATCTCCAGCCTCACTAGTGCCTGTTAATGCAGCCAGTGCCGGATTAGACAGAGCTGGACCTCCTGTGTACTCGGCTCAGCTTGGCACTCGACTCCCAATCACGCCCAGTCCCGCCTCCTGGCCCAGCTCCTATGATAGTAATAAGACCAGTCCAATGCCGGGACATGCTAGGAGCCATCTAGGAGGTGGAACCTGGAGTGACTATGAGGCGAGCCCAGCAGATAGGAGATCCCAGCTCTGTCTAATCTGGTGGCGCTCACCCCCTCCTCCCCCTCTGAGGCAGCCCTATATTGTTATATATAACACGCGCCCATGATATTCCCCCTATTTTCAGGGGGAAAAGTGTGTGTTATATGCCGATAAATATGGTATTTAACCACCAGATCATTCACATTCCTGTTTAAGGTTAAAGTGTTACTAAACCCAGGAGCCTGCATTCACTATATCTGGTCTCCCACAGAACATGGAAATGTAATTAGTAAATATAAACTCATAGCTCCCAACTGTCCCGAATTTTGAGGGACTGTCCCTGATTTGAAACAAAGTCTCTCTGTCCCTCTTCCCTCCTCATTTGTCCCTCATTTTGGTCTGATCTATATAGTTGTGTATAAAATGCACTATTTTTCAAAAAGTGTTTCCCAGTGCTAAACCTTTCATCCAATTTCTAAATTGTTGCATTTGAATTTCAAAAGCCAATATAAAGGAATAGTAGTGGTAATTAAAAAAAAAACACTTGTGGGTTTAAATAAATATTTTTATGTATAATTTTCCTTTAAGGGGGCATGTCAAGGGGGGTCCTATGCCTACCTACTTTTGCTAATAGGTGTCCCTTGTTCCCATCTCATGAAGTAGACAGGTATGTAAACTGCTAAATACCTTTTCTCATCAGTAGTATATAGCAGTGTTGTGACTTTTATGAGTGACTGGTTAAAGCTTTTAGGAGGACCTAAAAATCAACTTAGGAGCAGTTGATTACGTGAAGTCGATCCTTTGAGGTTTTCCCAGCACACTCCCACCTCCCCCAACATTCTCCCTTCCCCTTCACCTCCCCTTCCTCCTCCCTCTCTTTTTCCCCTTCCCCCCTTTCCTCCCCCTCCCCCTCCTCCCTTCCCCCCATCCCCATCCTCCCCCTTTTCCCCTCCCCCTCCCTCCTCTCCTTTTCTCCATTTCCCGTCCGTTCTCCACCCCCCCTTTTCTCCCCCAACCTTTTTTGTTTCTTTCACATGTGTGTTTTTTTTAATTTCCAAATGTGACTATGTGCTTCTCCTGAGGAAGCGAGTTATTCACCTCGCGAAGTGTGTTGAGAACGTCAGCACAGATATAATCAACTTGATTGGTGGACATTTTTACAAAACCACTTGGTTTCAATATAAGGTTTTCAATTCATATATTCCTCTGTGATATGTACATTTTTTCCATTGGTATTCCCGATGAACTGTGGTTTTACTGTATGTTGAATACGTTTTGTAAACAATAAATCTTTTTCATATTTTTATCTAATTGTGGTGTAAATCGAAAAAGTCCCCCTGGGCCATAAAATTGTCTTTGAGTTTTCATTCTCCTCTGATTGTCCTGTGAGGCTGCAGGACCCCTGACCCGCTGTCTGGACAGTGCTGATTGGTCCTATGCTGATCACGTGCACTAGTAATACACACTAAACTGAGCATGTGCAGAGTGCCCCAAGGCTCTGTTCTATCAGGAGATGGATTGGGGACTGTGGAAAAAGGGAAGAAACAGAGAAGACAAGATCAAACAGCCTTTTTTACACAATGCGCAGGGTTAACCCCTTAGGTTCCACAGTGATAAGAAGCATGCTTTACTGCATATACACACGGATGTTACTGTTGTGGGTTTAGTAACACTTTAACTCTACTTTTATAATATACGAGTCAAGAAAAAAAATGTACATTAAATACATACACACTGTATACTCACCAAGCAATATCTGTATACTTGCATATTCATGCTGTTGCCTAATCAGCAAATCATGTTGGAGGAGCACAATGCCTACAGTCATGTAGCTATGGGGATGAAGCATCAGGTAATGTTCACATCAAACGCCAGAATTGCGTAAAAATTGTGAAGTGCCTTGTTGATGAGAGAGGTTAGAGGAGAATGGCCAGACCAGTCCAAACTATGGAAAAGCTACAGTAACTCACGTAATCATATAATAATTATTATAATAGTAATAATACTACTAATATTATTACTAATAACAAACAGGGTTTATATAGCAAATATTTATGTTTGGGGGAGAGAGGGTGTCACAATCAAATTAAACAAATCCTGACACCATGCCCCATGATAAAGAGAAAAAGAGAACCCCAAGTCCCCAATCAAGGACCCTGGAGTAGAGGGGTGTTTGGTGTGTCATACAACACACAAAAAAGTAAACATATACTAAGTTACAAGATCTTTATTAGTGTATAGAAAATACCATTCTGATGAAGAATTGTAGAGGAGAAGAAAAATAAAAAATATTTTTATTTTTTTTTTCTTCTCCTTCTCTTTTCTCCGCTTTGAGTCACATTATCTCCACAACTTGCAGGCATAAATAAAATGTATATTACATATGCACAACTTTGTAATTACTGTGTTTTTCATTGTAGACATTGTACCCATATTTTTGATATAGAGAGCTTGTTGATCCTGAAGAAGCACTGAATGTATGTGAAACACGTTGGTCCACTAGGCTCTACATTGTGTACTTTACAAACCTATATCATATATATATGTATATATTCTGTACTTATGTGGGGTGGGGGGGGAGAGACTGTGTGATAATCAAACCAAAAAAATCCTGACACCATCCCCCATTATATTGTAATAGCCAAAATGAAAAAGAAAACCCCAAGTTCCCAATCAAGGAGCCTGGACTAGGGGGATGTTTGGTGTGGCATCTAATACACAAAAAAGTAAATATATAAAATGTTACTAAATATTTATTAGTGTATGAAATTTACAATTCTGATAAAAAATTAAAGAGGAGAAGAAAAAAAATTGTATAAAAAAAATAAAATTTCTATTTTTATTTTTTTTCTCCTCCTTTCTCCACGTTCAGCTCACACTGTAGCCACAAGTGTAACTCAGAGGCATACATTGGCTGTATAATAATGTAATCTGCAACTTTGTAAAGGTTGTGTTTTTCATTGTAGACATTGTACCCATATTTTTGCTTGTGGATCCTGAAGAAGCATTGGATTTATGGGATGGATACGTGTTGGCCCACTAGGCTCTACATTATGTTTTTACAAACCTATATCATATATGGATCAATTTTTTTAAATAGAATTGTATATTCTATACATTAATAAAGTTTTTGTAGAATTGTATATATTTACTTTTATGTGTTTTATATGACACACCAAACAATTACCCTACTCCAGGCTCTTTGATTGGGGTTCTCCTTTTACCTTTTGGCTATTAGGATTTATATAGCGCCAACTGCTCCTTACAAAGTAACGGGAGACACTACAGTTATAATACCGTTAAAGACAAGTAGGTTAGAAGGGCAAAGTTCACAAGATCCTACTATCTAAGGGCTCTGTTACAGAAGCAGTCAGAGGGCTTTAAAAACAGATGGCTGAGACACAATTATACAGCCTCTCCCCGGCCACCCTCCTGCACTCTAACATTACAGCCAGACAGGGCTGAGCACATGGCATGGCCACAATGCTTTGCTTTAAGTTGAGGGTATTTTAACCAGTTGCCGACCGCCTGCCATGGCTTGACGGCGGCAGCTTGGTTCGATATCGCAAATCACCGTCAGGATCGTGCACAAATGCCACCGGAGGCGCGCTCGCATGCTCACTGTGTTCTGCGGGGCCCAGGAAACGTGTAGGGCAAACTCGATGACCACCGGCTACCCGCGATTGCCCCCCCGGAGTGAAAGAACGGGAATCCGTGTATGTAAACACGGATCTCCGTTCTGACAGAGGGGGAAGGGATGTGATCGCAGGCTCCCTGTGTATGGGAGCCGTGATCACTCTCCTCCCCCCAGCCAGCCCAGCCCCCATACAGTTAGAACATACACAGGGAACAAAGTTAACCCCTTAGAGCGCCCCCTGCAGGTTAACCCCTTCACTGCCAATGACATTTACACAGTAATCAGTGCATTTTCATAGCAATAATCGCTGTATGAATGCCATTGGTCCCAAAAAAGTGTCAAAATGGTTTGACATGTCTGCCACAATATCACAGTCCCTATAGAAATCACAGATCACTGCCATTACTAGTAAAAAAAAAATAAATAAATAAAAAGCCTACAAATTAATTCTCACGGTTCGTAAACGTGGCAACTTTTGCGCAAACCAATCAATAAACGCCAATTACGATTTTGTTTTACCAAAATATGAGAAAGAATGTAAATTGGCCAGAACTGATGATAAAATAGTTTTTTATTTTTATTTTGTTTGGATATGTATTATAGCAAAAAGTAAGAAATATTGTTTTTTTTTTTTTCAAAATTGGCGCTCTTCTTTTGTTTATAGCAGCAATCAGAAATGACGCAGAGGGGATCAAATACCACCAAAAGAAATCTCTATTTGTGGGGGAAAGAAGGAAGCAAATTTTGTTTGGGTACAAAGTCGCACGACCGCGCAATCGTCAGTTAAAACGACACAGTGCCGAATCGCAAAAAGTGCTCTGGTCCTAAAGTGGGAAATCCTTCCGGGGCTGAAGTGGTTAACTCAACTTGCACCGCTTGTGAAGCTTGCCCATTAAGGTCAATGGAAGCAGGCCACAATCGCATGGCAAAAGCTTGGCTTGTAGTTGTGGTGCGGTATTTTAATACCAAATTCTCCTTGGGATTGATAAAAAAGTAGATCTTCAGAAAGCAGCAGGATCGGCTCTCAAATGCCGGGCAGTGGCTGCTTTACCAATCTCTGAAAAGTGAGAGAAAAAAAGCCCAAAGGGGTGGGACTTTAAATGAAATGCACAAAAGGTACCTCTATGAATGGAGTAATTAGATCATATAACTGTAGCAACAGCTGATCTATACCATCTCTACCCATATTGTTTTGTCTAAAGGGTTAATTGATTTATATAAAAGGTCATGAAAGTAGGTTATATGTGTATGCATGGTCTAGGGTCCTCCTACAAAATCTATAACACCAAGGATATAAATAGACCTGGAGCTTTATTATACATGTCGAAACTTCATTCACGAGTGAGAGATAAATAATAAAGGCATATAATCACTAAAGGATCGTCACATACAAAAATACATAGAAATTATTTCAATACATGATACAAAAACAGATTTCCCAATAGCTTAAAAATGATGAAATAATGATGAAATATTACATATTCGTTGAATAAAACAGGACCTCTGTTAGCTCAACGTGTTTCGTGACTTATTTGTCACTCGTCAGGAGCAAGCGTGTATATAACTTCTGCAATGACAGTATATCATAATGATTAAGTCTAATAGGTAGTAGGCAATAATAGAATAATGAACACCGGGTGTAAACCCATGTACTACTTACAGGGAATCTGTGAAAAAAGATATGGTATAGCGGACGGTGGGCCCCTCCCACACAACACACTTGTGTGTGAGGGTATACCTCCCCCCGGGAGCTGAGATGACAAGGTCTGCATCGGACATCCCACACAGGCACATCCCGGATGGTTCAGCACAGAGTGATGATGAATGGCCAAACTTGTGAGGGGCTGGATCCAGGTGGGATATCTGGGAAAAGTGATGTATGTGAGTAATGATGATGAAACCTGTGACATGGTGAGATAGAGGAAGTAAGGAGGAAATGGGGATGTATGAAGAAAGGGGTGAGAAAGGAAGACATGAACCATTAAGAGAAGAATGACATAGGATGGAAAAGATCCCCAGCACCTCTCAATGCTGGGGTAAAGAGAATGAACAGAGGGGTGGAAATGAAAGTGTTACCTGAAAGCAATGACAATGATTGTGCATGTGGAGTCTGGTGTTCAGTGGAAAGGACAATTGTGGTGTCTGAACCATCAGGGAATAATGCCCATATATAGACGCCGCCCACAGAGATTGCCATCAACGTCATGTACTCAAGCTGAGGGAGTAGGAGGTGCCAGCATCGGGACTGAGATGCAGCCCAACGATATGGCACCAAAACAAGCTCCCATATGCTTGTAGCTGGATCGCAAAGCCGGCGGGTGAAAGCACCGCATGCCTGGCACATAGGGTATGACGTCGACATGCAGTGCACAGCGCACCAACCCCCCTGCCTACAGAGAGGCAGGTGACATGAGCGCCGGCAGTGTGTGTCGCAGCTCCCGAAAGTGAGGACGGCCCCTGGGGGACAACACACCAACCGCGACCAAAGAAAAAAACGCAGAGCCCAGAAAGAATGTGTGTGTAAAGAACTGTATAAAGGCCTTACTGTTAAAATGTGTCTATCATGGCAGATAATAGAGAAAAAAAAATGTATATATGTGGGTGATTAATAAATTCCAAATAAACAGGAATATTATATGCAATAACAATCCCATAGTGTGCATTTCCACCCCTAAATTAAATTTAATTGATCAAGTAAAAAGGAAAAGGGGGCAGGAATACCTATTAGACTTAATCATTATGATATACTGTCATTGCAGAAATTATATACACGCTTGCTCCTGACGAGTGACAAATAAGTCACGAAATGCGTTGAGCTAACAAAGGTCGTGTTTTATTCAACGAATATGTAATATTTCATCATTTTTAAGCTATTGGGAAATGTGTTTTTGTATCATGTATTGAAATAATTTCTATGTATTTTTGTATGTGACGATCCGTTGTTGATTATATGCCTTTAGTTTTTATCTATCACTCATGAATGATGTTTCGACATGTATAATAAAGCTCCAGGTCTATTTATAGCCTTGGTGTTATAGATTTTGTAGGAGGACCGTAGACCATGCATACACATATGACCCTTGATATACATCAATTAACCCTTTAGACAAATAATATGGGTAGAGATGGTATAGATCAGCTGTTGCTTCAGTTATATGATCTAATTACTCCATTCATAGAGGTACCTTTTGTGCATTTCATTTAAAGTACCACCCCTTTGGGCTTTTTTTCTCTCATATATTAGGGATGGAGGTATATGACTTTGTCAATTCCTCATTTAAAGTCCCATTTTTTTTCCTGCCCCCTTTTCCAATCTCTGAAAAGTGATCCACAGTGGAAAGCTTTTGCTGACCATACAGTATGTAAAAAACAGATATTTATCATAAACAATAAAAACTATTTTAAAAATATAATTACCTATAAACTTGAAGTAAATCTGTACTTTGCCCATGCAGAATAGTCTAATTCCCCCTCTTTGTACATACCTACCCTCTATTTGATCTCTTGCTGTTCTAGTCATATTTTTTCCTCTTTGAAGCCGCTCAGTATGGTGCTTTGTCAAAACTCCTGTGAACAAAAAAGTGAAATCACAGGACACAAAGCACATTATGGTCAATCTTCAGTAGAGAAAGGTCCTTTAACCCTGAACTTCCCGGGGCACAAGGCTCCTAACAGAGGCAAGGAATGCCATGGCTGAAGCCGGGTGGACACTACTCTTTAGGGACCAGCAGAGGATGGTCCACCAAGTACAGTGGAACCTCGGTTTACGAGTAACGCGGTATACAAGCATTTAGATATACAAGCATTTTTTTAAAAAAAGAACTTGTCTTGGTTTGCGAGCGCTGCCTTGCTATACCAACAATAATTTTGGATGAAAAAAATAATAATAACACTCACAATGTGAAAGAGTCCGTTATTCTTCCTTGTAAAGCTGCTGTATATATGTATGGTAAAGGTGCTGGTGTACAGTATACATTACAGCGTTGTATATTGGCAGAGATTTGCGGGCTCCCAGCGCTTCCCGGAGACACTCAGGTACACTGCCAGCAGGGGCGGGCGCAATGTGCGTTCAGAGCACCCGGAAGTGATGTCAGCAGTTCCCGAGTGTCTCAGGGTTCTCTAGGAAGCGCTGGGAGCTGAACCTCTGGCCACATACAGGGTTGTATACTATACACCAAGGGCTTCCCTGAAAATACAGCAGCTTTAACCACTTAAGGACCAGAAGGATTTCCCATTTTAGGACCAGAGCACTTTTTTGCGATTCGGCACTGCGTCATTTTAACTGACAATTGCGCGGACGTGCGACGTTGTACCCAAACTAAATTTGTGTCCTATTTTCCCCACAAATAGAGCTTTCTTTTGGTGGTATTTTATCACCTCTGCGTCATTTCTGATCACCGCTATAAACAAAAAATAGCGACAATTTTGCGAAAAAAAAAATATTTTTTACTTTTTGCTAAAATACAAATCCAAAAAAAAATATTTAAAAAAAACTAATTTATTCATCGGTTTTGGCCGATATATATTCTTCCTCATATTTGTGGTAAAAAAAAAAAATCGCAATCAGTGTTTATTGATTGGTTTGCGCAAAAGTTGCCCCGATTACATACCATGAGAATTAATTTCTGTCATTTTTACATTTTTTTTTTTTTAGTAATGGCGGCGATCTGCAACCTTTATCAGGACTTTGATATCGGGGCGGACATGTCGGACATTTTTGACACTTTTTTAGGACCAATGACAATTATACAGCGATCATAAATTTATAAATATTCACTGATTACTGTATAAATGTCATTGGTAGGGAAGGGGTTAACACTAAGGGGGTGGTCTAGGGGTAAACTGTGTTCCCTAGGCGTGTTCTAATTGCGAGAGGGTTGGGCTGGCAGGGGCACCAGAGATCTAACTGATCCCGAGGATAAGGATCAGTAGATCTCTGAGATGCCACCTGTCAGAACGGGGAACCACCGTGTTTACATCGGCGGTTCCCTGTTCTGGCTCTGGAACAGGGCATCGCAAGTCGCCGGTGGACACCGAGACCGTCCGACCTGCGACGCGTGCTTGTGCCCGCCGCATGCTCCCTGAGCGGGACCGCGGGTCGCTCGCCCTTCTAACTGCCGTGCACTGTAAGCGGCGATTCGTGGGACAGAGCCACGCTATCGCCACTTATAGTCGTACGGCGGGTGGGAAATGGTTAAATGAATGAGCACAAGACTCCTTAACATTGTGAGTGTACACATTCTTTTTTTTACCTTTTGCAACAAACATTTACTGTATTCATACTACTGTACAGTCTTGTATTTTCAAGTGCAGGTTACATTTGTTTTATGTTTACAGTACATTTTTATACTGTTTTTTTGTTTTGCCGAAATCATAACGAATTATGCTCGTAAACCAAGGTTCCACTGTACTTGGTGAGGGGCCCTCCCAAAGACAGAGCTCTCCAGATGGGGAGAGGCAGGGAACCAAAGGCCATAGTAGCTCCCCCTGACATCAGGGCAGGCCCCCATTGACCTGCACCCTACATCTCTGTAAAAAACGAAACAAAAGACAATGCACACATGCACTGTAGGTGTCACGTACCTGGTGGATGAGTCTGGCTTATGCAGGAGTAACCTCTCTTGCGACCCTGATTCGTGAACCCCTGGTAGAGCAGACAGGAGGCTCAGGAGTGAGGATGGCACGAGGGTTGAGATGGTCACCGGTGACAACTGAAGAGGTGCTTCCAGTCTCGTGCTGGTTGAATAGAGTGGTGGTACAGGCCGGGTCGGTAGCTAGCTGGCGGTGCAGTACAGAGGGAGCAAGCAGAAGAATGGTCGGGCACAGGCAGAGTTCGTCAACGGGCTGGCAGCAAAGGTACAAGGGAGCAGGCAGGAGAGTGGTCGTGGGCAGCCAAGGTCAGTGCAGGCGGAGATCAAGCAGGGTCGGGACAAGCCAGGTCACAGGAACAGGAATCAGACTACAGGAAGCTCTGGAACACACACACCAAACGCTGTAGATCAGACAGCACAGTCTGTGTGCTGCTAAGCTGTTTAAATAAGGCAGCTTGGCTCCAATCAAGGAAATCACCCTGCACAATTGTTAACCCTTAGTGACCCCTGTGCTGGATAGCAGATCCATGACAAGCGTGCATAGGTGCAGAAAGTCCACTTTAGCCACAGATTGTCTTCCTAACATTGCCCCCCCCCAAGGGGCAGCCTCCGGATGCCCAGCCGGGCCAGCTTAGCAGGATTCCTGTCCTTGAAGGACTGAATAAGTTCATCCGCATGGATGTTGGCTTCAGGCTCCCAGGAGCTCTCTTCGGGGCCGTAGCCCTTCCATTTTATGAGGTACTGAACCCCGCCTCCCCTTTTCCTGCAGTCCAGGATGGATTCAACTTCAAACTCCTCCTCCCCATCCACTAACATTGGTCCAGGTTCCGTCCAGGAAAAGGATTTGGGGTCACGGGTTTTAACAGGGACACGTGGAAGACAGGGTGGACCCACAAGGAGGGCGGGAGTTCCAACTCCTAAGCCACTTGGTTGACTTTTTTCTTCACCCGGAAGGGCCCAATGAATCTGGGACCCAATTTCCTTGCCGGGCAGGCCAGCTTGAGATTTTTTGTGGCAAGCCAGGCTTGCTCTCCGGGCTGCAAGTCCAACTCTCCCCGTCTCCCTTTGTCAAAAGTCACTTTGTTATACTGCTGCGTCCGGACCAGTGTTTCTTGTAAGAGTTTATTATTTTCCTCCCAGAATTTAATAGTTTCCTGGGCTGTGGGTTCTATGCTTTCCAGGTTGCCTGTGGGCATAAAGGTTGGGTGAAAGCCATAGTTAGCCATGAAGGGGGATTGTTTGGTGGCAGAGTGCATGTTGTTGTTAAAGGCGAATTCCGCCATTGGTAGCAAAGAGACCCAGTTGTCCTGTGAGAATGAAGAGAAACAGCGCAGGTACTGTTCAAGTGTCTGATTGGTTCTCTCCGTCTGGCCATTAGTTTGTGGATGGTAGGCCGAGGAGAGGGCGAGTTCGATGTCCAAGGCGGTACACAGGGCTTTCCAAAATTTGGACGTAAATTGAACTCCGCGATCAGAGACAATACTCAAGGGAACTCCATGGAGTCTGACTATTTCCCGGATGAAGACTTCCCCTGTTTCGGCCGCAGATGGTGTACCCTTCATGGGTAAGAAGTGGGCCATTTTGGTTAATCGATCTACGACCACAAAGATGGTTGTATACCCCTGGGATGGGGGTAACTCCACGATGAAGTCCATGGCGATCATAGACCAGGCCCGTTCAGGTACAGGAAGTGGCCTTAGCAGTCCCCAAGCTTTGGCCTTACTGCTCTTGTGTTGAGCGCAGGTAGGGCAGGAGCTAACATACTTCCGACAGTCTTCCTCTACTTGGGGCCACCAGAAGGAGCGTAGCAGAAGCTCAGCGGTCTTGCGGGATCCAAAATGACCTGCTAGCTTATGGTCGTGGCAGGAGTTCAGAACAGATAGGCACTGCCCCTCTGGTACAAAAAGCCTGTTCTTATGCCATAGCAGTCCGTCTTTTGCTACCAGGTTAGAGTCTGTTGGTTTGGGGGTTTTGGCCAGAGACTGCCTGATACGAGACAATAAGTCCCCCTGTGTCAATAGGAAGTTTCTGGGGTGTAGCATCGTGTCCGGAGTTGTAGGATCCCCGGGTTTACAGAACATCCGGGACAAGGCATCCGGTTTGGTGTTATTCAACCCGGGCCTGTATGTGACATGGAATAGAAAGCGTGAAAAGAATAACGCCCATCGTGCCTGACGGGGTTTCAGCCTTCTGGCCGACCGGAGATATTCGAGGTTCTTGTGGTCTGTCAGGATCAGAATAGGGTGCCTGGCTCCCTCGAGCAAATAGCGCCACTCCTCCAGAGCCGCTTTGATGGCCAGTAGCTCGCGGTCTCCAACGTCATAGTTCCTTTCAGGAGATGACAACTTTCTGGAGAAGAACGCCACCGGGTGGAGGACCGCTTTGACTCCTTGTCTCTGTGACAGGATGGCCCCCACAGCGACCTCAGAAGCGTCTACTTCTAAGACAAATGGCAAGGCTGGGTCAGGATGCCTCAGGACGGGTGCAGACGTGAAAAGGCTCTTCAGGGTCTCAAAGGTTTTCTGGGCTTCTTCAGACCACACAAATCGTGTGTGCAGCTTAGTTAGCTGGGTGATCGGGGCGATGATACCTGAAAACCCCTTTATGAATTTTCTATAAAAATTGGCGAAGCCAATGAAACGTTGGACTCCTTTCTTGTCCGTGGGAGCAGGCCATTCAAAAATAGCAGAGACTTTCTGGGGGTCCATAGTAATGCCGGAGACTGAAATGATGAGTCCTAGGAAGGAGATGCTAGTTTGTTCAAACTCACACTTCTCAGCCTTGGCGTACAGGCCGTGCTGTCGAAGGCGGCTCAGGACACAGGCCACATGTTTGCAATGCTCTTCCAACGTGGGGGAGAATATCAAAATATCGTCTAAGTAGACGATCACAAAGAGATCCAGGTAGTCTTTGAACACATCGTTCACAAAATGCTGGAACGTAGCTGGGGCATTGCACAGTCCAAAAGGCATCACTAAATATTCGAAATGTCCGAACCGGGTGCGGAAGGCGGTCTTCCATTCATCGCCCTCCCGGATTCAGACCAGGTTATAAGCCCCTTGGAGGTCCAGCTTGGTGAATACTTTGGCCGATCCAAGTCTCTGAAAAAGCTCCGGGACCAGGGGCAGGGGGTAACGGTTTTTGACCGTTATCTTGTTCAGTTCCCGATAGTCTATACAGGGTCTCAGGGTGTGGTCCTTCTTCTCAACGAAGAATATTCCTGCTCCTGCTGGGGATGTAGAGGGCCGAATAAAGCCCTTTTTCAGATTCTCATCAATGTAGGCCTTGAGAGCCACTAGCTCCAATTCAGTCAGAGGGAAGATCCTTCCAAAGGGAACCTCGGCTCCAGGAAGGAGCTCAATAGGACAGTCATATGCCCTATGGGGTGGCAGTTGTTCAGCCCCCTTCTTGCTGAATACGTCTAGAAAGGCGTGGTAGGCTGGAGGGACCGATAAGCAGGTTTCCGGATCGGGGTCCTTATCCAGACTGAGCAGAGAAGAGTTAGGCACCTCGGTTCCCGGGAAGCAGTGCTGGCAGCAGTAGGGTGACAAGAATTGGGTCTCGCCGGTAGTCCAGTTTATACTGGGACTGTGGGCCTGCAGCCAGGAT
>BLSH010435387.1:65894-84877 GCA_018402905.1 Glandirana rugosa
AACACCCCCCCCCCCCCTCAAAAAAAAAAACGCTCTAGCAATACACACCAAACTGAGCAAGAACAGAGTGCTTCCTAGGGCCCTGTACTATCAGAAAATGGGTTGGGGACAGTAAAAGAAAGGGAAAATCAGAGAAGAAGACAGGATCAAACAGCCTTTTTACACAATGCAGGGGATTAACCCCTCAGGTTCCACAGTGAGTATAACAAGCATGCTTTACAGCATATACAGACTGATTTTAATGTTGTTGGTTTAGTAACCCTTGAAGTTGTCCACCTGTAACAGGGGCTTAAGATTACAAGTGCCCATTTCAGGCATGGGTTATTGTTGTTACCAGAAGGGTTCTTTCAGACAGACTGTAAGCTCATCGCCCTTTGAAAAGCGATCTGCAACTGATTCATTTTCAAAGGCCATTATAGCAGCGGCTGAAAAGCCTCCACATAGCGCCATCTGACGCTTTTTTTACAGCCAATTGGCAATTTTACATTGTGGGATCGCACCACAACTATGAGCCAAGCGCTTGGCTCGTCATTGTGGTGCGGCCTCATTGATCTCAATGGCAGTGCCACCTGTCAAATTCTGCAGACTGAGTTATTAATACCGCACACGGGAAGCAAACTATCCCGTCAGATCTGTAACATTAGAAATTGGGTGAGTAGCCAGAGGGCAGTAAAACCGCCCCAATACCCCCCTACCCCCAGGGGCGAAAGATCCCTTTGAGTATACACTATGTTAGCAAAAATATTGGGACACCTGCCTTTACACGCACATGAACTTTAATGGCATCCCAGTCTTAGTCTGTAGGGTTCAATATTGAGTTGGCAACAGCTTCAACTCTTCTGGGAAGGCTGTCCACAAGGTTTAGGAGTGTCTATGGGAATGTTTGACCATTCTTCCAGAAGTGCATTTGTTAAGCCAGGCACTGATGTAAGGAGGAGAAGGCCTGGCTTGCAGTCTCCACTCTAATTCATCCCAAAGGTGCTCTATCGGGTTGAGGTCAGGACTCTGTGCAGGCCAGTCAAGTTCCTCCACCCCAAACTCGCTCATCCATGGCTTTATGGACCTTGGTTTATGCACTGGTCCAAATCATTTAGTGGCTCCTTCCTGTTCCAACATGATTGCGCACCAGCGCACAAATCAAGGTCCATAAAGACATGGATGAACGAGTTTGGGGTGGAGGAACTTGACTGGCCTGCACAGAGTCCTGACCTCAACCTGATATAACACCTTTGGGATGAATTAGAGTGGAGACTGCAAGCCAGGCCTTCTCTTCCAACATCAGTGCCTGACCTCACAAATGCTCTTCTGGAACAATGGTCAAACATTCCCATAGACACTCCTAAACCTTGTGGACAGCCTTCCCAGAAGAGTTGAAGCTGTTATAGCTGCAAAGGGTGGGCCAAATCAATATTGAATGGGGAAAAGTTCAGCGCTAAAGTCCAATAAAGACCAATGAGGTTGCCCAGATGGTCATTTGTACAAACCAAAATGCAAGTTGTTGGTATTAAACATGGACAGGTCATAAAACAATACAACTTCAAAACAGATAATAAGCACACTGTTGGTGATAAGGCAGTGAATAAAAAAGTCTTAGTGATATAAAAAATGTAAAAAAAAAAGTGTCATAATAAGTCCATTTGAGTGAGAAAATTCAGTTGATAGGGGAAAAAGTGGATATCACAATTTTCAACAGTAGTCCCACAGAAAGCATGAGTGTAAAGGAGACAGCCACCACCGACTCTAAGAAGGCTTAGCGGAACAAGTGGACCCAATGGGGCATATGCCCAATGAGTCAATAAAGCTGGAGGTACATAAGCACTAATATATAGGGCTCCATGGCACTGGATCCTGGACATAGTAGGGGGTGATCCCTCCGTTCCTGGTGCCACTCAAGGTATATGTAGTAGATGGAAACCAACAGTTTCAAAAGTGGACAGTTGCTTCCCCACAGTCTCAAACGGCATACCCAGAAATGAGACAAATGCTCCACATAGGGTAAAACCGTAAGCATGGGTAAATTTATTAAAAAGAAACAGGAAGACTCACATTTCCTTGAAAAAAAATGTCCTGTAGGAATATTCCAATATTAGTCACAATAACGCATCAGCAGAGCTCGCCTCAACGCGTTTCGTCTAAACAGACATCAACAGACACCCCAGATGATGTGTGCTGATGCCGCTGCATTATGAGTGACCCCAGGGAGAGCGCTTCCCTGAAGACGAGGATTGGGCCCCTTTGTGCAAAACCCTTGCACAGAGGAGGTAAGTATAACATGTTTGTTATTTTAAGGGGAAAAAAACCTTTAGGCTGCATTCACACCTGAGCGTTTTGTTTCAGGCAGAAAATTGCATGATTTTTACTGCGATTTTACCACAATTTTTTACTGCGATTTTTACATAGATTTTGTACAGGTCAAAAGGTCACTAATGTAAAATGCAGTAAAACGCCTGTAATCTGCCTAAAAAGAAGCTCATGTGCGACAAGCGTTTTGCTTTAGGCGACAGAACACTCAGATGTAAACAGGGGACATTGAAATGAATGGGATTTTCCTTGTTGGGCATTTTGGAGCTACAGAGATGGACATTTTACAAGCCTTTTAAGAGCTGAAAACGCTCAGGTGTGAATGGGGCCTTATGCCCCCTTCACACTTGTGTGACGCGATTTTGCTGCTTTTTTGTCACGATTTTACCACGATTTTGCTGCTTTTATTGTCGCGATCTTACACGATTTCAGATTAGTACGACTTTGGTCCGAATTGGTTGCAACTTTAGCACAATGAAAACATATTACAAAGTCGTCCAGATGTCGTACAGAGATCGCATCTATATTATTCAGGTGCGATTTGCATGAGACTTTGAGGGTTTAACATTATAGTCTATGGACCTCAAGTTGCATCAAAGTTGGGCCAAAGTAATGCAGGGACTACTTTTGAAGTCGGCACAACTTCAAAGTCATACAGATATGAATGCTACTCATTGGAAATAATGGGGAACGACTTGTCATGCAACTTTGAAGTCCCAAGTCGCAGGACAAGTCGCATAAGTGTGAAAGGGGCCTTAGTATTGCTTGTGATTTTTCACTGTGGCCAGCAGATGTCACTGGTATCACTGGTCATAGTATGAGATTTCACAACCAAAACTAAGTTATGAATATTTATGAGGTTTATGCCACTGGTGCATGCTGGAGAAGGATAAAAATATCCAGGATAGGCTATGTGCTCGCTCTCTCCCCTGGGCTGAGGCCTAGGGAGGTGCTGCTGGATGGAGCTCTGTCGTTAGGCCCAATAGCTTGCTTTGGGGCCTAACCTGTATTGAAGTGGTCCTAAAGCTATCTTGCCTGGTTTGGAGGAAGCTGTGCCAAGGAGAAGACCCAGGGGAGGCCTCTTGCTGGAGAGAGCCATGAAGAAGGCTGGCCTCTCAGAAGGGCCTGGTAACTCACTTGGAGGATGCACTGAAATCAGGGAACATGCTTACAGTGTAGCCAGGTCAGCTTAAAGGTTCTGACACTGTGAAGCTGGACAATGATATGGATCTGGAGAGTCTGTAAGTGATCTGCTACAGTAACTGGGACCCCCTAACCCTCACCTCCTTAACCGTTCTACAATAAAACTGTACAAAGACAAGATATCTTTTTAATGATGAGGAGGCACTGATAGGCGGCACTGATGGGCATTGATATGCCAAGGATCATTGGTGGCCTCCATCAGGAAAATGTGGGATGATAATTCAGCACTAGTGCAATCAGGTCTGCCAAATCTGATGATCTCGTTCTTTAACTGTATAGTGAAATGATGGACGGGCGGGAGCACACTTGTTCTGGTAGAACGTCATATGATGTTCCCCTTCCCCCAGTCAGAACACAGCAGCTTAGTGGGGAGGGGGGGATCACTGTACTAACATCAGATCATTAGTACAGTGGCTCCGACCGGAGCTGATAGGTTATTTTCGTTCAAGCCACTGGGTTGAACAGAAATAAACTCATAGTATGTACCAGGCTTTACTTAAGGTGGCTCGTCAGTCATGTTTTCAACTTTCCATCTATTAAATCCTCTGCCCTTGTTGTAGAAGCGCTGCCCCCTTGAGGGTGGCTGAAAGAATCAATTCCCCCTTGGATCTCCTCCGCCAGAGGGTCCTCCACCACCCCTGACACTCTGGGTTCACGCATATTACAAGTTTTTATAACTAATAACTCTATTTTAGTAATGGAGACCACAACACAGATAGAGTTAGAAAGGTTTACTTTGAACTCTTATTTCTGAGAAAGAAAATAACAACTGTGAACAGTAAATAGCACAATTCGTCACATAAGTGGTCAACTTGAAAGTTCTGGTGAACAAAAGGAGTAAATAATTTGTACACTTTCACCACTCCCTGTATTCTCCAACAATATCAATAACTGAGAACAGTGCAATTCCTCCAACTGAGTTTAACCAATACCTAATGGGTCTTTGCAGAAGAGGTAATTTGTCTACTGGAATTTGACAAATGAAATATTACAGTAAATCCTTATCGTAAACCGATGGCCCAAAGGATAAATTGGTACCACTCAATGGATTCTGTATCAACTTATTAATGGTATTCTACAATGCACAATTACACTATATAATTAAGCAATAGATCCTTCGTTAAGCAAACACACTAAATAATCTTGGCCTATATATTTTTCCTCCTGTTCTAGGATAAAAAGTTCTTAGGAGGTAAACCACCACCAAGCAATAGCCCTGAGTATATGAGTGAGGAAAAGATGGGTAGACGTAGTTGCAGTTCTCCTGTCTTGAAATGTCCAAGCAATCTTCGGCCGACAATAAGAATTAGGTACCTATGAATACTGTGTCCTTCTAATCAGTAAGCTGAGGCACAAATAGGTGAAATTCTACTGACTTCTTGAATAAGATTAGTCACAACCGCTAAACTGTAATAAAGATATGCTGCAAGACAGTGTGTGTAATTCTATGTTTGGGCACGAAGCCCTCTCACCGGTTCCAAGGGACTGTTTGAAGGTAAACGATCCGGCGCTCAGAAGATGATGCTGGGAACGTTGGGACCGTTAGTTCCTGCAGACTGCTTGCTCCTAGGAGGAGTAAAGCATCCGCTGCTCTCTTTGCAGCTCTCCTGATCGGCAGATGCGACTGTTGCAGTAGCTGGCACAGCTTCTATGTAGATAGAGATGAGCTTCGGATGATTCTGTTGTTCACTCACTGTATTGCTGGAGAGTGGATACTAGCCGTGTCACCTGCTGATGATTTCAGTCAACTGGAACGATTTGCTTAGGCCGCAGGCCTAAATCTGATGGCAGCAGCATGCAGGGTTCCTCTCTGATCGATCACATTATCCCAAGAGGCCGTTGTTAGCTCCTCCTTCCCCTTAAATAATCCTCCTACAATGCATTGCACCTCCCAGAAGTCTTCAGTGCAGCACTGCCTGATGGGAAATGGAGTCCTTCTCTGTAAAAGTCTGTTGTCTATTTCCTTGTTCCGCACTACAACTCCCACAAAGCATTATCCTGGCTGCAATCACAGTCTTTTCCAAAAGCAAGCACTAGAGGGAGTTCCCATGTTAAGCAATGTACACCATTGTCTGTATGCCAGAGGAATATTTCAGAACTCCTGGCTACACTGTTTTAACTTTGGATAGTACAGCATTTCTTTCTGCCAGTAAATGCCCTATACAGCCCACTTCCTGTTTCTTGTCTGGTCATTAGCCTAGGCTGATAACATCATGCACAGCTATCTCTCTCACTCTTGTGAGAGTTTGCCAGGAAGGGAGGGGGGGGTGAGTCATAAGAGGGCCAATGAAAGCTGCAGGACTGGAGGTGTGCCTCTGTGTATCTGTGTAAATCCAGGAAGCGAACAGGCAACAGCTTTAGCTGCCCACAGTTAAAATGGCTGCAGCCAGACTTAGTGGAGGGAGATTTCTGCAGCATATTTGGCAAATACAGAATCACAGTATGTATACAATAATATGCAAAGTGGTTGGAGGGAAGCTTCAGAATAGCAAAATATGTTTTTATTACAAATTATGTGAGCAGACTGCAGTTCCTCTTTAACTGCAGGGGAGGAAAATCAGGTCTCCTGTCCTGCCAGACAGGACTGTGCTGTGTCAGAGCTGTGTAAATCTCAGGACTGGATGAACAGAAATACAAATCCTATGGCAGCTCTCATGTATGTATCTTGACTGTTTATTTAGATGTTTGCCTGGAGCTTAGCTTAGCTGTGTTTTAAAACCTAAGCAGTTAAAGCAGTATTAAACCCCAAATCAAAAATGTAATATATTGCAGCTTACCAATCATTAGATGTGGTGGCTGCATTAGCTTTCTCTTCTTTGGCCTTTTTCCTCTGTTTTAACCTGGTGGTCTGGCCAGTAACACACCTCCTGTATTACAGTGCCCCCACTCTGGATTAAGAAGCACAGGGGGCATCTTTGGACAGCAGAATTATCAGTCTGGAGGGGAGTGTTAAATGTATTAGCAGATTTAAACATACTAACAAATTTAAGACGAACTCCACCTCCCACTTTATAAACAGTTACAGCAAACAGTTTTTTCTCTCCTTTTGGGATAAAGGTTTCGCACGAACAAATAAAATCTGATCATTGCAATCACCCCTGCCAGTGTTAAGTGGTTTGTCTCATCTATGGAAACTGATACAATTTGCTGGAGAGCTTGTGCTTTTGAAAAACAGCAGACTTGCTGGGCGGATCACCAGATGAAACTAGAAGAAAGACAGCCTAAAAAGAAAACAAATGCAGCCATCACATCTAAGAATTGGTAAGCTGCAATATAATAAATGTTTGCTTTTTGGTTTAATACGCTTTAATTGGAATAACAATTACCGTACATTGCTCTTTAACAAGTTGGGCTTGTATGTAGTAAATCTATTAGTGTAGATCAAATGTCTGCTCTGTTTACAGGCTGGATTTCTCTTGGGGCCAGATGTCGCTTTGATGTTGTATTAATTTACACGTTTTCACATTTCTCCTTCTGACACTCTATGACATTGTTTATCCATAACATTGTTTATTACCCCGAAATAATAGCAGCTGGGTTGATGGTCAGTGTCCTCATATTACATTTGTTACAGTTCAGCGCTCATATTTTTCTGATGTTTATAATTAAAATGCTGTGCAAGTTCTATATAATATTTAAAGCTGAACTCCAGGATAAGCAAATACTGTCGAAATACACGAGGCCTGTGTATTCTTCCTTCAATCTTGGTGAGCTTTGTGTATTTCTTCCAGATCTGTGCAGTAATCCAGTGTGAGACTTTCCCTCTGTGCAGGAGCTTCCTGTATTAAAGACCGCTCACTGCTGCTCTCTCTCCTTGTGCAGGGGGACTGGTCTTGTCTCCGCCCCCTCCTGTGGTTTTCTACAGGCAGCCTGTAGTGGGTGGATTCTATTGGGTCCCTCCCACTGCTCTGCTCTCTGCACAAGCTAAATGCAGTGACAATTCAGTATAACTGCAATATGGGGTTGGTACAGGTTTCTTAGAAGCTCAGTATAAGGCTGGTATAGCTGTGATATGGGTTGGATGCACTTGGCGTCCTACTCTCAGTGGCTCAGTCTCTGCTAGTGGTCTCAATAATGGCTGGATAGCCCTCTCACCAGCTCCCAGGATGCTGCTGTGGACACTCGCTTTAGAAGGGGGGCCCCTGAGTCTCTCCTTGAAAGCCTCTGGTGATCAGCGGTGCAGGATCTGTGAAGGGAATGGTGCTGTGCTGCCCCTGGGTGTCCCCACTCTCAGTCTCATGCTTTTGGGCCTAGTAGCATAGACGGCCTTGCAGCAACTCTTCAGCCTGAGGCAAGAGAGCGAACACGTGGCTCTTCCAAATATTTATAGCTTCCCCCATCATGGTCATAGGTGGGTCTTTTTAACAACTTCAGCCCCGGAAGAATTTCCCAGGTTAGGACCAGAACACTTTTTGCGATTCGGCACTGCGTCGCTTTAACTGACAATTGCGCGGTCGTGCGACGTTGTACCCAAACAAAATTTGCATCCTTTTTTCCCCACAAATAGAGCTTTCTTTTGTTCGGTATTTGATCCCCTCTGCGTCATTTCTGATCACCGCTATAAACAAAAAAAGAGCAACAATTTTGCAAAAAAAAAAAATTTCTTACTTTTTGCTAAAATACAAATCCAAAAAAAATATATAAAAAATTTTTTTTCCATCAGTTTCGGCCAATTTATATTCTTCCTCATATTTTTGGTAAAAAAAATTGCAATCGGCGTTTATTGATTGGTTTGCGCAAAAGTGGCCACGTTTACAGATGATGAGAATTAATTTCTGGGGTTTTTATTTTTTTTTATTTTTTACTAGTAATGTGCAATTTTTATCGGGACTGCGATATTGCAGCGGGCATGTCGGACCATTTTTACACTTTTTTGGGACCAACGACATTTATACAGCGATCAGAAATTTAAATGTCCACTGATTACTGTTTAAATGTCATTGGCAGTGAAGGGGTTAACCAGCAGGGGGAGATCTCCGGGTTAACTGTGTTCCCTGGGTGTGTTCTCACTGTGGGGGGCTGGGCTACCATGGGCATAAGAGATCTAACTGATCCCAGTGACAGACATCAGTAGATCTCCTATGCCCCCACTAACATAGCGGGGAACCGCCATGTTTACATTGGCGGTTCCCCGTTCTTTGGCTGTGGCCGCTCATCGCGGCTCGCTGGCGGACATCGGGTCCACCCGACCCGCGGGCACACACCTCAGGAGTGCGGCGGGCGCGCGCGCCCCCTAGCAGCCACCCGCAGATCGACGTTTATTTTACGGCGATTCGCGCTAAGCGTCCACAGTGCCGCCGTGAATATATGGTAGGCGGTGTGGAAGTGGTTAATGGAAACCTGCCAAGGCAGAAACAACCAGGCTGGTGTTGTGAACATGTCTTTCAGTATGTAGCCAATGTCCCACTTGGGGGTGTCTGGAAGTAGTGGTTCACCTGCTGACACTGCCCTCGATCAAACTCCTCTTGCATCCGGAGTCAGAAAACAGGCTGTCTCTTTGATTTTTGGTTTTATTAGGGGATTTGAACTTAGATGGGGTAGGGGTGATTATGGGATGCCCAAAGATTAACAGTTCTTTACATGGGACCTCTATATACACTCAGTATATACACTTTCCTTCTTCCTCCAGCACAGCACTTACTTCTCCTTGTTCCTCTCTCCTGCACAACACTTACTTCTCATTGTTCCTCTCTCCTGCACAACACTTGCTTCCAGCCTAGTAGCACATGGTGAGGCCTGATCTAGCTTTGACCAGGGCCTAGTAACCGCCTTTTGCAGGCAAGCGAACGCAGGCACCTATAGTGTAGAGAAAGTTTGTAGAATGTGCTACTTGGCCTGATGGACTACTCCCAGCCTATTCTCCTCCAGGTCTTAACAGTCCTCCTGAGTGCAAGCACCTGTACACTGCCCACTGACACCAAAGTCCCAGTCTCTTCCTGCACCTCTTCCAGACGGTCTCTCTCCCAATCTGCTGCAGAGTGCATCTCCACCTCCCTGGGCTGTGTCACTCACTGACACCCGGTGGACTCCTCCTGGAGACCTTGCTGGTAGTACTCTCCTCCTGCTCCACCTTGTGCCAGGATCTCACTCCTCCTGGATGCACCCGAGCCCCGGCCCGAGGTCACCCCCCAGACTGGGGACTCCCTCAAGGTCCTCTGACAGCCTCAGCACTACACCTGCATTCTCCAACTTCCACCTGAACTCTTCTACCCCCACTGGGCAGACCACAGTATTTAAGGAGGCCTGCCCCCTGCCAATCCAGGTTGGGTCAGGACTCCTTAACATACCCAAGAAAGCCCCACCTCCTCTTCCCATCCCCTTTTCCAGAACTATCTGAAGAAAAGGGGAGGAGTGAACTAAGGGTGTTTCTTCCTGCAGTCTGCAGCTCTCCCTGGGCCACTCCCCTGCCCAGAATCAAAACAATCAGGCCTGCATTTAAGTCAGACCTAGGGTTGCCACCTGTCCGGTTTTGACCCGGACAGTTCGGGTTTAGGATGATGTGCCCGGGTTTCCCTCAGCCTGAGACCCGGACACCAGTGCCGCCAACAGGGGCCCTCCTGTAGGGGCCCCAGCGTACATGGGGATCCGGACAGCAGGGGGATCGGAGTGGCAGTGCGGGGTGCAATTGCAGAGGATACAAAAAAGAAGGGAGAGAGAGAGGCGCCGTGCAGCCGCTGGTAGTTTTTAATAAATTACATTTTAAAACAATCCACTCACACATGTCAGAGCGGAAAGGCGAGTCAGTCTGTGAAGTCCGCTGTCACTCTGCCAGCATTCTTCCGATCCGCGCTGCTCTGATCACTGAATCTGTAGCCGGTATCAGGATACAGAGAGCCGTGGGGAAACTGCATTGCACTGTCAGCCTGGAATGCTCTGACCAATCAGAGCGTTCCGGAGGCTTAACCACGCCTCCATCATCAGAGGCTGACAATCCAAATGAGTTTCCCGCGGCTCTCTCCTTATACCGGCTTCCTACACCAATTCAGTGATCAGAGCAGCGTGGATCGGGAGAATGCTGACAGCGGACTTCCCAGACTGTGACATGCTAACCTCTCTGACATGTGTGAGTGAATGGAGAATAGATTGTTCTTCTTAATGTATTAAAAACCAGTGGCTACTCGGCGTCTCTCTCTCCCTTCCCTATTGTCGCCTCTGTAATTGCTCCCCCCCACCCGCTGCATCGATCCCCCCACTGTCCAGGTCCCCCTGTGTGCTGGGGCCCCTACAGAAGTTCCTGTGGTACCCCCTGTTGGTGGCCATGTGGGTATGAGGGGGGGGGATTTCTGCTGGTAGGGGAAGAAGATTTGTAATAGGCGGGGGTGGGGATAAATGCTGTGATGTGGAAGAAGGGGGGATTGTGCTAGGACAGGGGGTTTTGGGGATAGTGGATGGGTACTTGTGCTGTGGAAGAGGGAAGGTTTGTTTTGGGGGGGGGGGGGTTTGTTCTGGGAGGGGGAGAATTGATTTTTGCTGGTGGGGGGGGGGGGGGTTGGAGGGTGAGAATAAAGATTGATGCTGTATTTTTTTTGCAAAAGAGGGAGTGGGGTTTTTGATGAAGGGGTAAAGCGGGGAGAGTATTGCTGGCAGAGAAAATTGTGCACTCTTCTTACCCCTACACTGCATTACACACCCCCTGAATTCTGCTTACGATTCCCAAATCACCACAAATCGCAGCAGGACTTGCCCACTATCCCTTTACTTTCAATGGCACCCCAATCGCGGAGTGAAACTTCTTTTTGGGTGAAAGGCATCTCGCAATTCTGTTTGCGCAATTTTGCCACGGGCGACAATAACGCCAAAATCGGGCCGCGGTTGGGGTGCCATGCCGGGCACGTCTAAAGTGTTCGGGTTTGGCTTGAAGAAAAGGTGGCAACCCTAGTCAGACCTGACTAAATTTACCTTACCTATACAAAAAACATCACACTAAGCACCTACCTATGGTAGAGGGCACTACAAGTACCGTACTTTCTGAGTCACTAACTCTTTGTAAGTAAGCAGACCAGACGATCCACTCTTTGCATTCTTTTCTTGGGTATATGACATTAAAAATGATTAAAAGATGTAGCCAGGCAACTGAAAATTTCAAATTTAGGTCAGAAGCAGCAGTCTTTATGCTTATCTCAGTTCAGGCTTCCTTTGAGACCCAAGTGAGCAGACAATATAATGACATATTTTCTGGAATATCTATAGGAAAGGCTCCAAGTAGTTAAAACTGAAACATACCAGAGGTCAGAATAAAGACAAAAAATTGTATTTGTGACTTTCTATGGTTAGGATGTTCATTCTGATTCATGAGGAAAGAGGATTCTTAGGAAATGCTTCCTCCTACCTGAAGCACAATGATGACATCCCCTCTTTTTAATGACGGGTGTGACCCCCTCCCCCCACCTTGCCTCCCAGGCTCTGCTGTCTAACCTAAAGGCCCGGGCCCCGCATAGCAGGTATCCCTGGGTGGAGGGGAGTGAGACCAGCTAACATCCTTTCACTAGCTAAACTGAACCCGGTGTAAAACATCACTCCTGGCCAGGGCTGGTGCAAGGATTTTTGACACCCTAGGGCGAAACCTCATTTTGCCACCCCCCTTGGCTCCACCCGTGAGTCCACCCCCTTCTCCCTTCCCAGCACTAATGAATTGCAGCCTCACCAGCGCCCATCAAATACAGCTTCACCAGTGCCAATCAATACAGCCTCACCTGTGCCCATTATATACAGCCTCACCTGTGCCCATCATATACAGCTTCACCAGCGTCAATTAATACAGCCTCACCTGTGCCCATCATATACAGCTTCACCAGCGTCAATCAATGCAGCCTCACCTGTGCCCATCATATACAGCTTCACCAGCGTCAATCAATACAGCCTCACCTGTGCCTATCATATACAGTCTCACCTGTGCCCATCAAATAAAGCTTCACCTGTGCCCATCAAATACAGCTTCACCTGTGCCCATTAAATACAGCTTCACCTGTGCCCATCAAATATAGCCTCACGGGGGGTGGGGGCGGAGGGGAGGTATTTAGCAGATCAGTCATTATTTCTATACACATTTGCAAATGGCATGTGATAATACAATCTCATTATCTCAGTCAGACAGTGTCAGTTTTTACATGAATCAATGCAGAGAAGCCAGTGATAGATCAACAATGGCCAGGCGCCCCTAGGCGGCAGTGCGCCCTAGGCGGCCGCCTTCTCCGCCTAGTGGTAGAGCTGGCCCTGCTCCTGGCTTCTGTTGTCACTTTCCCTGATCCTTGTGGCCAGGAAAGAAGATAATGGAGCGCAACCTGAATTCTATTAGCTTCAATGGAAGGCAGGTGAGACATCAGTGGCCTTTTGCTCCCTATGTGGCATAAATAAAGTTTTAGTGAAAGTAAACAAAAGGCAAAAAAAAATAAAGGTACACCCAAGCACTTAAACCCACCACCCCAAAAATGTTTTGGTCACCCTGCCCCTTGTACATGCACACACAAACCTAAATGCACCCGTGGGAGGTGCCTATGTATGAAAAGGTCAGTTCATCATCATTTTGTGGTCACACACAAATTTAGAACTTGATATCTTGGGAATCTATTTACTTGGCACAACCTCACCTTTTAAAGTTTACCAAAAATTGGGTAATATATTGCGTTTTTGTGACCTAAAATTAAAGTGGTTGTGAAGGCTGAAGATTTTTCATCTTAATGCATTCTATGTATGAAGGTAAAAAACCTTCTGCGTGCAGCAGCAACCCCAGCCCCACCCAATACTCACCTGGGCCCAATTTCGATCCAGCAAAGGGCACAAGAGCTTAGGCTGTCCCAGAACTCCCTCTCCTCATTGGTTGAGACAGCAGTGGGAGCCAGTGGCTCCCCCTGTTGTCAATCACAGCCACTGAGCCAATGAGGGGAGAGAGGGGGTGTTGCCGTGCCATGGCTCTGTGTCTGAATGGACTCGCAGAGCAGCTGCTCGGGAGCGCACCTGCTTGGGTGCCCCCATAACAAGTTACTTGCTCTGGGGGCACTCAAAAGGAGGGATGGTCCAGGAGCACCAGCGGGGGAACCGAGAAGAGGAGGGTCGCCCTGTGCAAAACCAACTGCACACAGCAGGGAAGTATGACATGTTTGTTATTTTTTTCCTATAACCACTTCTGGACCACCTACCGCATATATACTGCGACAGGATGGCCCGATCATGTACCTGTACGTGAATTTGTGCACAGGGTCTGGGGCGCATGCCACCGGCGCCCGCTTCCACTGTGATTGGACACAGCGGGAGCCAATCAGCGGGTCCAGCAGCCGCGATGGCCACCAGCCACCCACGATCCTTCATAGGAGAGGCAGAATGGTGGTAAACAAGGTAGACCACCGTTCTGGGAGAGAGGAAATGGTAGATCTTGTGTTTCTGCTAAGCAGGAACATGGATCTCTGTCTTCCCCAAGTCAAAGCACCTCCCCCACAGTTAGAAAGCACTCTGTAAGAGCACACTTATCCCTTTTGATCGCCCGTGATGTTAACCCCTTCCCTGCCAGTGTCATTTATACAGTGACAGATAGCACTGATCACTGTATTGGTGTCACTGGTCCCCACTGGTCTGTCACTTAGTGTCAGACCTGTCCACCGCAATGTCGCAGTCCTGCTAAAAATTGCTGATCCCTGCCAACAATACAAAAAATAAAAAGTCCATAAATCTATCCCATAGTTTGTAGAAGCAAAAACATTTTGCGCAAACCGATATATATAGACTTATTGGGATTTTTTTTACTAAAAATATGTAGCAGAATACATATTGACCTGAATTAAATTTTTTACATTTTTATTGGATGTGTTTTATAGCAGAAAGTAAAAAATATTGTTTGTTTTTTTTTCAAAATTGTTGATCTTTTTTGTTGTTTATAGCGCAAACAATAAAAAACACAGAGGTGATTAAAGCGGAGTTCCACCCAAAAGTGGAACTTCCGCTTTAAGTCCTCCTCCCCAGCTCCAGATGCTGAAACTGAGCTTTTGGGGAGGAGGGGGGGTGGGGATACCCTATTTTTAGGGGTACTTCCGCCCCGGTCTCCTTAGGCGATCGGAAGTGGAAGGACTCCTTCCCCCTCCCTCCCGAAGTCTTCTGGGACACAGGACAGGTCCTAGAAGACTTCGGGACCAATCACAATGCGCAGCGCCGCTCGCGCATGCGCAGTGTGCGCCCGGCCATGAAGGCACGGCCGGGTGCCCACAGTAGCAATGCCGGCGCCGCGGAGGGGAGGGGGAGAGGAGCGAGGCTCCGTGCGGCTCCATCGCTGGACCGGGAGACAGGTAAGTGTCGGTTTATTAAAAGTAAGCAGCTACACTTTTTGTAGCTGCTGACTTTTAATAAACCTAAGGAAAGGGTGGAACTCCGCTTTAAATACCACCAAAAGAAAGCTCTTTTTGTGGGGGAAAAAAGGACAACAATTTTATTTGAGTACAACGTCGCACGACTGCGCAATTATCAGTAAAAGTAAAGCAGTGCCGTATTGCAAAAAATGGCCTGGTCAGGAAGAGGGTAAAACGTTCCAGGGCGGAAGTGGTTAATATCACTTTAGCTTTAGTGTATTATTTTAGTGAAATTTTGAGCTTGACAAACTGCTGCGCAAATACCGTGTGGCTTAAAAAGTTGAAATTACCACCATTTTATTCTCCGGGGTCTCTGCTTTCAGAAAATATATACAATTTGGGGATTTATTATTTTTACAAAATTTCAGGCCTAAATTGTTTTTTTTTTGGTATATACATGTGCAAAAAATGCAAATACGGCTTGGTGGAATGGGTTAAAGTTACTGAAAGCTCACCTTTAATGGCTTGCATTACCATGTTATACTGGTGATCATAAATATTGATGGCCTTTAACAGTGTATAGCCTTCAGATAAACATTTTGCATTATTTAAAGGAGAGGGACAGCGATGAGCATGTGGCCAGTGAAGGCCTATCCTGTATATTTCAAGGTCATCAACTCACTAGATGACAACCTGGAGGCGACACCCAGACAATGGCACCCACCATTTCTCTAACATTTCAGTTTTGGATGGAGTTTAATTCTTCAAGATGTGAGTCCCTCCATTCACAATCACTTTTCCCCAGATGTGCCCTTTAAATCCTCCATTCAGCACAGCTCAGGTGGCTGTTCCATGTAGGAAATAATGCAGATTACGGAAATGCCCAGATAACAGTTTTTAGAATCAGTTTGGGTTTTTTTTTGGTATTGTAGAGGTAAATAACCGGAGCCGGCTGTTATTATTACCCAGAATCTCTCCACCCCGGACCCCAGGAGGAAACAATAGTTCTACGGATTAATTCCAAGCAATCGTTCCACTAATCTCTGCATAAACCTGCGCAGAAGATATGGCAGAGGGAAAGCGCTTGACAGGCAAAGGAATGATAATAGGAAGAGTGCAGGAAGGAATAATAGGATAATAGATTGTTTGACAGGGAGAGAACGTGAAGACTGACAGCAATGCAGCAGGGACTGAGCCAGACACACATAGACTGGGGAGGGAGCGATGGAAGGATGGATGGAAGGAAGAGAGGATGGAAGGATGGTAAGAGGAATGGAGAGGAGGAAAGTAAGGAGGAAAGACAGGGGGATGAGAGGTGGGAGGGATGGATGGATGGATGGATGGATGGATGGAAGGATGGTAAGAGGATTGGAGAGGAAGGAAAGAAGGGAGGAAAGGCAGGGGGATGGGAGGTGGGAGGGATGGATGGATGGATGGATGGAAGAGAGGATGGAAGGATGGTAAGAGGAATGGAGAGGAAGGAAAGAAGGGAGGAAAGACAGGGGATGAGAGGTGGGATGGATGGATGGATGGATGGATGGATGGATGGATGGATGGAAGGATGGTAAGAGGAATGGAGAGGAAGTAAAGAAATGAGGAAAGGCAGGGGAATGAAAGGTTGGAGGTATGGATGGAATAGAAGGAATAATGATGGAAGAATGGAGAAGAAGGAAAGGAGGAAAGATCGGGGTTGAGGAAAGGATGGATGGATGCAAGAGAGGATGTAAGGGAAGGGAGAATGGATGGATGGATGGATGGATAGATAGAAGAGAGAATGTAAGGGAAGAAAGGTTGGATGGATGGATGGATGGATGAATGGATGGATAGAAGAGAGGATGTAAGGGAAGAAAGGTTGGATGGATGGATGGATGGATGGATAGAAGAGGGGATGTAAGGGAAGGAAGGATGGGAGGAATAATGGAAGAAGAATAGAGAGGAAGGAAAAAAAGGAGAACAGACAGGGGGAGGGATGGATGGATGGATGGATGGATGGATGGATGGATGGAAGGGGAGGAAGGAAAGGGGGAAAACAGGTGGAGGGAGGAAAGGATGGATGGAAGGGAAGGAAGGATTAATGGAATAAGAATGAAGAGGAAGGAAAGGGGGAAAGACATGTGGAGCGAGGAAAGGATAAATGGATGGAAGGAAGAGCAGGAGGGATGAGAGGAAGAATTTTTTGGAGCAAGGATGGAAGGAATAATGGAAGAAGAAAGGAGAGGAAGGATAGAAGCAGAAATACGGGAAAGGGAAGGGAGGGGAAGGAAAGAGAAGGGAGGCAAGGGGAGATAAAGTGAAGGGTAGGGCAGTGGGGGGGCAGGCAAAATGGATGGAAGGTAGGTAAAGGGAAAGAAGATAGGCAGGAAGAATGTGGGGAAGGAAATGCGGAAGGAATTAAGAGATGTAGGTATAGGGAAGGAAAGAAGGAAGAATGATGTTGGATGATGATGGAAGGAAGGAAGGTGGAAAGAAAGTGAGGAAGGAAGGAAATGGAAGGAAAGGGAGGTATTAGAAAGGGAAAAAAAGGAAGGTGGGCGATAATAGGGAAGGAAGGATAACAACGATGTGTAAAGTGAGGTGGGAAGAAAGGAAGAAGAAAGAAATGAAAGGAGGAAGGAATGATGGTGATCAATGATGGGCACAGAAGGATGGGTGCAGAAATGAGGAAAGGTGGGGAGGAGGAAGGAAGGAAGGTGGAAGGAAAGTGAGGGAGGGAGGGGGGAAGGGAAGGAAGGATGCTGATAATAGACACAGTAAGATAGGTGCAATGCTGTAATTGATCTGTAGGAATGTGGTAGCCCCTTGACTCCCAAAGACAAATGAGGAACCTTAAAAACAGGGTGTGCTAACATTTAATCTCAGGGTCTAGTCCTTGGAAGGTAGTGAAGCGATGTGAACAGATGGGAAAAAGTCACTTTTCAGAGCAAACAAGGAGTTTATAGACTCCCACCCAAACTTCTGGAGGAAAGGATTAGGGTACAGGACACCTATGGACTTGGCAGACTCCAGTAGAGGGAAAAAATAAGTATGGCCTTCACAGATAGGGGATTTTAAAACAATCCAACCAGCATTCTGTGAAATTAGTCCCTGGCTGAAAGATACTGAATGGTTCAGCTACTGACTCTGTGGGGAGAAGCCACCACACTTCAGTTGAGGACAACGTTTCCTTAGATGTGATGGCTGCGTTAGTTTTCTTTTTCCACACTTTTTCCCTCTATTTTAATCTGGTAATTGTGCCATTAAAGTGTTAGTAAACCCAGGAGCCTGCAGTCACTATATCTGGTTTCCCACAGTACACAGAACATGGAAATGCAATTATTTTAGTAAATATAACCTCTTAAATAACTTTTCTTATCAGCAGTATATACAGTGCCTTGCGAAAGTATTCGGCCCCCTTGAACTTTGCGACCTTTTGCCACATTTCAGGCTTCAAACATAAAGATATAAAACTGTAATTTTTTGTGAAGAAACAACAACAAGTGGGACACAATCATAAATGGAACGAAATTTATTGGATATTTCAAACTTTTTTAACAAATAAAAAACTGAAAAATTGGGCGTGCAAAATTATTCAGCCCCTTTACTTTCAGTGCAGCAAACTCTCTCCAGAAGTTCAGTGAGGATCTCTGAATGATCCAATGTTGATCTCAATGACTAATGATGATAAATAGAATCCACCTGTGTGTAATCAAGTCTCCGTATAAATGCACCTGCACTGCGATAGTCTCAGAGGTCCATTTAAAGCGCAGAGGGCATCATGAAAAACAAGGAACCCACCAGGCAGGTCCGAGATACTGTTGTGGAGAAGTTTAAAGCCGGATTTGGATACAAAAATATTTCCCAAGCTTTAAACATCCCAAGGAGCACTGTGCAAGCGATAATATTGAAATGGAAGGAGTATCAGACCACTGCAAATCTACCAAGACCTGGCCGTCCCTCTAAACTTTCAGCTCATACAAGGAGAAGACTGATCAGAGATGCAGCCAAGAGGCCCATGATCACTCTGGATGAACTGCAGAGATCTACAGCTGAGGTGGGAGACTCTGTCCATAGGACAACAATCAGTCGTATACTGCACAAATCTGGCCTTTATGGAAGAGTGGCAAGAAGAAAGCCATTTCTTAAAGATATCCATAAAAAGTGTCGTTTAAAGTTTGCCACAAGCCACCTGGGAGACACCAAACATGTGGAAGAAGGTGCTCTGGTCAG
>BLSH010435387.1:87821-101690 GCA_018402905.1 Glandirana rugosa
CTCGGACGACCCAGGGAGGGTGGCCAGTGACGACGAGCCACCCACTACAGAAAACTACAGGAGGGGGTGGAGACAAGACCAGTCACCCTGCACAAGGAGAGAGAGCAGCAGTGACCGGTGGGAGGGACCCAGCAGGCTCCACCCACTACAGAAAACTACAGGAGGGGGCGGAGACAAGACCAGTCACCCTGCACAAGGAGAGAGAGCAGCAGTGACCGGTGGGAGGGACCCAGCAGGCTCCACCCACTATAGGCTGCCTGCAAAAAACTACAGGAGGGGGCGGAGACAAGACCAGTCACCCTGCACAAGGAGAGAGAGTAGCAGTGACCGGTGGGAGGGACCCAGCAGGCTCCACCCACTAGGGGCTGCCTGCAGAAAACTACAAGGGGTGCTGTACATAGCCTGTGCAGAGAGCAGAGCTGTGGGAGGGACACAGCAGACTCCACCTACTACAGGCTGCTTGTATAATAACACTGGAGGGGGTGGAGACAGGACAAGCATATGAAGATAAAGATAAACAGAGCAGCAGTGACCAGTGGGAGGGACCCAGTAGACTCCACCCATTACAGGCTGTCTGCAGAAAACTACAGAAGGGGGCGGAGACAAGACCAGTCACCCTGCACAAGGAGAGAGAGCAGCAGTGAGCGGCCTTTATTACAGAAAGCTCCTGCACAGAGGGAAAGTCTCATCCTGGATTACTGAGCAGATCTGGAAGAAATACACAAAGCTCCCCAAGATTCAAGAAAGAATACACACGTACCTCATGTATTTAGACAATATTTGCTTATCCTGGAGTTCAACCAATTGACCCCCGTAAGATTTACCCCCCTTCAGGCCATTTTTGCAATACAAAAATACACGGCACTACATTACTTTAACCTCTTGCTTACTGGGCACTTAAACCCCCCTCCTGCCCAGGCCAATTTTCGGCTTTCAGCGTTTCGCATTTTGAATGACAATTGCGCGGTTGTGCGGCGTTGTACCCAAACAAAATTTTAATCATTTTTTCCCCACAAATAGAGCTTTCTTTTGGTGGTATTTGATCACCTCTGCGGTTTTTATTTTTTGTGCTATAAACAAACAAAGAGCGACAATTTTGAAAAAAGAACAATATTTTTTACTTTTTGCTATAATACAAATCCAAAAAAATATATAAAAAAAAAATTATTCATTGGGTTTGGCCGATATATATTCTTCTACATATTTTTGGTAAAAAAATCCCAATAAGCGTATATTGATCGGTTTACGCAAAAGTTATCGCATCTACAAACTATGGGAATAGATTTATGGCGTTTTTATTATTTTTAATTTTGTTTTACTAATAATGGCGTCAATCTGCGATTTTTATCGGGACTGCGATATTGGACCAATGACATTTATACAACAATCAGAAATTTAAATATCCACTGATTACTGTATAAATGTCATTGGCAGTGAAGGGTTTAATACTAAGGGGACAGTGAAGGGGTTAACTGTGTTCTAACTGTGGGGGGGGGGGCTGGCCAGGACATAACAGATCTCACTGATCCCGATCACAGGGATCAGTAGATCTATCTTGTCCCCATTCACAGAACGGAGAACCGCCGTGTTTACAACGGCGGTTCCCCGTTCTGCAGCTCTGACAGGCGATCGCGGGTTACGAGCGGACATTGCATGACTGTGTATCGGAAGCGTACACAGGGGCGGACATCCATGGACGTCATCCCAAAAATTCAGATACGCGCTGGAGCCGTACTTTGGCAATAGCGCGGATCTGGAAAGGTTAATTGACAATTGCGTGGTCGTGCAACGTTGTACCCAAATACAATTTGTGTCCTTTTTTTCCCCCACAAATAGAGCTTTCTTTTGGCAGTATTTGATCTCCTCTGCGATTTTTATTTGTTGCGCTACAAACAAAAAAGAACATTAATAAGAAACAATATTTTTTACTTTCTGCTATAAAACACACCCAATAAAAAAAAAACTCGAATTTCTTCATCAATTTAGACCAATATGTATTCTGCTACATATTTTTGGTAAAAAAAATCCCAATAAGTGTATATTGATTGGTTTGCACAAAGGTTATAACGTCTGCAAACCATGGGTTATTTTATTTTTTTTTACTAGTAATGGTGGCGATCAGTGACTTATAGCGGGACTGCAATATTGCGGCGGACATTCTGACACTAACTGACACTTAAACAAGCAAAGAGGAAGGCTGCTCTAGGTGTGGGCCAGGTGTACCGAGTGTTGGCTTGAGTGAGGTGCACACCCTGTCGTTGGCACAGAAGGTCCGTAAGAAAAATGAGCAATGGCTGCACACTCAACTCAATGTAAATAGTAGATCATAAAAGCAGATGCAAACGGCACAGGCACAAGCAGGTAACGCGTTTCACAGGAATATCGTGCTTCGTCGGGTTGGGTTGTGACGAAGCACGATATTCATGTGAAACGCGTTACCTGCTTGTGCCTGTGCCGTTTGCATCTGCTTTTATGTTCTTCCATGAATAAATACTATTTGCATTGAGTTGAGTGTGCAGCCATTCCTCATTTTCCTTACTAACTGACACTTCTGATACTTTTCGGGGACCAGTGACACCAATACAGTGATCATAGCTAAAAACATGCACTGTCACTGTACTAATGACACTGGCTGGGAAGGGGTTAACCTCAGGGGCGATCAAAGGGTTAACTGTGTGCCTCGCCAGTGTTTTACTATACTGCAGGAGGTGCTTTTACTTGCAGGGGCACAAATTTGATCCCTTCTCTCTTGTCAGAACGGCAACCTACCTTGTATACATAGGCAGACCGCTGTTCTGCCTGACGATCAGCGGGTGCCTGCAGACATCGAGTCCATGGTACTAGCCGATCGGCTCCCACTACCCGGAAGAGTTGGATTATAGATGTACAGTGCCTTGAAAAAGTATTCATACCCTTGACATTTTGCACATTTTTTCATGTTACAACCAAAAACGTAAATGTGTTTTATTGGGATTTTATGTGATAGATCAATACAAAGTTGGTCTATGACATAAAATCCCAATAAAATACATTTATGTTTTTAGTTGTAACATGAAAAAATTTGGAAAATTGCAAGGGATATGAATACTTTTTCAAGGCATTGTATATATATATATGATCCGGTGCACATGTGCCGCCCTGTAGCAGTAAAACTGACCTTAGCCACTGCCTATGCTGCTAGAAGGAGTACCTTGTAGATGGCCTCAGGGCCAGTGGGGGGCAGTAGAGAAAACGCATGCAATTAGCTGGGCCAGTGAAACTCTAATGAGTAATGATTGTGTAGAAATGACTTTAAAGTGGTCTTCTATTATTCATGTATATGTTTATATATACAGCAATGTACAGTTTAAAGAGAAAAAGAAATAAAAGATTTATCTATACATTTCATAAGATTTAACCACTCCAGCTCCGGAAGGTCTTTCCCCCTTCATGGCGAGACCATTTTTTGCTATACGGCACAAAGCTACTTTAACTGGCAATTGCACGGTCATGCAACACTGTACTGAAACTACATTTCTTTCACACAAATAGAGCTTTCTTTTGGTGGTATTTGATCACCGCTGGGTTTTTGTATTTTTAACCACTTCAGCCCCAGGAGGATTTCCCCCCTTAATGGCCAGACCATTTTTTTGCGACGCGGCACTGCGTCGCTTTAACTGACAATTGCGCGGTCGTGTGATGTTGTATCCAAACGAAATTGACGTCCCTTTTTCCCCACAAATAGAGCTTTCTTTTGGTGGTATTTGATCAACTCTGCATCACTTCTGATCACTGCTAAAAACAAAAAAACTGCTACATTTTTTTTTTACTTTTTGCTGTAATACATATCCAAAAAAGAAAAAAAAAAAAGGAAAAATGATTCATCAGTTGGCCCATATATATTCATCTACATATTTGTGGTAAATTCAGTATATATTGATTGCTTTACGCGAAAGTTGTCGCATTTACAAACCAGGAGAATTACTTTATGCCGTTTTTACAATTTTTTTTTTTTTTTACTAGTAATGGTTGTGATGTGCGATTTTAATCGGGACTGCGATATTGCGGCGGACATATGGGACATTTTTGACACTTTTTTTGGACCAATGACATTTATACAGCGATCAGAAATGTAAATAGCCGCTGATTACTGTGTAAATGTCATTGGCAAGGAAGGAGTTAACCAGCAGGGGGCGATCTAGGGGTTAGCTGTGCTCCCTGGGCGTGTTCTAACTGTGAGGGGGCTGGGCTGGCAGGGGCATAAGAGATCTAATTGATCCCGATTACAGGGATCAGTAGATCTCTGTCATGTCCCCTTTCAGAAAGGAGAACCGCCGTGGTTACATTGGTGGGTCCCCGTTCTGCCTCTCTAACAGGCGATCGCGGGTCGCTGGCGGACATCGAGTCAGCCTGACCCACGGCCACACTCAGGGAGTACGTGGCGGGCATGAGAATGCGCTGGTGGTGCACGCCCGCTACTCGCACCTGCAAGAACCGTCGTTCATAGACGGTGATTCGCGCTATCAAGCCACACTGCCACAGTAAATGTATGCAACGCGGTAAGTAAGTGGTTAATTATATAAATAAAAAAGACTGCTAATTTTTTTACTTACCGCTATAAAACATATCCAATAAAAATAAAAAAAAATCAAATGTCTTCATAATTTTTGGCCAAAATGTATTCCGCTACATGTCTCTGGTAAACATAAAAAAAATCCCAATAAGCGTATATTGATTGTTTTGTGTGAAAGTTATAGCGTCTACAAACTATGGGATATATACTGGAATTTTTATTTATTTAACCTCTTAAGGACCACCCCATGTATTGCGACAGGGCGGCCCTTAAGTGCAAAATCACGTACCTGTATGTGATCATCTTCCTCGGCTCTCCGAAGCTCCGCTTCCACTGTGATTGGACACAGTGGGAGCCAATCAGCGGGTCTGGCAGACACTTGTACTGAGGCAGAACGGAGGTCTGCACATGCCCCTGTTGTTAACCCCTTCCCTGCCAGTGTCATTTATACAGTGAAAGTGCATTTTTTTTAGCACTGATCAATGTATTAAGGTCCCCAAAATGTGTCACTTAGTGTCAGATTTGTCACAATGTCGTAGTCCCGCTAAAAAAAACGCTGATCGCTGCCATTATTTGTAAAAAATATTTAAAAAAATAAAAAGTCCCTAAATCCATCCCATAGTTTGTAGACGCTATAACGTTTCCGCACACCAATCAATTCAAATCAGCTTATTGGAATTTTTTCTTACCAAAAACATGTAGCAGAATACATATTGGCCAAAAGTGATGAAGAAATTAGATTTTTTTCATTTTTTTCATTGGATGTTTTATAGCAGAAAGTAAAAACGATTGTTTTTTTTTTTTTTCTCCAAAATTGTCGCTCTGTTCATAGCCCAGAAAATAAAAAACGCAGAGGGGATCAAGTACCACCAAAAGAAAGCTCTATTTGTGGGAAAAAAAGGTCATCAATTTTGTTTGGGTACAACGTCGCACGACCGCGCAATTGTCTGTTAAAGCAACGCAGTGCCGTATCGCAAAAAATGATCTTGTCAGGAAGGGGGTAAAACTTTCTGGAGCAGAAGTGGTTAAAGGATAAGTCCATCCTAAAACTAACATCCCTGATCTGACCCGATCCCACGCTGAGCTGTCAGCTGCGGCTTTCCTTTGGAAGCGGGTGCACAGGAGGCATCTGACAACGGAAGCCCCATAGTTACTCTATGGGTGACGTCACTTCCCATTCATTACACAGCCGTTGTCGGCCGTTTCCTCTGCAGAGCTTCCACCACTGGAGACCGGGTTGGCTTAAAAAGAAAGGTATGTATACTGATTTCTTCTTTACAGGCCTAGAGAGGTTAGTGTTAGATGGTGGATGTCTGTAGATGCAGGGATTTTAGTGTTAGAATGAAGTACTTTAATTTTTTTTATACTCAAACAAATAAAGAAGAAAAAGCATAGGACTTTAATGGTTGCCAACTGTAACACCAAATAAGAAAAATTAGTACTCTAAATATATAAATAATACAAAATTTGATTTCATAACATCATTAAAATCTTTCCATAAAAAAAATTTCCAAAACACTCTCAGCTAAATGTGCTGTACATTCCACCATAGGCTTATATTGGTATTGTAAGTACATTGAGACCTGTCTACAAGGCCCAGTCTGCTTTAAGTAGAATGAACTGGTAGATGAAATGAAGATCTTCCATGTGCGAGGCCAGGCACAGGAATCAATATAATGTCAATAATAGTGATCGCTACGCGTTTCGCCAAAGGCTTCTTCAGGGGATTAACTTCCACTGACATCACCCGTGACACTAATGCAGTGATCAGTGCTAATAATATGCACTGTCACTGTACTAATGATACAGGCTGGGAAGGGGTTAACATCTAGGGCGATCAAAGGGTTAACTGTGTGCCTAACTATGTGTAATGTGTGCTGTTTTTACTAAACAATGTGCCGGTTTTTATTCTCTGCTTTGCAGGGAGAAAAATACAGCACATCGCTGCTGTCAGTAGAGAGCCCTGTGTTGTTTACCAACACAGGGCTCCCTTCTGTCATTCACTCAGCCGATCTGAGGGTTCTGGCCATAAATCATTGGTCGGGACCCGCTGATCGGCTTGTGCTGTAGCGAACAGCAAAATCACATACATGTACATGATTCAGCGCAGTGGGGCTGCCCTGCTGTAGTATAACTGTGGTGGGCGGTCCTGAAGTGGTTAAAGGGCCACCATATTATTGTGCTTGTCACAATGTAATTATACAGATGTCATAGCCAATCGGCCGCTGGAGAAGATGACAATCACTGTAGTAGTTGGTAGCACTACAGAGATTGTCAGGATCTTCTAGGTTCTATGCCATCAGCTTCTCCTCTGCTCACTGACCACAGGGGGTCCCTTGCTCGGCACTGCCTCCATTCATAGAAAACCTTGTATTTTTTCAACGAATACAAGGCATGCTCTGATTGGATAAGGTGGAGAGGAGGGACAATGACATCACTAACTCCACCTTTTCCAATCAGAACATACATTATATTCAATGAAAAAACTACAAGGTGTTCTGTGAATGGTGGCATTGCCAAGGGATTGCCCACCAGGACCCTGTGATCTTTTTGAGGAGAGGCAGAACGGCGGTCTGCCTAAGTAAACAAGGCAGATCGCCGTTCTGCCAGAGGGGAAGATAGAGATCTTGTGTTTCTGCTAAGCAGAAACACGGATCTCTGTCTTCCCCTAGTCAAAGCATCCCCCCCCCACAGTTAGTAAGCATTCCCTAGGAGCACATTTAACCCTGATGTTAACCCCTCCCTTGCCAGTGTCATTATTACAGTGACAGCACCTTTTTTTTAGCACTAATCATTGTATTGATGTTACTGGTCCCCAAAAATGTCAGTTAGGTGTCTGATTTGTCGCAGTCCTGCTAAAAATCGCTGATTGCCACCATTACTCGTAAAAAATATATATAAATGAAAATTCCATAAATATATCCCATAGTTTGTAGATGCTTTAACTGTTGCGCAAACCAATCAATATACGCTTATTGGTATTTTTTAACCAAAAATATGTAGCAGAATACATACATACCCCTTGAAATTTTCCACATTTTGTCATGTAACAACCAAAAATGTAAATGTATTTTATTGGGATTTTATGTGATAGACCAACACAAAGTGGCACATAATTGTGAAGTGGAAGGAAAATGATAAATGGTTTTCAAATTTTGATTACAAATAAATATGTGAAAAGTATGCTGTGCATTTGTATAGCGCCCCCCTGAGTCAATACTTTGTAGAACCACCTTTCTCTGCAATTACAGCTGCAAGTCTTTTTGGGGAAGTCTCTACCAGCTTTGTTTCTTCTAAGATTGCCCTGTATTTGGCTCCATCCATCTTCCCATCAACTCTGACCATCTTCCCTGCCCCTGCTGAAGAAAAGCATCCCCACAACATGATGCTGTCACCACCATGTTTCACAGTGGGGATGGTGTGTTCAGAGTGATGTGCAGTGTTAGATTTCCGCCACACATAGCGTTTTGCTTTTAGGCCAAATAGTTCAATTTTGGTCTCATCTGAACAGAGCACCTTCTTCCACATGTTTGCTGTGCCCCCCACATGGCTTCTCACAAACTGCAAACAGGGCGTCTTATGGCTTTCTTTCAACAATGGCTTTCTTCTTGCCACTCTTCCATAAAGGCCCAGATTTGTGGAGAGCACGACTAATAGTTGTCCTGTGGACAGATTCTGCCACCTGAGCTGTGGATCTCTGCAGCTCCTCCAGAGTTACCATGGACCTCTTGGCTGCTTCTCTGATGAATGCTCTCCTTGCCCAGCCGGTCACTTTAGGTGGACGGCCATGTCTTGGTAGGTTTGCAGTTGTGCCATACTCTTTCCATTTTCCGATGATGGGTTGAATAGAGATCCATGAGATGTTCAAAGCTTGGGATAATTTTTTATAACCTAACCCTGCTTTAAACTTCTCCACAATTTTATCCCTGACCTGTCTTGTTTCTTGGCCTTCATGATGCTGTTTGTTCACCAAGGTTCTCTAACAAACCTCTGAGAGCTTCACAGAACAGCTGTATTTATACTGAGATTAAATTACCCACAGGTGCACTCAATCTCTATTTACTAACTAGGTGGCTTCTGAAGGCAATTGGTTCCACTAGATTTTAGTTAGGGATATCGGAGTAAAGGGGGCTGAATACAAATGCACGCCACACTTTTAACATATTTATTTGTAAAAGACATTTATCATTTTCCTTCCACTCCACACTTATGTGCCACTATGTGTTGGTTTATCACATAAAATCCCAATAAAATACATTTACGTTTTTGGTTGTACCATGACAAACTTTGGAAAATTTCAAGGGGTATGAATACTTTTTGGGGGTTCTGAGTAATTTTCTAGCAAAAAAAAAGATGATTTTTACATGTAGGAGAGGAATGCCAGAATTGGCCCGGTATGGAAATGATTAAAATCAGTGGCAGCCCGTGCCCCCCCCCCCAAGATGTCACCGAAGAAGGAAGCTGTCCCTGCCAAGACTGAAGCAAGGTTGAAGTTCTGAAGGCCAAAAAGGCCGTGCTAAAAGGAGTACACAGTCACAAGAAGATCCAAACTGCTCCCACATTCCAGAGACCCAAAACCTTGAGGCTGAGGAGGCATGCCAATACCCAACGAAAAGTGCCCCCACAAGGAACAAGCTTGAGCATTATGCCATTATTAAGTTCCCTCTGACCACTGAGTCTGCTATGAAGAAGACTGAGGACATTGTTGATGTCAAAGCAAACAAGCAGCAGATTAAACAAGCCATGAAGAAGCTGTATGACATCATTGTGGCCAAAGTGAACACCCTCATTGGGCCAGATGGTGAGAAGAAGGCATACGTTGGCCTTGCTCCCGATTATGATGCTCTAGATGTCGCTAACAAGATTGGCATCATGTAAACCTGCTGGCACATGTTCTGTACAGAAATAAATCCATTAAAAACAAAACAAAAAATCAGTGGCGACCCAACCGCCCCCCTTAATCCATGCGCCTGGCCCCTAATCTACATGCAGGGTGCCGGACGCATGGATTGCGAAGGGGTTTTTTTTGAAGCACATGGTTAGAGCCCGAGGCCCCCCCAAATATTGAGCACCAGCCACCACTGTTTAAGATCTTTGCAACGTGCATCCGAAAGGGAATGTTCTTTTTTTTTTTAACAAAAGTGGAGTCACTCTTTAACCACTTGCCGGCCGCCGACCGCAGTCTGATGGCGACAGAGTGGCTCGTTATCGCAAACCGCCATCATAAGACTGCAGCTGTGATAACTAATGCTGTGAGCGCGCTCGCGTGCTCACTGTGTCCGGGGGGGCCAGGGAGCGGGTGCGGCGGACTCGATCGCCGCCGGCTACCCGCGATGGCCCCCCCGCAGTGAGAGAATGGAGGTCCGTGTAAGTAAACACGGATCTCTGTTCTCATAGAGGGAAAAGGGCGATGATCACAGGCTTCCTGTATATGGAAGCTGTGATCATCCCCTTTCCCCAGCCAGGGCAGCCCACATACAGTTAGAACACGCCCAGGGAACACAGTTAACCCTTAGAGCGCCCCCTGCAGGTTAACCCCTTCACTGCCAATGGCATTTACACTGTAATCAGTGCATTTTTATAGCACTGATCGCTGTATAAATGCCAATGGTCCCAAAACAAGTGTCAAAATGGTCCGACATGTCCGCTGCAATATCGCAGTACCAGATCGCCTCCATTACTAGTAAAAAATAAAAAAAAATAAAAACCTCAAAAATGAATTCTCATCATCCGTAAAAGCGGCAACTTTTGCGCAAACCAATCAATAAACACCGAATGCGATTTCTTTTACCAAAAATATGAGGAAGAATATAAATCGGCCAAAACCGATGGAAAATTATTTTTTTTTATATTTTTTTGGATTTGGATTTTAGCAAAAAGTAAGAAATTTGTTTTTTTTTTTGCAAAATTGTCGCTCTTCTTTTGTTTATAGCAGCGATCAGAAATGACGCAGAGGCGATCAAAGCTCTATTTGTGGGAAAAAAAGGACGCAAATTTAGTTTGGGTACAACGTCGCACGACCGCGCAATTGTCAGTTAAAGCGACGCATCGCCAAATCGCAAAAAGTGCTCTGGTCCTAAAGTGTGAAATCCTTCCGGGGCTGAAGTGGTTAAGTATGATTTAAAAAGTCAATAAATTTAAATTAAATATAAATTTAAAAAAAAAAAGTAGCGAACAGAGATGAGAGATAGAAGCGCAGTAAATGAAATGTGCTGTCTGCCCCCTATAATCCTGAAATGAACAGTTAGGGGAGCGTTGGGGAAGGGTGCGGGAATCTTCACATTGCGTTCACTCCTTGTCAAATATCTGAGACGGGGGGGTGGGAGCTGCGGACGACCTTGTTAGCACGGCCAAATGTTGCTCGCCGGCACTTAGCTTCACATATGGGAAAATCTTTTTTAGAAAAAAAAAAGAAGACACATTTGTGCCTTGAGCGATCCGGATAATGAGTGTGTAAGAAAGTGGTAAATAATAGAATGCATTGCATGTTAAGCACACACCGCGTGCAGAGGGGTGTTGGCGAACGGCGGCGGCAGCGTGGATGATGGATTGTGACAGCGAGAGGTGACAGAATTAGAAAAGGCAGCAATTGGTGAGAGGGAGACACTGAACCAGTCAGTCAAGACGAAAGTGACAGGTGGATGGGGAAGTGGCAGCTGGAAGGGAAGAAGAGAGAGATAGAAAGAATGAGGAGTGAAGAGAGAGCAAGAGAAAAGAAAGGCAATCCTAGAGACTCAATGAAATGCCACAGACTATTGGCCCATACATACGATCCGAAAAATCATACGAAAAATACCGCTTTCTAAGCGATCCTACCCTAATCTGATCATTAGACATGTGCAATTCGGAATAATCACTCATTCGGAAGCATCCAAATGAACGAAAGACTCTTTTGATGAATGCATATGAAAACAAGTTTTCAGAAAGAACAAACGCAGCATGTGTGGTTTGAACACTGTTTACATTTGCGGTCGCGGCTTACGTATGAGTTCACTTCTGCGCGCGAGCACGGAGGGATGGGGCGCTTTAATCACTTCCTTACTGGGCACTTAAACCCCCCTCCTGCCCAGACCAATTTTTGGCTTTCAGCGCTGTCGCATTTTGAATGGCAATTGCGCGGTCGTGCGACGTTGTACCCAAATAAAATTTGCGTCTTTTTTTCCCCCACAAATAGAGCTTTCTTTTGGTGGTATTTGATCACCTCTGCGTCATTTCTGATCGCCGCTATAAACAAAAAATGAGCGACAATTTTGCAAAAAAGAACAATATTTTTTACTTTTTGCTAAAATACAAATCCATTAAAAAAATTATTCATCAGTTTTGGCCGATATATATTCTTCTACATATTTTTGGTAAAAAAAAAAAACGCAGTCGGCGTATATTGATTGTTTTGCGCAAAAGTTATCGTGTCTACAAACTATGGGAATTGATTTATGGCGTTTTTATTATTTTTTTTTTTTTTTACTAGTAATGGCGGTGATCTGCGATTTTTATCGGGACTGCGATATTGCAGCAGAAATTTCGGACATTTTTTACACATTTTTGGGACCAATGACATTTATACAGCAATCAGAAATTTAAATATCCACTGATTACTGTGTAAATGTCATTGGCATTGAAGGGGTTAACCTGCAGGGGGCAGTGAAGGGGTTAACAAATGTTCCCTGGGTGTGTTCTAACTGTGGGGGGGTGGGGCTGGCCGGGACATAACAGATCTATGTCACAGAACGGAGAACCGCCGTGTTTACAATGGCGGTTCCCCGTTCTGCAGCTCTGTCAGGCGATCGTGGGTCTCGAGCGGACATCGAGTCTGCCCGACCCATGGGTGCGCGCCGCTGCTGCCACCAGGGGGCGCGCCAGGAGCGTGCACAGGGGACGCCACATCAGTTGTTATGCTAAGAAAGCCAACTGCCGGCTCTAAAAAAAACGGTACCAGGGTGATGTGCTGCATACATCACCCCCGTACAACCCCTTCCAACGCCGCTTCTGTGCGTACGGTCAGCCAGAAAGGGGTTAACACGATGACATACACAGACAACAGTTCAAAATAAAGTGTAGTCTTTTCCCTAACATCTCTATTCCACTAACTTCAGGCTTGTGGCTGCCCCAGCATACCTGCACAGGCAAGAGTCCATTCTTGGCAGAGTCCATGCTTGGTTTCTTCCGGGGGGACTGCAAGTCCCAACAATCCCCCTTGGTAGCGGGAACTCCGACCTCGGCATGGCACTGAGAATCCAGACTCCATCAACGGCGGTGAGCGTGTCCATGACGAGTAAGTGTAGCCATGTTCTCCCTTGGGAGTGGCTGGAAGTTGTGGTTCACCTGCCCGTTGCCCTCAATCACACCATATTCATACATCCGGAGTACTTGGTTTTGTTGTTTTATTTAGGGGATAAACTTTGGAGAAGGGATAACTGTGGGATGCCCAAAGAATTAGATCACGGGACCTTCCATATACACTGCAGTATATACACTCTTGCTCCAGCACAAACACTTGCTGACAGTTCCTTTTCTCACTTCTCTCCAGCACACTGCTTAGTTTCCTGGCCTGAAAGGCAATTTATCAGGCCTCCATGACACCTCTTCCTCCATAGCACATGGTGAGGCCTGCACTTTTGTCAGCAGGACCTCCAAACCACCCATTACAGGCAAGGGCTACGGGCTCCCGATTGTGAAGCCACAGGCCCTCAATTGTGTAGCTAAGTACGTTGGTGAGAGTGGGATATTGACAGACTCCCAACCCATCCTCTTCCAGGCCACTCCGGCCTGCCTTGCTGTCCAGTGACACTCCTTCCCCTGACTGGCTCCTCCTACCTCCACAGACTGCTCACTATCTCCTCCCAGCCTGTTCCAGCCTTCTCATCCAGCTCCCAGGGTCTGTCACTCACCGACACCGATGGAACCTTTAAAGAGACTTTGTAATGTAGATCTCTGCTGCTCTCCTGCTTCCTTGTGCTACTCCAGGAACCGACTCCACTCCTGGCTGCACCCAAGCCTCCAGGCCCCAAGGTCCCCCCTCCAGACTGGGGGCTCCCTCCCAGGGGAAGCCTGCTCCAAAGCACCTGCTACATTCTCCATTCTTCCACCCGGCACTCTCCTGCCTTGATTGGGCTGTCCCAGGGTATTTAACCACTTACCAACCGGAAGGTTTTGCAGCTTTAGGACCAGAGCACTTTTTGCGATTCGGCGCTGCGTCGCTTTGACTGACAATTGCGCAGTCGTGCGATGTTGTACCCAAACAAAATTTGCTTCCTTTTTTTCCCACAAATAGAGCTTTCTTTTGGTGGTATTTGATCGCCTCTGCGTCATTTCTTATC
>BLSH010435387.1:120385-142379 GCA_018402905.1 Glandirana rugosa
CGTGGGGTTTGAGTAGGCCGCGTGAAGGGACCATCGGGAAACGTGGGCGGTGGAGTTGGTCGGTCGGCACCCGTATAAGTAATTGGGTAACGTACGGAACAAAAAAAAAATGTGGTGGGTACGAATCACGCAGTCGTGCATCGCTGCGTGGGGTTGAATAGGCTGCGTGTAGGGACCATCGGGGAACGTGGGTGACGGAGTTGGCCGGTCGTTACCCGTACTTGTAATTGGTAAACGTACGGAACCAAAAAAATCGGTCGTATTTTTCCTCTGGTGCCTCCTGTGAGTTGGGGAGGGGGTCCCACGTGGGGGGACGTGGGGGAGGTAGGGTAGGAGCTCTGTGTTGAGCTCAGTGGATGCTTCAGGTTTGTTTATCATGGAAATGTCTGTGCATGGAGATAGGGGGAGCTCTGTGGATGGGAAAAGAGTGCAAGTTGTGTAACTGAGGCTGAGAAGCTCACAGCTTACAAACCAGGCTGTGGAGCTGAGGATGGGATGGAGGGGGTGCAGGGGGGTGCACCCTGGGGGAGGGGTTGAGTGTCCTCCGTGGTCTCCTTTTTATGCTGGCTAAAAAAACCAAGGCATGCAAATGGTTAATGTTCATGCCCATTGCTGGCCGGTTGAGGCAGTGGGTGCAAGGGGCTACCAGGGATGTGCGTCGGATAAGTTGGGGTGCGTCGCTACGTGCTGACGCACTAAGCATGGGTGGTGTAAAAAAAAAACAAGGCATGCAATGGGTTAATGAATATGCCCACGGCTGGCTGGTTGAGGTGGCGGGTGCAAAGGGCTACCAGGGAAGTGCGCCGGATGAGTTTGGGGTGCACCGCTACACGCTGACGCACTTTGCATGCCCTCGCTTGCCCATTTTTGACTACAAATGGGTGCTGTCAAAATAAAAACAAAGTGTGCAAAGGGTTAATGAGCATGCCCATAGCTTGGCGGTTAAAGCGGTAGGCACTACCAGAGATGGACATTGGATCAGTTGGGGCAAGCCGCGACACGCTGACGCACTTTGCATGCCCTCACCTGCCCCTGAGTAGGGTTTGGGCACCCCTATGGTCTTTTTTTTTACCATTTAAAGGGTGCTGCCTAAAAAAAAACAAGGTTTGCAAAGGGTTAATGAGCATGCCCATGGCTGGCTGGTCAAGGCAGTGGGTGCAAAGGGCACCTGAGGATGTGTGTTGGGTCAGTTGGCGTGTGCCGCTACGCGCTGACTCACTGTGCATGCCCCTTTTTTACTACAAATGGGTGCTGTCCAAAAAACAAGGCATGCAAAGGGGTAATGAGCATGGTCATGGCTGGTCAGTGGAGGCGGTAGGCACAAAGGGCTACCAGGAGTGGGCATCTGATCAGTTGGGGAGCGCCGATACGCACTGACGCACTTTGCATGCCTTCGCCTGCCCCGGAGTAGGGTTTTTGGCACTCGCCATGGTTTGTTTTGGTTTTTTTTTACTATGAATTGGTGCTGTCAAAAAAACAAGATGTGCAAAAGGTTGATGAGTAGCATGGTCATGGCTGGCCGGTTGAGGCGTTAGGCGCAAAGGGCTACCAGGAATGGACATTGGATCAGTTGGGATGAACCGCTACGCGCTGACGCACTTTGCATGCCCTCACCTGCCCCCTAAGCAGGGTTTGGCCACCCTCCATGGACTTTTTTTTTTTTGATTATGAATGGGTGCTGGCAAAAAAAAAAAACCACAAGGCGTGTAAAGGGTTAATGAGCATGCCCATAGCTGGCCAGTTGAGGCAGTAGGCACAAAGGGCCACCAGGGATGGACGCCAGATCACTTGTGACAAGTCGCGACGTGCTGACGCACTTTGCATGCCCTCGCCTGCTCCTTGAGCAGGGTTTTTGGCACCCTCCATGGGCATGTGTCTACCTATAACTATGGGTGCTGCCAAAAGCTAAGGCATGCAAAGGATAAAGGTGCATGTTGGACGACCCACTGGGTGCAATGGGCTACCGAGGGGGTGCAAAACGTGCCAACGCAGCAGTTTGACTCAGTTCAGGTGTGTCGCTACGTGCTGCCGCACTTTGGCTTTGGTCATCCTCTGTGACTTTTTTCCTTAACTGTTAAAGGGCACTACCAAAAAACTAAGGTGTGCAAAGGGTTAAAGAGCATGCCCATGGCTGGCCAGTTGACCTGATGGGTGCAAGGGGCTACCAAGGACATGCAAAATGCGTTAGTTTGGCGTAATCGGATTCCTTGGGGCTCAATCACTACATGCTAAAGCACTTTGCGCATGCTGGCTTACCCCTGGGCAGGGTTTGGGTCTATCTTCTTTTTTTTTACAACAGTTATAAAAAACCAAGGCATGCAAAAAGGTTAATGAGCATGCCCATGACTGGCTAATTGGCTCGGTGGTGAGCACAAATGGCCACCGGGGATGCGCAAACCACGCACAACCGTGTCGGTTTGGCGTAGTCGGATCAGTTGGGGTGCATCACTACATGCTAACACACTACTTTGCATGCCCCTGCTGATTTAGCAAGGGTCTGTAGCCCACCGTGACCACTCCGCACCCCCATTCCATCGCTCTGACTGCTGCCCACTAATGAAAGCTGCGTTTGGATTGGCTGCGATGGCACGCCTGTCCTTGGTGCTGCCTTGTTGCTGTGTCAGTTTTCAGGTTGCTGAAAGGGTTAATGCTTAGCCATGGTGACAGCGTCCACACCTTTTGCTGCAAATGTTCTGTGTTGTCCACTCCCCCACCCCTCCAGTCCTCTTACTGCACCCCCTTTGCTTACATGATCACATATGGAGTTTAAAGGCTGTTTGTGCATCCTCTGGCCAGCACTGGGCTAGGCTCTCCTCTTGTGTGACAAAGTCGTTAGGGGGTGCTTGTGCCAAAAAAATAAAACTGACAGAATTCTGAATTCCAAATACGCAGGTTATATGCCATAGGAAGCTGGTGTCCTTTAACAGCGATAGAAGTTTCCTGGCTGAATTGGACTGGGTTACATACACTGACTTGGATATACTGGGTTGCATACACTTAATTGCATATACTGGTTGCATATACTGACTTGCATATTCTGGGCTGCATATAATGAATCTCATTTACTGGGTTGCATATACTGAATTGCATATATTGGGTTGAATATACTGAATCTCATTTACTGGGTTACTATGCTGAATTGCATATATTAAATTGCATATACTGACTTGCATATCCTGGGTTGCATATATTGGGTTGCATATATTGGGTTGCATATACTGGGTTGCATATAGTGAATCTCATTTACTGGGTTGCATATATTGGGTTGCATATACTGACTTGCATATCCTGGGTTGCATATAGTGAATCTCATTTACTGGGTTGCATATATTGGGTTGCATATACTGAATCCCATTTACTGGGTTGCTATGCTGAATTGCATATATATTAAATTGCATATACTGGGTTGCATACACTGAATTGCATATACTGACTTGCATATTCTGGGTTGCATATAGTGAATCTCATTTACTGGGTTTCATATACTGAATTCAATATACTGGGTTGCATATAGTAAGTCTCATTTACTGGGTTGCATATACTAAATTACACATATTGAATTGGGTATACCATGTTACATATACTGAATCTCATTTACTAGGTTGCATATGGTGAACTGCATAAACTGGGTTGCATAAACTGAATTGCATATACTGAATTGCATATACTGGGTTGCATATAATAAATCTCATTTACTGGGCTGTATATACTAAACTTCATATATTGAAATGGATATATTGGGTTCCATATACTGAATCTCATTTACTGGGTTGTATATACTGAATTGCATATGCAGGGTTGCATATACTGGGTTGTTGTACTGAATTGCATATACTGGGTTGCATATACTGAATTGCATATGCTAAATTGCATATACTGGGTTGTTGTACTAAATTGCATATACTGAATTGCATATACTGGGTTGCATATACTGAATTGCATATACTGAGTTGCATATACTGAATTGTATATACTGGGTTGCATATACTGAATTGCATATACTGAGTTGCATCTACAGAATTTTGCAATCTTTTGTCTACACTGAATTGTAGAACCTGTCCCCCTTTGCTGGCAGGTGTGTCATGCAGCAACCTCTCTGGTCAAGGTGGTGTTGCACAAGTAAGTCTGGAAGGTGGTGTTGCTTGCTAAGAGTGTTAAAGCCTTCTTAGCATGAGCTGGTCTTCTCCAGACTTTAATGAGACGACATAAAGCTATGATGATCATTAGCTTGCAGGATTTAACATCACTGATGAGATTAGATCTCCATTTATTAGCCCAGGTAGCCGAAGAATTCCCCTGGGCTCCCAGAATATAAAACCTCCTTAAAAAAAATAAGTGCGTTGGATGAATCCTGTGCCTGTGCTGTTAGGCGCTGCCTGCATTCTTAGTGCTACATTGTGTCGCCTCCAGCTAGCGTTGACTGGTACAGTGAAGATATGTGTCAACAGGAGCCTTGGTGTTTACTTAACCCATTAATGACTCAGGCTGCTGCAGATGGGCAGATGTCATTGGTTGACGTCTGATACCGCCTGGCCTGCGAAGAACCTCCCCAGGGCTGCGACTTTTGCCGCGACTTTGTGCCACACTAGGCTTGGAATGTATACAGTGAATGAAGTATTAACATTTCTTATGGAAAAACACATCTCATGCATCCCTTATACCTTTCAGTAAACATCTGAGACCACCCTACAATTGTGTCTGCCCGCATGCTCCACCAAAATGTCACTAGCGTTGTTATGGCTGGGTATTTTCAGCTTATTTTTTTTATTGCTGTGTAAAAATGACATTGCTATTTTTGTATCAAATGGCTTTACATGTCATGTACACAAGAACATAAAATTGTAATAAATTTGTATTTGTAGCATAGATGTGATCCATGCTCTCTCAATCTCTTTTTTCCCTTCCCTTTATCTTTCTCTCTCTATCTATCTCTCTTATTTATATAAATATACATTGCTTTTATTATACGGTAATAATGCATAATAATGTAATTTGGGCTCAGATTTAATAACCCCTTAACGATCTTTTGCTGCAAACGCCGTCCTCACCCTACGTTGTAAGTCATTAGTGAAGAGAGAGATTATGTGCTCATCCTTCGTGATGTCTTGCCTTAATGAATGGTGCTCTCCCATATGGTGCTGTAGAGGCACCCCCGGCTCTCTGTGCCCCCGCACTGGTCATTTCTGCTTATTACCGAAACGTTCTGATTATAAACGTTGCACTTGGAAAGGCTTGGCCAATGACCGCCGGAGAGTTTACCATTCCTGGCTCGCTTCTCCCCTGCCTATTACAGCGCCTGTCCTTTCACTTCTCATCGCTGTGTTTATCTATCCTTACACTTACTTTCATCTGCCGGCCTTTATGCCACCAGCGATGTCGGTGTAGTCCTGCCCGCCATGGTGGCTGAGCTGTTCTCGCTGTTTTCTCTGGGTTTAGGACTATTGAGACATCATTGTTTATAAATATGCATGCAGTGTTTATACCGGGGATACAGGAGGGTTCATTGTTATTGGATTGTATGGCCAATAAAGATCTGATTCTGAAAATTATGTTTTACTCTTTGCAGAGTTGGATTTTTTTTCTCTGTTTTTAAATCTGGCATCAATAATTGTTTATCTATCTATCTATCTATCTATCTATCTATCTATCTATCTATCTATCTATCTATTTCTTTATTTGTTCATTTATCTGCAGTATTCATCCATCCACACACCCATCCATTCATTAATTCATCCACTCATCCATCCACCCATTCATCACCTCATCCACTCATCCATCCACCCATTCATTACCTCATCCACCCATCCACTCATCCATCCATCCATTCATCCACCGATCCTCCCATCCATCCATTATCTATCTATTTGCAATATCCATCCACGCACCCATCCATTCATTAATTCATCCACTCACTCTTCCATCCATCCACTCATCCATCCATTCATCGCCTCATCCATTCATTCGTCCACTTATTCATTCATCCACCGATCCACTCATCCATCCATTCATCGTCTCATCCATTCATCCACGATCCGCTCATCCATCCATTCATCGCCTCATCCATTCATCCACCGATCCGCTCATCCATCCATTCATCGCCTCATCCATTCATCCACCGATCCACTCATCCACCCATTCATCGCCTCATCCATTCATCCACCGATCCGCTCATCCATCCATTCATCCACCGATCCACTCATCTATCCATCCATCCACTCATCCATTCATTCACCCACTCATTCATCCATTCATCCACCGATCCACTCATTCATCAATCCATCAATTATCTATCTATTTGCAATATCCATCCACTCCTCCATCCATTATCTATCTATCTATCTATCTATCTATCTATCTATCTATCTATCTATCTATCTATCTATCTATCTATCTCTATCTATCCAATTTTACCCATCCACCCATCCATCTATTCATCCATTATCTATCTATCCATCTATATCTATCTATCTATCTATCTATCTATCTATCTCTCTATCTATCTATCTCTGGCCATACATTGTACAATTTTCTACTACAGTTTTTCTTTAGATTTACCAAAACCATATAAGAAAATTATATAATGTATGGCCAGCCTATCTGTCTATCATCCATCCACGTTCTATCTATCTATCTATCTATCTATCTATCTATCTATCTATCTATCTATCTATCTATCTATCTATCTATCTATCTATCCATATCTATCTATCTATCTTTCCATTATCCATTGTCCCTTCCTGAATCTGCCTGCCTCTCCATCCTTCAATCCTTCTTATCTATTTGTCCATCTGTCTATCTCTTCTCCATTCTCTCTCTCTTTGTAGATTTGTATCATTATCTTCCTATATGAATTAATCTGTGCTGACATACATGTGAAGGCAGCCATGGAATTAACCCCTTGAGTACAGGAGTGATGTCAGCACACGGAGTGACGTGTCGGTTCCAGGTTGGGTTAACACTCAGAAGTGGGATTTGGGGGTACAGAGGCAGTGAAGTGGGCATTCAGAGATGACAAGGGCGAGTGATTTAGCAGAGAAACAGAAACATCTAAACGCAGACAGTCTCTGCAGGAGGTGGCAAAAGTGTAAAGGATTTATGGAAGGGAAAAGCCGCCAGATCCCAAACCTAGCCATATGTTGAATCCAGGTCAGGTTGATCTCCTTGATCCCCTGCGGCTTCACATTGACTCGTGTTTGTGGGCTGTCTTTGCCTGTGGATGTTTATTAAGTGGAAGGCATTGTGTATTTTCAGCGAGTGTTCTTTTTGCATTATTTGCCGCTTTATGGAAATAGCTTTTTGATGTGGCTTTTCACAGTTCTCCTTGCTTGCTGTGCCTTGGTTTATGGCCTCATTTAATACACAGGCTGGTACTTGCATTTTCACACAGGGCAGGCTGCCGGGCACGATAAGCCACCAAGGGAGGACATTGTTTTCAATGAAAGTCTATAGACTGCTCTGGAGGTAGGGGGAGCAGTAAAGCACACACATTGTGTTGCACTACTAAGCAAATTTACTAAGTTTGGAGCAGACAGAATCTGGAGCATTTGTCTATGACAGCCAATCAGCTTTTAGTTTTCATTTTCAAAGCTTAACTAAACAATCAGCTTCTAGTTTTCATTTTCAAGGCTTAACTAAACAAGTTGAAGCTAAAAGCCGAATGTGTGAAAATCCTGGAAGTCAGAGTTGACACATCAACACATTTGGTGCCACAACCAATTTCATTAACATACCATGTCTGCGTGCTTTCTGTGTTGATTTGAAGGGATATCTAAATTAACCATCGGAGATACCTAATGAAATAGATAGATAGATAGATAGATAGATAGATAGATAGATAGATAGATAGATAGTGGACTGGTGGACAACCTTCATGATGGGGGCCTCAAGTGCAGTCCCCGACATCACCAAAGGCCCACATATAAAATTCAGTGAATATTCATTAGCAGACAAATAACAGGATATAGTCAAAGACTCTGGGCATGATTACAAAAGAGATGGTCAGAGACTGTGGACAAAATGCAAGAGATTGCGGACATAATATAAGAGTTGTTCAGAAACTGTGGACATGATTCCAAAGATGGTAAGAGACTGTGGACATGATACCGTAGATTGTTCGATGCTGCAAATATTTCATAGGAGTTGTTGAAGACTGGAGACATGCTTCAGGAGACAGCCATAGACTGGAGACCTACTACGTGAAGCTGTAAAAGATCACTGCTATAGCAGGACTATAGGGAAGCACAGATCAATGACTGCAGGGGCCTTGAAGGCTTCACTAAAAGTGCCCAAGGGCTGCAGGTTGAGAACCAGAGAGATAGCTGGACATTAAAATAACTAGAGATATTATTTGAACCTGAACTCTAGGCACATTTAAAAACTCCATTTAGTCCAGTCATGTGTTCAACAAAAATGGGTAAATGTATTCATGGGGCAGCTAGTTTAAATACCTAAAGGCTCTGTATATTTGCTTTCTGTAATCTCCTGCCCAGTAGCACTGTAATCATATCAAGTGGTAGTTGACCACATTCAACTGGACTATTCTGTAGTGTTAAAGACTGAAGAACTGAAGAAGTAGCTTGAATCATTTATGAAATTTCCTCAACAAATCCAGTTGACCATGACCAACTACCATTAGATATACCATGACTTGGGTAATTGGGAACCTTCACAGATGCTGTAAATATGTTTATTACGCTGTTTGCCTAGAGTTCTGCTTTAAAGTAAAGCTGTACCTTTAATAAAGACTACATCATCTCACCCCAGCCCTTCTAAACGAATGTACACTAACAACCCCCATCCCAACCGCTTACTTTCCATAGTAGAATAACTCTGTTTTCATTCTGTCTGTTTGGAAATTCTCTGCAGGGCTAGCTGGGCTTGCACATTGAGCTTCCATAGACTAGAGGAGTCTTTCTCAACCTTTTGAACACAGAGGGACTCTTGAAATAACTTTCCAGTCTCACAGAACCCCTGCTAAAAATGACTATATCTACACAGCTTGATACATTAGTGAGATGGTTAGTGGAAAGAATGTTCCTTACATTTGTCACCATTGGGAAGAATTACACATTTACAGATAGCTAAAAAGATCAATGGTGTCAGTGGGGTATTATCTGGGAGTCAGAAATTGCTCATTGCTCAAGGAACCCCTAGCAACCTCTGGAGGAACCCTAGTGTTCCATAGAACCCTGGTTGAGAAAACCTGCTATAGAGACTCATGATGATTGGAAGATGGCCCTATACATAGCATGCAATGGCATGCTAGGCAGCAGCAAATACATTTTCCAAGTAGCAGTTAAAAGCAAGGAGTGGGCCTTAGCTGTTCTACTGAGGTAAGCAGAAGTTGGGTTGAGGGTTGTTAGTGTAGATTAGTTTAGGAGGGCTTACCAAGATGGGTTACTGTGCTCTTTATTGAAGAGCTGCCCTTTAAAGTGTATGTCAGGGGAAAAAAAAATAAAATATATTTAACCAGTATGTTTTTGTAATGCATGCTCATGCTTATCCCTTAAAAAAACCACAAAGGCAGAAAAATACCCGTGGATCTGCCAGACAGTGAGCGCCCAACTTCTTGTTTGAGCTGATAACACTGTGCTTTTGAGGCAATGGGATCCCAACCAGCATTGTCAGCTCTACCTGCTGGACTACAGAGCCCTACCCTCTTTCTGTACTTGTCCACATGAATATATTGATCTTCTTCCCAGCAAAACCATGCCTTCCAAGAACCTGCTCACACTGTGTATAAGGAAAGGGCTCTAAGAGATGTGGTAGTGAGGGTGTGCTTAGGTCAGTAGAAAATAACTTCCTACCCCTTCAACATTTTTACAGACCTGGTGACAATGTCACAGGGCATAATAAAAGCTGTTTTTACTACAGGGACATGTAGAAGAATAAATAGTACTGGGATGTGCGCTAGAGCAGTGGTTCCTAACCTTATTGAGACCAGGCAATGGCAAATTCTTCCAAAGCCCCAACAGTAAGAAAATAAAAAATTAAAGTTTATATACAATATAAGTATGGGAATATAAAATATTTACTGACATGCTGGGAGGCTATGGATGGGGCTGGGCAACACTTTGGAAGGATGGGGGTTCTGGAGTGAGTTAGGGGACTCTGCAAAAGACTTGATGGTCTTGTGAGGGAAGGAGCTGACAAATGTGGGGGCTGGGGGTCTCTCCAGGAGGCTGGGGGTTTTGCAAGGGTGCTGTGGGAGACTGGAGAACACTGCTTGGACTGGGGTGCACTGCAAGAGGTTGAGGAGCACTGTGAGACACTGTTGAAGGTTGAGGGTACTATGGAGAGCTGAATGATCTGTAACAAGCTAGGGTGCACTACAGGGGGCTGGAGGCACTTTGGGGGCTGAGGGCTCTCAAGGGGCCTATGGGTACTGTGGGAGACTGGAAGGCACTGCTGGGGCTGAGGTGCACTATAGAAGGTTGGGGGGGGGGGGGGTACTGTGGAACATTGTTGAAGGTTGAGGGCACTATGGAAGGCTGGGGGCTCTGCAGCAAGCTAGGGGCACTGCAGGGGCTATGGGCTATTAAGGCACTTTTAAAGACTGGAGGGCACTGCTGTGACTGGGGTGCACTGTAGGAAGTTGAAGGACACTGTAGAACACTGTTGAAGGTTGGGGGCACTATGAAGGGCTGGAGGCTCTGCAGCAAGCTAGGGGCACTGCAGGGGCTCTTAAGAGGCCCATTGGCATTTTGGGGGACTGGAGCACACTGCTGTCCCTTGGGTGCACTGTAGAAAGTTGGGGGATACTGTAGAGCACTGTTGAAGGTTGGGGGCACTATGGAGGGCTGGAGTCTCTTCAGCAAGCTAGGGGCACTGTATGGGGCTGGGGGGGACTTTGAGGGTTGAGGGCTCTCAAGGGGCCCATAGGTACTGTGGGAGGCTGAGTGGCACTGTGGAAGGTTGGGAATCTGCAGCTGGCTCGAGGTCCAAGAGGAGAGAGTTGTTGGGAACCACTGGTCTAGAGGAGGAGTGGGAAGTTTGAGGTGAATATTCAGGCAATGCCTGAACATTGGCCAACCAACCTCTAATAGATAGACATTTTCTGTAAATGGAAGCAGCATGGACAACTGCAGGCTTAAAATCTTTACATCTGTATAAATCTGCATAAACCACCTGTATCCACTTACAACTGAACAATAGGTTGCAGCTGAGCTACGCTCTCACACCATTTCTAAGTCACCCATGCACAATTCCATGATTTATAGGTGAGCAAGGAGGATGCTGGGTAAATGCATTTTTTTTAGTCTTAATTCAGTTATGCTCTGGTGTGATTTGCAGCATCTACAGGCAGTACTGTGAGTCCATCAGATGAAATGGCTGCAGATTGTCATCTACTGTATGATGGTTCTGGAGAGATGATCATTTGTCTTGCCACACATCGCCATGCTCTGTAATTGTGAAATACAACTGTTTTCAGGCGTTGTTTTTCCCCAGATGAGACTTTCATCCCTAACTCAGGCCTTTACATAAACACTTAGTAATATTCGGATTTATTTCTGTGGATAATAAAAGAAGATTTATGATTTAGGAGAACATTTTTAAAGCTATCAAATTGAGCTAACCATAAGAGATCATGTACAAAACGTATTAGGCCATATAACCTAAAAACATGGCCGCGTTTTAATGCCTCGGGACCACAGGTGTTGCACATAGCCTACTGTACAAATGAACTACAGGAAGTGGCAGTACTTAAACACATGCTTGCATATGAATGTACACCCCGGGACACCCCAGACTGGCTGCGTCCAGGGGTGTATGTCTATTCACGTACGTGTGTTTATACCCAGAGTACAGTATATTCTTGTATAGCTGTATCCTGTAATTTATTTGTACTGGCAACACTGTACGCAACACCTTTGACTCCCGGGGGCACCAAATTATGGCCATATTTATCGCTATATGGTGCAATACGCCCGTGTGCATGATCCCCCAAAAAATTACTGTATCCTTGAGTGTCCAAAAATAGATTTTCAGACCCAGAATGCTTAATATGCAAATCTTGTTAATTAAGTTTAGAATGGTACTGCCAGACCTTCTTACAATGCAGGGTGAGACATGTGACCATAAAACAGGAGGGTGTCATTTTTAATTGAACTCTTGGAAAGGAGCACTTCCATTTAAATATATTGCTCAATAGTGAAAAACAAAAAAGAAAAATCTGCGCTTGTGCTTAAATAACAAAAAGCTGCTGAACACTATACTACCAGGCACTTAAACAAATACAGTAAAACCTTGATTTGAGAGTAACTTGGTTTGAGAGCATTTTTCAAGACAAGCAAAATGTAAAAAAAAAAATTTGACTTGATATACAAGCGATGTCTTGATATACAAAATTGTGCAAAAAAGAAAAGGCGCCCCCTGGGACTTTAAATGTATAAGGTCAACACACAATTGAAGTAAAGGAGTAATATCATTTTATTGGCAGATCATAAAAACGTCATGGCACGATGGCACATGAACGTACATATAATGCCCACGAAAAACAGTATAATACAGAATATTGCAGTCAAAAGCATGTAAAAGCATGGTACATAGTTACATCTAATTTGTACCTTTTTTGTAGACATTACTCATCTACTCCCGAGGAAGCGAGCCATGCTCGTGAAATGCGTCAAGATTACAGATGCTTACTGAAATTACTACCATCCTACTATGTACCATGCTTTACATGCTTTTGTGGGCATTATATGTATGTTTGTGTTCCATCGTGCTATGACGTTTTTATGATCTGCCAATAACATTATATTACTCCATTACTTCAATTATGTGTTGACTTTATACAGACCTAATTTAAAGTCCCAGGGGGTGCCTTTTCTTTTTCGCACAATGTTCTTATAGGGATGGAGGTCTGTTATGAGTAGGAGACACTAGACCACCCCCACCCCCCCCCCAGATGTCTTGATATACAAGTCATGTCACAACTGTGTATAAAAGAGAAGGGAGGCGCCTCTAAGTGTAGCAATGTGGTTACATTTAATGAAGGTATAACATTTAGCAACTCACATGGTTGATGATTAAAACAGACAGATCTAAGTATGCAGGAATCCTGGGTAAAGCTGTCCACATGGACCGTCCTGCAGCGGACGGTCCATGTGGACAGCTTTACCCCGGATGCCATCACCATCCCTTCCTCACTGCGCTCCACGAGCCTGCATACTTAGATGTGCCCCATTTAATCATCAACCATGTGAGTTTCATTAAAAGTAACCATATTGCTACACTTAGAGGCGCCTCTCTTCCCTTTTATACTCTGTAGCTCCTGCTGGATTTTGCTTCTAATCCCCTTGTGGAGGCGGCCATTTGTGGATGGACATTTTATGGTTACACAATCAATCACATTGCTATAATCTTTTTATATGGAGTATAAACTGAAGGACTTATGAATAAATGGTTGTGGAACGAATCAACTGAGTTTCCATTATTTCTTATGGGGAAATTTGCTTTGATATACAAGTGCTTTGGATTGCAAGCATGTTTCCTGAACAAATTATGCTCGCAATCCAAGGTTTTACTGTATTGCAGGCTCCACCTACTACAGGCTGCTTGCAGAATAACATAGGAGGGGGTGGAGACAGGAAAAATATATGAAGATAAAGAGAGCAGCAGTGACCAGTGGGAGGGACCCAGTAGACTCCACCCACTACAGGCTGTCTGCAGAAAACTACAGGAGGGGGCGGAGACTAGACCAGTCTTCCTGCATAAAGAGAAAGAGCAGGAGTGGCCAGTGGGAGGGACTCAATAGATTCCACTCACTACAGGCTACTTATAGAAAACTACAGGAGGGGCAGAGACAAGACCAGCCCCCCTGCACAAGGAGAGAGAGCAGCAGTGAGTGGTCTTTATTACAGGAAGCTCCTGCACAGAGGGAAAGTCTCACATTGGATTACTGCACAGATCTGGAAAAAATACACAAAGCTCACCAAGATTCAAGGAGGAATACGCATGACAGTGTATTTAGACAATAGTTGCTTATCCCAGAGTTTAGTATTAACAGAGGTTTGTTTTTGATAACTCCATACATATAAAAATCGAAAACTAAAAATAAAATGGTAGGAATTTTAACATATTTTGAAGTTTGGACCAATGTCAGCATGCATATTTCATACCTGACCAATCCCAGTGTAAGCTGTAAATCAGTGGTGGCTGGTGCCCCAGAGCGGCACATCTCACCCACTGTTTTCCCTTGCACTTACCCCATCTAGGTGGGTAGCAGGCAGCGGCTCCATGTCCTCTTGCCCACTTCCAGCGTGCGGCTCCTTCCCTACTCTTCCTAGGCGTCCAATAGGATCGCCTGTTCTTTTAGCCAATCGGGTGACGGGTGTCAAAATCCGTTACCTGCTTGGTTAGGAGGAGGATCAGTGATATTCATTCGCTTTTGTAACACACCTGGGTGTTACCTGGGTAACACACTCTGTGCTCACAGCCCACCCTATTTTGAAGCCTATTAGAGCCTCTGGCTCTAATAGTTGCTTCAAAAAACACCCCTGGCCACCCCAGCAATTATAATTCATGCAGCCTGGCGTCCTGAAAGGGGCTGGGCGCATGTATAGGGGAGGCAGCGTAAGGGATGGGGGGGGGGGGGGTCGGCGGCGCTCCTGTGCCCACAATGGACAGGCCAACCCTACCACACTCCCACCATTCATAGAAAGCTTTGAATTTTTTAATGAATGCAAGGCATTCTCTGATTGGAGAAGGTTGAAATTGTGACATCAGTGCCTCACCTTTCCATCTTGCCCAATCAGAGGACGTCTCTGAAGGGACGTTGACCCCTTGTGGTTACAATGCGGAAGGGCACTTTCTCAACACTGGGCCCAGTAGGCTGTTGCTCTCACTGCAGTAGCTGCAACTACTACTGCTGCTTACACAGGACCAATATAAATATGCAAAAAATAAATAAATAAAAGCATACCTAAACCTCAGATTTTTGGTGTTTCTGAGTTGTTTTTAAGGTAAAATTTCAGTTTTTGCCTTAGTAAGGTGACCCTTTGCTTTAAGAGAGAGTTGTAGCGAGGAAAGCATCATGACAGTTTAGACATTGTACCGATTCTTTACAATTTGGATTGTTATATATTAATATGGATCAGCTCCATTAAGGAATATACCACTGGGCCGACTGTCACTTCACAGCAAATTTATGGCTCGGCTCCTGAAGTGACGCCTCCAGAGATGTTAATAAGCTGTCATCCTGTAGTACATGCGGCGAGATAAAAATGCTGACCACTGAATGTTTGATGTTAGCACATCTGCACATGCAATGATGAAAGCCTACTAATTGCACCTCGCCGGCCGCCCTAAATTCACCTGTGCAAGCATTGAGGAGTGATTAAACGTCACCTGGAGAATACCGATATACTCTCAGGACAGGAAGCCATCCATGATACGGCAATACAGAGAATGACTGCCCTCTAATTGGGGGAGCGATGGAATTTCCAAAACTGAGAGCTGCTTAACCACTTGACCTCTGGAAGATTTTACCCCCTACATGACCAGGCCATTTTTTGCTGTTCAGCACTACTCTATTTTAACTGGTCATGCAACACCACACCCAAATGAAATTTATATCAGGGTGGATAAAAATCAATGCTTTAAAAAAAAAAAAAATCAGATTTTTTTGATTTATATCAGATTTTTTTTTAATCAAATTTATTTTAATAAAATGCTTTTGGAGTAAAAATCTTTCTGGAGATAGTTTTCTATTTGAGATACATTACAAATTGAGTTTATTCAGCATGAAATGGAGCTTAGTTATGTAGCACAAGACTGTACATTCTGCAACATTTACATTTTTGGTAAACTCATTCAATGAATCCAAGCTCTGCAAGCTGAGATAACATGCACTGCATTGATGCATTCACACAATTTCACAGGAGATAAAACAAAGTTCAGGAATATTCCATATCCCATTGTTTTGCACATCTGTGTACACTACAAACTGTATGATTGAATCGGTTCTGATATCGCTGCTTTACTAACCTGACAGCTTATTATTCTAAATATGAAACCTTCATTTTGTTTACAAATATTAAAGATTCTAACTACCAGCAAGAATCCTTACATTTAAAGAGCACCTGTCATTTCAGATCCATCATGGCAGCGCCTGTTAGCGGGCATCCAATCACCTGATCCCGCCAGGTCCCTCACCTTGTTGTGTCACTGCAGCATCACCAGCCGTCCCATTAAAGTGAATGGGACTGTCGGTGAGTCAACAGCAGGTCAGAGGAGGAGCTTCTGCAGGACAGAGATGACAGTTGCTCCTTAAAAATTATGATTTAAATCAAGGCTTTTTACTACTTTTTCAGTTATTTTTTTTTTTCAGTTATTTTTTCAACTTTCCATCTATTAACCACTTCATATCCGGGCCATTTCTGGCACTCCTCTCCTACATGTAAAAATCATCATTTTCTTGCTAAACATTATATATGTTTTTTTAGCAGGGACTCTAGGGAATAAAATGGCAATCATTGCAACTTTTTATATCACACGATATTTGCGCAGGAATTTTTCAAACGCGTTTTTTTTGGAAAAGAAACAGTTTAGTGAATTAAAAAAATACAAAACAGTAAAGTTAGCCCAATTTTGTTGTATGTTGTAAAAGAGGATGTTACGCTGAGTAAATTGATATCCAACATGTCACGCTTTAAAATTGCAAACACTCGTGGAATTGCGGCAAACGTTGGTACTTAAAAATCTCCATAGTTGACGCTTTAAAATTTTTTACAGGTTACATGTTTAGGGTTACAGAGGAGGTCTAGTGCTAGAATTGTTGCTCTTGCTCTAACGCACGCGGCGATACCTCACATGTGTGGTTTGAACACCAGTTACATATGTGGGCGGGGCTTACGTATGCGTTCGCTTCTGTGCGCGAGCACGCGGGGACGGGGGGACTTTAATTTTTTTTTTTATTATTATTATTTATTTTACTTTTATTTTTTTATTTTTACACTGTCTCTTTAATTTTTTTTTTTTTTGATCACTTTTATTCCTATTGCAAGGAATGTAAACATCCCTTGTAATAGGAATGGTGCGTGACAGGTACTCTTTATGGTGAGATGTTTGGTCAATATGACCTCACAGCTCTCCTGCAGGCTGGAAAGACTGAGATCAGAAAAAAAAAAATTCCTATCCCAGCCTTTCCAGCCGTGATCACAGCTTTGTTTACTAAAGCCGGCCTTGACGTGACGTCATAACGTTGCGCCCGGGCCTCCAAGGGTCATAGAGATGACTGGTGACCAGATGGTCATCAGTCATCTCCCTGACGACAATCCAGGGGCGACGGATTCCTTCTCCCTGGCGCCGATCGTACGGGCGGCACGGGAGAAGCACCGAATGGCGGTGGGAGGACGTCCCCTCCCGCTGCCTATAAAAACGATCAAGCGGCTGAACTGCCGCTATGATCATTCCTATGGTGTAGGGAATCGCCAGCCTAAAAAAATGATATCTGAGCGGTGCCTGTAGCTGCTGGCACCGTTCAGATATCACCACTCAAAGTCCAGGACGTCAATCGACGTCCTACCGGCGGGAAGGGGTTAAATCTTCTGCCCTTGTTGTTTTAACTTTGGATAGTAAAACTTTTTTTTCTGCCAGTAAATACCTTATACAGCCCACTTCCTCTTTCTTGTCTGGTCATCAGCCTAGGCTTATGATATTATCATGCACAGCTTTCTCTCACTCATAAGAGGGCTAATGAAAGCTGCAGGGCTGCAGAGCTGGAGGTGTGCCACTGTGTGTCTGTGTAAATCCAGCCAGCAGCTTCAGCTACCCACAGTAAAAATGGCTGCAGCCAGACTTAGTGGAGGGAGATTTCTGCAGCATATGTGGCAAAGTACAGAATCACAGTATATAGAAAATAATATGTAAAGTGGTTGGAGGGAAGCTTCAGAATGGCGAAGATGTTTTTATTACAAATGAGGTGAGCAGACTGCAGTTCCTCTTTAGCTCCATTTAATCTGGAATAAACTAAATTATTAACATATCCTAAACAGAAAACTGCCTTTAGATAGATTTTTACTCCAAAAGCATTTTATCAAAATAAATTTGGTAAAAAAAAAAAAAAATCGATTGAAATTAATAAAAATCAGATTTAAATACAAAAAAAATCTGTTTTTTTTTTTCTTTTTAAATCATTGATTTTTATCCACCCTGACTGTCACTATACTAATGGCACTGGCTGGGAAGGGGTTAACATCTAGGGTGGGCCTAACTTTGTGTAATATGTGTAAAGTGTGCTGCTTTTACTAGTAGATCTCTAAATTTCTCATCCCTGCTTGACTACAGGTTGCCTTACCTGCCTCTATTAGAATTCTTCCTTGGTGAATAATGGAAACCTCCTAACCCATGTTTCTAACCCATGTTTCTAACCCGCTTTGGCTATGGGTAAAGCCTGACAGTCGAAACGCGTTAGGATGTTTTATCCTGTACTGACAATGTATCTAATATAATTTGTCCTATTTTGGAAGATACCAAGTTACTGGCTATCCTATTATGTATGGTGAAGCAGTGAAGGTGTGGAGACACTGAAACCTGGACACCGTTTTTTCTTTCTCTCCGGCTGGTCATGGTTGAGCGCAGATTGGATTTTTTTGATGATCCTACTGATACCAATGGTTTAGGGGATATTTTCTTGAATTATCCCTTTACTGTTTGAATAGAATTATTTTTTACTATTGAGGCATAGAAGGTTTTAGAGGAATATACCAGGCCATGGTGACACTAAGGTTGAGGGAATATATGGAAGAGTTATTAGAGGACTAATTTACTCTAAGGCTGGGTTCACACCTATGCGAATTGGATGCGGCTTAAACCGCATCCAATTCGCAGGACACTTGAAAACACATTGTTTTCAATGTGTCCAGTTCACATATGTGCGGTGCATTCGCACTCCGCATTGCACAAAAAACGCACACGTTTTTTGTGCAATGTGGTGCGAATTCCCAGCCCGTTGAGTCCAGTGGGAGCGCATCTGACACGGAGATGCACTCCGCACTGAACGGGGATATTTTCCCCTGCTCGCGGCAGCAGAGAGGCTGGAATTCGCACCGCAATGGTGTGAATCCAGCCTAAAGGTAATGTAACTTTTGGAGAACAACGCTACTCTTACAAAAGACCAGCAAAGGAACCCTAAAAAAAACGTTTTCGGTCTCGGGGAACCCCTGCTAAAACATACTATATCTACAACTCATGATACATTAGTGGGATGGTCAGTAGGGAGAATGCTCCTTACATTTGTGATCATTGTGAAGAATTACCCCCTTACGGAGAGCTAAAAAGACCAATGGTGTCAGTGGGAATTTATCTGAGAAGCAGAAATTGCTTACTGCTCAAGGAACCCCTAGCAACCTCTGGAGGAACCATGGTTGAGAAACCCTGCCATAGACCTTTGTTGCCTAAAACCTTACCGATGAACATGGTTGGAATTGAGTTGACATTTGTGGTAGCTATAACTGACTAAGTGCACACAGCGGCGTCTTCAAAGTCGCCCGATTCTCATCCGACTTTGAAGCCGCCCCATACATTGCGACTTCAGCGCGGCTTGCAAACTACTTCTGTGGTCAGTACAAGTCATGTTGCAGTCTCCCCAATGTAGTACAGGAACCTTTTTCTAAGTCGGAGCGACTTGAGTCACTCCTATTAGAACGTTTCCCTTATACTGCATGGAGTGCGACTTGTCAGGCCACTAGGACAAATTTCCCCGTGTCAAACGGCACTTAGTGCCCGCTGAATGTGACTCTTTTCAGATTAGCTTTAACAAGCTAAGATTAGAAAAATTCCTGTGTATTGCAGGCCTTAGTGTTGACCTGTAATTCAAATTGTTTTGAGCCAACTAACATGACCATACAATGGATTGGACCTCAGGTTTCCACACGGCCTAAAGTGGTTGTAAACCTCAGACATGAAATATGAACAAAGCACATCCATCCATCTACAGTCACCGACCACTTTATTAGGTACACCTTGCTAGTACCAGGTTGGACCCCCTTTTGCCTTCAGAACTGCCTTCATTCTTCGTGGCATAGATTCAACAAGGTGTTGGAAACATTCCTCAGAGATTGACGTCATCAGGGGATGTGGTTTCAGTCTCGTATCCGCCCAAAACCACACCCCCTGATGACATCAATCTCTGACGAAACCGGTAGGGGAGGAGTCAGACGTACGGGACGAGACTGAACACCCGGACGCTGTAACCATCTGATTGGAAGGGAGCGTGGATCGCTTCCCTTATTACACAAAGGCACTGTTTTTAAACAGATCATGTGAGTGTGATACCTTTAGCTACAATAAATGTTCTATACTTGTTACGCTATGAGATGTCCACTCTTTTTATTTTCATATGATATATGCCCTGGTATGATCTAATAAGTGGAGGTGACATTTAAGGAACGGGGAGTACTGCAGCTGGATTTGTTACACTATTGCTGTTATATGCTGGAATGACCTTTGTGAAGAGGGACCACCGCGAGGGGTAAGAGGCAGTGTGTGCAGTGATGGTGGTGGTCTCCTATCCTTTCCATTTTTGGATCACCGGAGCTTATAGGATTACATCCTTTATTGTTATATGGACATTTGGACTTTTTTCATTTAGAGTCTTTCATATTTTAGCGCTGCACCAATACTATTCATTAGATTACAGTGACCTCATTATCCAGTGGTGAGATGATTGGAGCTTTGTGACATGGTGCATTATCCTGCTGGAAGGAGCCATCAGAAGATGGGGACACTGCAGTCATAAAGGGATGGACATGGTCAGCAACAATACTCAGGTAGGCTGTGGCATTTAAACGATGGTCAATTGATACTAAGGGGCCCAAAGTGTGCCAAGAAAATATCCCCCATACCATTACACCACCACCACCAGCCTGAACCGGTGATACAAGGCAGGATGGATCCATGCTTTCATGATGTTTACACCAAATTCTGACCCCACCATCTGAATGTCACAGCTGAAATCGAGACTCATCAGATCAGGCAATGTTATTCCAGTCTTCTATTGTCCAATTTTGGTGATCCTGTGCAAACTGTAGCCTCAGTTTCCTGTTTTTAGCTGACAGGAGTGGCACCCAGTGTGGTCTTCTGCTGCTGTAGCCTATCTGCTTCAAGGTTCGATGTGTTGGGCATTCAGAGATGGTATTCTGCATACCTTGGGTGTAACAAGTGGTTGTTTGAGTTGCTGTTGCCTTTTTATCATCTCCAACCAGTCTGTCCATTCTCCTCAGACATCAACAAGGCATTTTCCTCCACACAACTGCTGCTCACTGGATATTTTCTCTTTTTCAGACCATTCTCTATAAACCAGAGAGATGGTTTTGTGTGAAAATCCCAGTAGATCGCAGTTTTTTAAATACTCAGACCAGCCCGTCTGGCACCAACAACCATGCCACGTTGAAGAACCAAACACTGCGCTAACCCTAATGTAAGCTGCAGCTCAAATTACTCAGTCTTAGTAATATGCCATAGATATTTAAACAGAAGCCGCGCTAATCATAGTCCATAATCCATAAATAAATAGTCTCTCATAGAAAAGGCAAAAAAATGCAAAAAAATTTTTGAATCACTGGGATAGCTGTAAATATGTTCAGTAGCTCAAATCCTCAAAAGTCCAATTGAAGGCTTACCATGTATATATAAAAATAGCACATATGATGATCAATGCGTGTCAGCCTCCCCAGGGTTCATCAGAGTCCTCTTTTTGTCCAGCTCACACCCGACATAAGCCACATAAGGAATGAGACAAAAACAGGAAGGGGGCTATATAGTGAAGTATGTCTCAGCAAGATTAATGCCACCACCTTCACACACACCACGGTGCACCTTAAAATCGTGAGCCCTGTACCATAAGAATTCAAGGCTTACCGACTCCTATGAGACCAACACGTGAGAAAAGAGTATGTAGACCAATGGGTGATCAGCTCCACGCTCCAACTCATATAAGGCGGTGTAATAGATACCGAATATCTCTATCGGACCACTCTCCCAGCGCTCGGTC
>BLSH010435387.1:143064-160546 GCA_018402905.1 Glandirana rugosa
GTGTCCTGGTCTGACTCCGACAGTTAGTGTCCGACACACGACCTCTAGGGAGGGGTATTGGAAAAAAAGAGAACCACGGTTCTTTTGTCTCGCGATTCACGGTCGTCTGTCTTTACCGTGAATCACGGGACCTATCTCTGTCCATGTGTGATATGTGAGTGGTTGGTGAAATAATCCATGTGGATTACTTAACGAACCATTACGTTTAACGATTAGTCGGTTAGTGTACCGTCGTTGAGTTACGTAAATCTGTAGTCCCACACCACTTATCCTGAACGACTTCAAGTTGGCTCGTAGTCCCCATTCTTTCCCCTAAATTCACTGAAACTTTTACAGCTATCCCAGTGATTCAAAAATTTTTTTGCATTTTTTTGCCTTTTCTATGAGAGACTATTTATTTATGGATTATGGACTATGATTAGCGCGGCTTCTGTTTAAATAACCATGCCACGTTCAAAGTCACTTAAATCCCCTTTCTTACCCCTGATGCTCGGTTGAACTTCAGCAAGTCCTATTCACCACACCCTGATGTCTAAATGCATTGAGTTGCTGCCATGTGATTGGCTGATTAGCAATTTGCATTACCAAGCAATTCATTAGGTGTACCTAATAAAGTGGTTGGTGAGTGTATAGTGTGTACCTGTCTCTATCCAGGGCACTAAGTGCCATTTCTGTCTGCTGGCACTTAGCGCTCTGTTTTCTTGGCACCAAGAGAAAAAAAGGTTATGGGGAGGGATCTCCAGCACACAGCCTGTGATTGACAGCCTCAGTCTGGTCCTGTGTGCCATATGAAGGGGGGTGTGTCCCTTACCTCCAATCAGCTCTCAGAGTTCTCCTCACTGAGCTCTGCAGTGTGTCATTTCAGCTCTCCACCCATTTTATGAAAGCTCCGGCGAGCTGTATAAATTCTGAACTTTAAACAGATGTAGAGAAAAGAAAACTGCAGATAAACAGGTACAACTTATGTAGGAGGATTTTTTCATCTCTATGTATCACCTGAGGCCAGCAACTCCACTGGGTATATGTAATTGTTTACAACCACTTTAATGTGGAGGAAATCCCCTGACTAGCTATGTCACTGTGGCCCAGGTTTGGGGCAGGGCTAAGCTGGAGTGGGTCACATTTGAAAGTTGCCCCTCTAGACTACATGTCCCATGATGCCAAGCGCCACCGAGCATGGGCACCATGTCCACTCTGCACGTCGGGAGTGTCACCATAGGTCCCTACTATGGCTACGGGCACCCCAGACAACAGCAAAGAAGGGGCAGCAAAAAGAGGACTGACTGGTGAAGGCAAAACTTTGAAGGGAAGGCAAACAGCAGCCAATCTAAGTTTGGACCTCTGCTGCAGGAAAATTAAAACAAATTAAGTGTATTACCACTTTAAGAAAATTGCTAACTCAATAACGGCTCATGAAAAAGTGTTGTACAAATATTTGCTGAAATATTATGTCTGCATCATCTCACAATAAGCAATGGAAATGAGCCAACAGTATATTGAGAGGTAGCAGCATTTCATGGTGCTGGACTGTGTTCTGCTATTTGTTTTGCACATCGTTAGTATTAAATGTACTTTATTTATACCAACATTGTAAACACGAAACATAATAAATTGGCAAAACTTTTAGAACCCAAGAGTCTTTTTGGTTTGCTGCAATGGAAAATATCCAAATCTTGCATTAGATAGGTAAACAAGCTTGCACAATAAGTAGGGTAGCACTGCTCCTGGTATCGGTATTGGTGGAGATACTAAGCATTTGCACTAGTATTGGTACTCATGCAAATGCACCGATACCTGAAACTGATACTTTCAGGCTCGCTTTTTTCAGCTGTCAGCGGAATTCCCCCCCACTGACAGCTGAAATGTAAAAAAAAAAAAAGAGTGGGGACGCCGCATCCGAAACCACTTTGCACCCGGGCCATTTCTGAAGCTCCTACATGTAAAAATCTACTTTTTTTGCTAGACAATTACTTAGCACCCCCAACCATTATATATTTAATTTTTTTAGCAGAGGCCCTATAGAATAAAATGGTGGGTGGTGCAATTTTTTATGTCACACGGTTTTTCACATGCAATTTTTTTGGAAAAAAAAACACTTTCATGAATTAAAAAAAAAAGCAAACCATTGGGCCTCATACACACGGGCGTATTAAAAAAAATAAACAAAACATCGGGCTCGACGTCAGGGAACAGTCGGTGTTAAAAACGCGATTTCGTCGGTGTATTGCATCGGCGTTAGTGAGCGTCGGGGTCAATAGGTGTTTTGTTTGAAAAAAACATTCCTCTGCTATTTTTTAACCTGAAAACGCTGGCATCAAAAATGCTGGTTAACGCCGGTACGGCTTTAATGCGCGTTAGTGAGGGTTTTGCCGGCTCAGCGTCAAAAAAGCCAAAACGTTACAGCCTCGGAACGCGCTGGCTATGGGTTCTACTTTCAGCTCACTAACGCCATCTACAGCTCAAAAATGTTGGTGTTTTTATGGGGCCATTCAATAACATGGAGAGCTGCAAAAACGCTAAAAAACGTGGCGTCAAAAAAACGCCCATGTGTATGAGGCCTTAAAGTTAGCCCAATTTTTTTTAATATAATGTGAAAGATGATGTTACGCCAAGTAAATAGATACCTAACATGTGACGCTTTAAAATTTCATCTGCCCATGGAATGGCTGCAAACTACGGTACTTAAAATTCTCTATAGGCAGGGCTTTAAACGCCTTTACAGGGTACCAATTTAGAGTTGCATACGAGGTCCAGTGCTAGAATTATTGCTCTCGCTCTGACTTTCGCAACGATACCTCACATGGCTGGTGCGATCACTGTTTACATATGCGTGCGTAAGTGAGGCATGCGTTCACATTTGTGCGTAAGCACGGTGGGACAGGGGAGCTTTACATTTTTTTTTTTTATTATTTATTTTACACAAATTTTTTTTTACACTTTTTTTTATACTAACTTTATTGCTATCACATGGGATGAACAACATCCCTTGTGACAGCATGGGCTGTGACAGGTCCTCATTATGAAGAGATTTGGGGTATTAGACCCCAAATCTCTCCTCTGGCCCCCCCATGCAGCCAGTCAGAAAGAGATCGGTCCGTTCGGCTGCTTTGCTGGCCACAGGCGGCCAGGTAAACAAAGGGGCAGAACTACAGAGAGAAGGGAACCAGCGTCAGTTACTCTCTCTCTCTGTTCAGGGCAGCCTTTGCCTTTGCTTTGTTCATTAATACTTTTACACCTTTAACATATATTACATGTTTCACATTGAAAAAGCACAAAATGTAAAAAAAAAAAAAAAAAAGTATTTGTAAATAACTTTTTAATGCTTGCTGACAGCTAAGGTCTCATACACACAGACGTTTATAAAAAAATAAACAAAACGTCGGGCCCGACGTCAAGGAAAAAAAGTTGGCGTTTTTCGGCGTTATGCATCAGCGTTTTTGAGCGTTAGTGAGCGCCGGCGTCAATAGGCGTTTTTTAAAAAAAATCATCCCTCTGCTATTTTTCAACCTAAAAATGTTGGCGTCAAAAAACGCCGGAAAACGCCGGTATAATAATAGGTGGCGTTTGTTGGCATATTGTGGCGTCGGCGTCAAAAAATGCCAAAACGTTACAGCCTCAGAACGCGATGGCTGTGGGTTCTAGTTTCAGCTCACTAAGGCCGACGTCATCTACAGCTCAAAAACGCCGACGTTTTTATGGGGCCATTGACTAACATGGAGAGCTGCAAAAAACGCCAGAAAACGCCGGCGTCAAAAAACGTCCGTGTGTATGAAGCCTTAAGTGTAAATAAAACATTTGCGGCTCTCGTACTCGTTGCAAAAAAAAAAAAATGTATTGGTGCATCCCTAACAATAAGAAATGTTAATTATATTTCCTAGAAATAAGGTGAATATAGCCACAGTCAGGGATCTTTGCCGGTTACATTGACGTTGAGAAATCTCAGTAGTGCTAACGGCGTATCTCAGACTTTGTAGGCACCTGGGCATTCATAAAGTGAGTATACTGACTAAGAGAAGATAAGGAAGACTAGAGATGAAAAATTTTCCGGAAATTTTGAAGCCATGGGAAAAAAAAAAAATTCTGTTTTTTTCCGGAAAAAATTACATTTTGAAAAAAAATGTAAAAAACATTCAGAGTGGAGTAGTTTTACAAATTGAAAGTAATTTTATTACACTGGGAAGGTGAAGTGCAGTTTATTTAAAACGATTATGCTTGAAATAATTGTACAACTTATTCAGTAGATAAACTAAACGTTGTTTTTAAACTTTTGTGCACACCAATCAGTAAACGCCGATTGCAATTTTTTTTTACCAAAAATGTGAGGAAGAATATAAATCGGCCAAAACCGATGAATTAATTTGTTTTTTTATATATATATTTTTTAGGATATTTATTATAGCAAAAAGTAAGAAATATTGTTTTTTTTGCAAAATTGTCACTCTTTTTTTGTTTATAGCGGTGATCAAAAATAACACAGAGGTGATCAAATACCACCAAAAGAAAGCTTTATTTTTGGGGAAAAAGACATACATTTTGTTTGGGTACAACGTCGCACAACCGCGCAATTGTCAGTTAAAGCAACGCAGTGCCGAATCGCAAAAAGTGCTCTGGTCCTAACGTGGGAAATCCTTCCAGCCCTTAAGTGGTTAAGGGGGCAGGGCAGGGGGTGTGTCCTATGTCTACATACTTTTGCTAATAGGTGTCCCTCACTCCCATCTTATAAAGTTGGGAGGTGTGCATAATGTGTGTTGTAAAGACCACTTATAACCTCCATGGGGGGTTCCATGTGAAAGGGTGACAACGCAGGAGCACCATCGGAAGACAAGGACAGAACCCCATGACCCCGTAACAGGAAGAGCCTAAACTATGCCTCCCAGCTTTCTGACATAGGAAGGTGGGGTACCTTTTCACACAATGTTACAGCTTCTAAAATCTGCCAGGCCAAGGTGGGAAGAACATCTAATCTAGCTGCTTATTTCCAAAAAATCTTCTTATCTGGGGAATGAGAGCTTTTCCAATACCTCCTTCAGTGCAGATGAAGCATTTGCAGGATTTGGAAATGTAGCACTCTTGATAGGAATGAGGTATGACTGGTACAGAATATGAATGTTCCTTGAATAAGTGTTTCTCTAATACAAAGGGAAGTATGTCTAGACATTTCCAAGCATTTGTTCCTTAGGTGTCATCATGGGTTGGAATGTCAGTCAAGCATCAAGGCTTGAATCCACATTCCTTCTAGCAACCATATAAACTACACCTCAGCTTTCCAATAAATGAAAGCAATGTATAAGCATGGTATTTTAATCAGCTGTACGCAGCATTATTCCTTCTACTGACACCAACAATGAGGCACCATTCTTTCAAATGACACCAATGGTGGAGCATATTTCCTTTCACTGACATCAACGGTGGGCCCCTTTTCCTTTTATTGGCACCAACAATAGGGCACTATTCCTCCCACTGACACAAAAAATGGGGCATACTTCCTTCCACTGATATATACATTGGAATGCTATTCCTCCCATTGATACCAATGCTGAGGCACTATTCCTTCTACTGACACCATTGATGGGCACTATTCCTTCCACTGACACCAAAGATGGGGCACTATTCCTCCCACTGACACCAACAATAGGGCACTATGCCTCCCACTGACACCAATGATAGGGCACAATTTCTTTCACTGACACCAACAATGGGGCACTATTCCTATCGTTGATGCATGACATTATTACTTCTACTGACAGCAACAATAAGGCACCATTCTTTCCATTGACATCAGTGGTGGGGCATATTTCTTCTCACTGACACCAACGGTGGGGCCCCTTTCCTTCCACTGGCAGCAACAATAGGGCACTATTCCTCCCACTGACACAAACAATGGGGCATACTTTCTTCTACTGATATATACATTGGAATGCTATTCCTCCCATTGATACCTATGATGAGGCACTATTCCTCCCACTGGCACCAACAATAGGGCACTGTTCCTCCCACTGACTCCAACAATGGAACACTATTCCTCCCACTGACACCAAAGATGTGGCACTATTCCATCCACTGACACTAGTGTTGGGGCATTATTCCTTTCATTGACATCAATGATGAGGCACTACTTTTCCTACTGACACCAGTGATGGGGCATTACTTCTCCTACTGACACCAATGATGGTGCACTATCCCGCCTCCTATTGACCACATGCATTATGTATTTTTTTTTTACTTTCACTGACCACCAAGCCCCATGCATTTTCTACTCCCACTTGCCACAGTCTGAAGGATAATAAACTGGCCCTTTGTTTAGAAAGTTTGGAGACCCCTAAGCAAGAGTAACAAACCTATGCTAGATAGTAGCAGCACTTTCTTAGAAGAGGTGCACCATTAAGGATGTAACTATAGCCCTATAGCCATAGCAAACCATGTGACTACTATAGGACCCAGAAGTTCATGGCACCAAAGACTGATTGTTGCCTGAGCATCCTTATCTTGACTATTAGTCAGAGGCATAACTAGAGCCTTCAGGCCCTGGTGCAAGAAATTATGAAGGGCCCCCTCACTCCTGGCCAGGGCCCTCCCTCTTCCCACTGATCCTGGGGCCCTTTATTACGGTCCCGCAGTGGGACCCTTTCACAAGTTCTGCAGTGGGCCCCCTTTCTGCCATCTTCGGGCTTCCCCATGGTGGTGAAATGCCAGGGCCCGGTCACAATTGCAACCTTTCCAATCCTGATAGTTACCTCATTGGTGTCAGTAGCTTTTATTTTTTATTTTTATTTTTTTTTACCATTTAATTTTATTTTTACAATGTTTTTAGGAGCTCTGTTGGGGGGTTCTGTTGAGATTTCAGGGGTCTAAACAAACCTCAGCCCTCATTCTCAATCTGTGTAGCCTCACCTGCACAGAATGAATGGACAGGAATAGCTGTGCACCGAGCCTCCCATTCATTCAGAAACGGAAGTATAGTAAAAACTATTTACTATGCTTCAGTTATGAATGAACCAATTAGTACCAATCACTGACTCTGTTCATTCAGAAAAGGAAGGAGCCGGTAAATTACAAATATACTGACCCGTTCCCATCTCCCCATCAAGACACATCTTCTACAGCAGCTGGCAGGAGAGAGGAGGGAGGAAGGCAGCAGCTCTGTGGGGGGTACCAGGGAAGCACACAGGGACCCTGGGAACAGCAGAAGACAAGTAAACTGGATAGAGGAAAATGGAGGAGATTGGGTCCTCTAAATGCCACCCCCACCATCCCCCCTGTTCAGGTTCACAAGGGAGGCACACGGGCCCCCTGGACCATGTAATTACAACCCCTATCGTTACACCCCTGCTGTTAGTGCCACCAGAACCCACCTTTCTATCTTAGTATCCGTAGTAGAATGTTTAAAGGAATTAGTGTAATCTGTTATTTAGCCCCTTTATCTCCTTAGACTGGGCTGCTAGGAACTTCCAAACCCATTCTGCACCACTCGTTGTTCAATATTGAGTTGGCCCACCCTTTGCAGTTATAACAGCTTCAACTCTTCTGGGAAGGCTGTCTACAAGGTTTAGGAGTGTCTATGGGAATGTTTGACCATTTTTCCAGAAGCATTTGTGAGGTCAGGCACTGATGTTGGAGAGAAGGCCTGGCTCGCAACCTCCGCTCTAATTCACCCCAAAGGTGTTCTATCGGGTTGAGGTCAGGACTCTGTGCAGGCCAGTCAAGTTCCTGCACCCCAAACGCGCTCATCCATGTCTTTATGGGCCTTGCTTTGTGCTCAGGTGCTCAGTCATGTTGGAACAGGAAGGGGTCATCCCAAACTGTTCCCACAAAGTTGGGAGCATGAAATTGCCAAAAACGTCTTGGTATGCTGGTGCCTTAAGAGTTCCCTTCACTGGAACTAAGAGGCCAAGCCCAACCCCTGATAAAAAAAAACCCCACACCATAATCCACCTAATGATTTGGAGGGGAGGCCCAATATTTGTAGCAATATACAGACTCCTGACCTCAACCTGATAGAACACCTTTGGGATGAAATTGAGCGCAGACTGTAAGCCAGGCCTTCTCGTCCACATCAGTGCCTCACCTTACAAATGCGCTTCTGGGAGAATGGTCACACATTGCCATAGACACTCCTAAACCTTGTGAATAGCTTTCCCAGAAGAGTTAAAGCTGTTATAGCTGCAAAGGGTGGGCCAACTCAATATTGAACCCTATGGACTAAGACTGGAATGCCATTAAAGTTCATGTGCATGTTAAGGCAGGCGGCACAATATTTTTGACAATATAGTGTAGATATACAGTATCTAACAAAAGTGAGTACACCCCTCACATTTTTGTAAATATTTTATTCTATCTTTTCATGTGACAACACCGAAGAAATGACACTTTGCTACAATGTAAAGTAGTGAGTGTACAGCTTGTATAACAGTGTAAATTTACTGTCTTCTCAAAATAACTCAACACACAGCCATTAATGTCTAAACTGCTGGCAACAAAAGTGAGTACACCCCTAAGTCAAAATGTCAAAATTGGGCCCAAAGTGTCAATATTTTGTGTGGCCACCGATATTTTCCAGCATTACCTTAACCCTCTTGGGCATGGAGTTCACCAGAGCTTCAAGGGTTGCCACTGGAGTCATCTTCTACTCCTCCATGATGACATCACGGAGATGGTGGATGTTAGAGACCTTGCGCTCCTCCACCTTCCTTTTGAGGTTGCCCCACAGATGCGCAATAGGGTTTAGATCTGGTAAATGCTTGGCCAGTCCATCACCTTTACCCTCAGCTTCTTTAGCAAGGCAGTGGTCATCTTGGAGGTGTTTGGGGTTGTTATCATGTTGGAATACTGACCTGTGGCCCAGTCTCCGAATGGAGGGGATCATGCTCTGCTTCAGTATGTCACAGTACATGTTGGCATTCATGGTTCCCTCAATGAACTGTAGCTCCCCAGTGTCGGCAGCACTCATGCAGCCCCAAACCATGACATTCCCACCACCATGCTTGACTGTAGGCAAGACACACTTGTCTTTGTACTCCTCACCTGGTTGCCGCCACACGCTTGCCACCATCTGAACCAAATAAGTTTATCTTGGTCTCATCAGACCACAGGACATGGTTCCAGTAATCCATGTCCTTAGTCTGCTTGTCTTCAGCAAACTGTTTGCAGCCTTTCTTGTGCATCATCTTTAAAAGAGGCTTCCTTCTGGGACGACAGCCATGCAGACCAATTTGATGCAGTGTGCAGCGTATGGTCTGAGCACTGACAGGCTGACTCCCCACCCCTTCAACCTCTGCAGCAATGCATGCAGCACTCATAGGTCTATTTCCCAAAGACAACCTCTGGATATGATGCTGAACATGTGCACTCAACTTCTTTAGTCGACCATGGCGAGGCCTGTTCTTAGACCTGTCCTGTTAAACCACTGTATGGTCTTGGCCACCGTGCTGCAGCTAAGTTTCAGGTTCTTGGCAATCTTCTTATAGCCTAGGCCATCTTTATGTAGAGCAATTTTTTTTTCAGATCCTCAGAGAGTTCTTTGCCATGAGGTGCCATGTTGAACTTCCAGTGACAAGTATGAGAGAGTGAGAGCGATAGCACCAAATTTAACACACCTGCTGCCCATTCCCACCTGAGACCTTGTAACACTAACGAGTCACATGACATGAGGGAAAATAGCTAATTGGGCTTAATTTGGGCATTTTCACTTAGGGGTGTACTCACTTTAGGTGTACTCACTTTTGTTGCCAGCAGTTTACACATCAATGGCTATGGTTATTTTGAAGGGGCACCACATTTACACTGTTATACAAGCTGTTCACTCACTACTTTACATTGTAGCAAAGTGTCATTTCTTCAGTGTTATCACATGAAAAGATAGAATAAAATATTTGTGAGGGTGTACTCACTTTTGTGAGATACTGTAGATATATATATATATATTTCGGTAGGCAGCTAAATCTGGCAGCTGACCCAGCTAAATTGTAGAAAAGGAATTTCATCAAGACAGGCTTATATAGGCATATGTATGTATGTAATGGTGGGAGGGAAAAGACAAGGGTTGGGTTGTCCAATCCAAAAGTAAAGATCAATTACCAAAAGTGCTGACAATACAGCAAATAACCTCTCATGGATAAATGTGCTTTATCAATTACCAAACTTTTGGTAATTGATTGAGATATATATATATGTATATATATATATATATATATATATATACACTGTATACCTTTAAAAAAATAAAATAAAATGATAATTCAATAAATATAAAAAAAAAAATATATATATAGATATGTACATACATATTTTTTCTTTTTTTTCTCATTTTAATTACAGTTAAAACTTTTTTTTTACAGAAAACTTACATTTTTACTATATAATATGAAATATATCTCAAACATATCTTACATATATCTATACATTTAATATATAAAGGTAGGCACGGATACTATACTGACCCTGCCATATTTGGCTCTGGACATGAAGGGGTTAAGACGATGATGGGAGGGCCATAAGGCCCATGAATTTTCCCAAGTCGCTGTTGGTCTGCAAAGCATTGTTGGTTTACAAAATGACTGAAGCGTATGTAAAATCCATTGTTAAGAAAGAGAAAACAAAAAACGCAGAGGGAAGTAAATAATTCTGTGAGTAACAAGCCCCCAGAGATTAAACGCTGAGTGGTTCACATCCAGAAGACTTCCTAATTCAATGTATGCACAGTAATTAACATATTGCAACAAGGAGCTTAGATGAGACGGTTTAAATGCAGGCGGTATTCACAGCCACAAATCTAAGAGCAGCCAAGCTTACAAGCTGCTCTCCGAGTTGCCATTTTTAGCCATATGCACCACTTTGAATAAGGCGGATGTGTTCTGACATATAAGTGCTGATGGTTCTCTCCACGACACAGAAGCAATCATTCTGCTAAGTGACATTTCAATGGGATGATTTGCTGTATGTGTGTTTAAAGCTGAACTCCAGACAAAAGAAAAACCAAACACCAATTAAACCCAATCGTTAAAATCTCTTACAAGCTTTGACATGTTAATGTATTTCCAAAAGTTGTTTTCAGTCTTTTAAATCAGCGGCTTTTATTGACATAATCCCTGGTGATCCTACTATGAAGACCCTGGTTCAGGTGCTTCCTGTAGGGATCACTCAGGGCCTGGCTCTCAGTTGTGCTCCTGAGTTGACACCCTGTGGTGTCGGGCACTCAACCTCCTGTGTTCACAATGCAGCCGGACAGCCAGGACCCCGAAGCTAGTGGAGATCACTGGAGTAGTGGTGCCTACTACAGTAATTCACAGCTTCTAGAGCAGTGGTCTCCAAACTGTGGCCCCTTTGCTTGCCTTTATCCAGCCCTTGGGGCACTTTTCCTCCCACTGATGCAAGACACTATTCCTCCCACTGACACCAACAATAGGGCATAATTATTGTTACTGATGATAAGACACTATTCCTCCCATTGACACCAACGATGAGGCACTAGTCGTTCCACTGAAACCAATGATGGGACATTATTCCTCCCACTGACACCAAAAGTGGGGTGCTTTTCCTCCCATTGATACCAACAGTGGGGCATTATTCCTTGCATTGACACCAACAGTGGGGCACTATTCCTTCCACTGACACCAACGATGGAGGGCACTATTCCTCCCACTGACACCAAAAGAGGGGAGCTATTCCTCCCATTAACACCAACAGTGGGGCATTATTCCTTCCACTGACACCAACAGTGGGGCACTATTCCTTTCACTGATACCAATGATGGGGCACTATTCCTCCCACTAACACCAACAATGAGGTACTATTCTTCCCACTGACACCAACGATGAGGCACTATTTCTCCCACTGACACCAAAAGTGGGGGCACTATTCCTCCCACTGACACCAACAATGGGGCACTATTCCTTCCACTGACACCATCGATGGAGGCACTATTCTTCTTCTATTACTCTTCTGAAAAAAAAAAAACTCATGCAACCACCATTTTTAAGCAATGTAATGCTGCAATATATTACATTCTTGTCTTTAGGTTTAGATACACTTTAATCACATGACCTAAATCTCCTTGCTAAGGTGACTCTGTCACTATATGCAATGTTTTAAAGCCTAAGCTTAGTCAAAAAAAGCTTTTAAAAAAATCAGCACAATCAATGTAATGTGTCCCTTGTGCTGCTGCTGCCTGCTGATTTAGTTGAAATGTTACATCCTCCTATCCCCCCCCCACCCCACCCCTCGATGGCACCAGGATTAACCGAGCTACAGGAACTTTCGTATGCACTCATTAAGTTCAATTTCTGCCTCCTCCACTCATAGAAGATGTATTATAGCTTCTATGGATAACACATGATCTATGAATTGAGGAGGCACACTTTTCATTGTTCTGCCTATCCTCCATTCATAGATTGAGTTTCATACATAGAAGCTGTAGTATAGCTTCTATAAATGGAGGAGGTTTTAACACCATCCCACGTGGCCTATAGCAGATTTACAGCTGGGCAGGTGCTTTCTCCTTCTGAGTGGATGTCATATGTCGTCCTCTCAGAAGGCCGTGTGATCTGTCACCGACACAGCCAATGACTGAGCAGTGTACCAGTTTGCTACTGGTACCATGTGACCGTTATGACCAATCACAGCAGATCAAATGACAGTTGTAAACAATGGATGGTTTCCTTTCATGTCATCCATTGTGTACAATTGTGTTGCTGGCTGTGATTGGTCAATGTGATCACATGGTACAGACAGGGGCAATCACAGCCCATCTGTACCGTGTGATTAGCTCTGGCAAATCACAGCTATTTGTAACAAAACAAACTGAATGAATCATTTAGTAAAATGCTTGCTTATAGCAATGAAATTCACTGCTATAAGCAATCATACTGCATAAAAAAGAAAGAAAAAATCCTGATCCCTTCCCCAGAGTAGTACTGTGTTACTATAGTAACATTATATTGCTCTGGTCACAGTGTGCTTAAAATAAATAGTAAAACAATTTAATAATTAAACAAAAAAATAACAAAATGATATATATATATATATATATATATATATTGGGGTTTTTTTCATACTAGTCAGTGTCCCTGTTTGCTGACCACCAGTTATATGATGACGCTGTACTGCACCGGTAACAGTATGTAAAAAAAATAATATGATTTTACATTTTTTTTACATTTCTTCTTTTTCAAAAAAATTATGACAAGAAATGAAAACTTCAAAAAGCCTCTTACTAAATATCTTTCTAAGACTACATGTCTTTCAGAAATATACCATAGTTTGTGGACTCTATAACTTTCACGCAAATTAAATAATAAACACTGATTTGGATTATTTTCACCAAAGAAATTTAGCAGAATACATTTTGGTTTAAATGTATGAAGAACAATTATTTATTTGCAAAATAAACAGAAACAAAGAACCCTTTCTTTTTCAAAATTGACAGTGTTTTTCATTTGTTTGGCAATAAATACAAACCCCAGTGGTGATTAAATACCACAAAAAAAAGCTCTGGTTGTGTGAACAAAATTATAAAAATTTAGTTTGGTTTCAGTGTTGCATGACCGTGCAACTGTCATTCAAAGTGCGACAGCTCTGAGAGCTTAAAATCGTCCTGGGCAGGAAGGGGGTAAAAGTGCCCAGTATTGAAGTGTTTAAACCAAACCTCTTGCAAAAGAAGAGCGTAAAGAAACACAAGAGGACGCTTCTAAGTGCGTTATGGTAGATCAATGTATTGATAAAAAGCAAACAAACCGCTCACATGTAGTAGAATAAAAAGCACATGGAATAAGCTCTGTTGCCGTCATCCAGAAACCCAGGCAATGCAAAGATTATAGGGCTTTGGTTTATTGTAAAAGAAGAGTGTACATACTCACCTTTCCTGTTTCCTGTGTTACCAAATGGTTCCCAGATCCTGAGAAACGTTAACTCAATCTGAAGTAAAACAGATGCACTCAAGAGTGTCCATCTCATTGTCCATCACAGCTCCCACCACTTCCTCCTGATGACTTCCACCCATTATAGAATACAGCACTGATGTGGAAGTCACCATTGATGGGGGACCAAGAAGATTGACACTCCTGGAAGTGTCAGCTTCAGGTTGGATGTCAGTAAAAGATTTCTTATGGCCCAAGAAGATTGACACTCCTGGAAGTGTCAGCTTCAGGTTGGATGTCAGTAGAAGATTTCTTAGGATTGGAGTGGCATTTGGCCGCAAGGGCAGCAGGAAAGCTAACAGATTCTCTTTATGTCATTTTTCTCTCCTTCATCACTCTACCAGTCTGATGGCTATTTGTGATGAGACAAGACATTCCTTTTGCTCGGAGAAACAATAAACCTCAATATTCATTTTTAAAATGGATAAAATGTTTCTTAAAAAATATATACTCTGCTGAGGTGTTGTTTATTGCAGATATATTAAATGGAAAATGCAAATTACTAATATGTTTTCCACTCCATGAATCAGATATTTCATTGCAAAAGAAAGTGTTTCTATAAACTGTAATGACTGAAATGAGTTCCTCCGAGAACTCTTATTCCTACTGATTAAGAGGCCAGCTCTTGAAAAATGTAATAAACAATTACAATTAAAGAAGCAGCCAGGATGTATTAAATGAAAAAAGTAGTCTTGTTAAACATGATAATAGCAACATGGGAGAATCGTATGATCATTCTGCAACTCTAAACATGGTGTAATACAACATTTAACCTTGAGAAAATAAGGATTAGGGTAAAGCAGACCAACTGTCAGATACAACTCCACCAACATCCACCTTCATCTCCAAAAGGGGTGAAGGGAAACTATAGGCCTGCATAATGTGCAGAAGCCACTGCTCCGGATCACACACTGATGGGGCATGGCACTCAAGGATTGTAGGGCGTGGGTCTATGGGCCTACGCTGAATTCTAAGGGGGAAGATGCGTGGCCCTTAGATTCCTTCCTCTCCTGCCTTGGGCGATCTCTCTCGAGAAAGAGCATCTCAACCAGTACTCGGCTTTGGCTAGGTCTTTTGGTTAGATTGACCTGAGCGTGCCTTACCCCCCTCAGGAGTCTTGTGTCCTGGGGAAGGGGTGGTCAAAGAAGGGTCCTTCCTCTTCAGGAGGGACCATGTGATACACCCTACATGCACGTTTTTGTGTACACATACACTTTTATGGTTCAGTTATGCTGTTTTGTTTTTGTGCACCCCACCATGGGCCCGAAAAAAAAAAAAAAAGGCAAATAATCTCTTCTGAAAGGGAGGACCAGAGTTTTGGTTGGCTGATGTTCTCTTTGAGTAGGGATCATGGGATCAAATGGCCATGCTGCCGAGTGATCTCAGAGCAGCATCTTCTGAAGTCAAAGAGAGACATTGAGGGACTATTACTGTTTTTTTTTTTTTTTTTTTTACTTTCAGGGAACAGGGGGAGCAAGCTGTGGTTGAGGGTCATATTCAATGACAGTTGAGGAATGTGGAAAGATAGTGCTGGACCTGTAGGGTTACCGTTCTGGTATTGTTATGTTAAGGTATTGATGTTGGTGTAAATGATCTGGTTCCGAAACAAGCAGCCTCTATACCCCAGAGGATCTCTACAGTCTCCTTGGCTTAAAGTGTAATCTAACAAGAATTGAAATTGAAGTGCCACACCACTGCTAAGAGGGATGCAACTTTATTCCATTAAAAGTCAGGGGGTTGCTGCCAAACAAGCCGCTGATAAGCCTAGACTTGTATTTCACACTGGAAAAATTACCATTTAACCAGTTACCAGTTAACTTCTGATTTGTTCACATTGTTGCCAGTTAAGCCATGATGAAGGAGGCGCTTAGATCCTGAAAATGCGTTGGCTACTTTTTTGGATTGTACCCCTGACTTTTAATGGAAAAAAAGTTGTATCTGGACCTCTTAGCAGTGGTGCGGCTCTTCAATTTCAATTCTCTTATTCAATGACAGGTCAACTTTAAAAGGTACATAAAGCCACAACTTTTTTTTTAGTATTGGATGAAGTGGTGAAGGTTTAGAACTCTGTCAAGTTAGTATTAATTACAGTGGTGGCCCACTTGATTAAGGTGACATGTATGTCACCGTGATCAAGAGGGCTGCTGTGCCTGGTTGGTATAATTTGCCTGCTTATATGGGACTTCAGTACATTTTCACTTGGATCTACAAGTTGGTTTGCTGACATTCTTTTTGTTGTTGGACTTGCATGCTACCTCCATTTAGCCATGCACCCATAGTCATACAGGGGTTTCTATCCAGTATGGTCTGATGAATTATCAGGTTGGTATTAAGGTCTGTGCCCCCACTGGGTGTATTCATTGTCACTATTTGTCCTGTTGACCACTGCCATGAGGACTCAAATGTGATTGGAACATCCAAATTTTGAGTTTTCATCAGAACAGGAATAGATGAAAAAGGTTATAATGAGGACTATAAGATGGGACACAGATGGCAAAAAAATACATTTATTTCAACCACTGTCATGAGAACTGAAAAGTGATTGGAACTTGCAAATTTTGAGTTTTCATCAACAGAAATAGATGGAAACGGTTGAATGAGGACTACAGTGAAATCTCCCTAATGGGACACAGATTGCAACCCAAAACCCATTTCAACCATTCCCCAATCCATCCAAGGTAGACTAGGCTTTAGATATTCTTTAGGTGACTCACAGCGAAGCACAGTGAAAGCAATATGAAGTATAGTCCAGCAATATAATTAGCTATAATAATATTAAGTGAACTCTCTGGTTTTAGTATAGCTGCAAGGCTTGCTGGACCCCATTAGTAACTAATCAATGGGTTTAATTGTTGCTTTGAATTGCTCTTTAGCTACGTAGAATCACTTTATCTGTTGGGGTCCTAGAAGTCCACCTGTGCACTTTAAGAGACCCCACTGCTAAGCCATTTATTTCAACAAAAGTCTTCCATTATAATTATATGTAAATTTAACATATTTAATGCATATCATTTACCTGTAAATGCCTTCCTTTTGTATACATCAAAACACTATTAGAGTGTTATTTCTGGGTGCCACCATCTTGGTTGTGGTGACATCAGCCCTACAGACTCAGATAGTATTTGGCTGGGTTCATACATATGGGTTCATGCCTGGGGTCCGGTGTGTCCCTATTACCGGTTCAGGTGCAAATCAAGTCAGAATTTTTGCCTGAATTCACACCTGAATAAGATCCAAAGATGCACAGGACCCTTTTTGAATGCGGCGCCTGGGACCTGTGTGAACTGGCTCCATTGAGAGCAAGTCATACTCGGCTGTCATGCGAATTGGATGTGGGGAAACCTTCATCCAATTCACATATGTGTGAACCCAGCCTCCCTCTTCGTTTATCCCTTAGCAACTACAAAAAAATGGTATGTCAGGAAATGAGGGGAGAAGTAGATGGGCCAGCACAGACAGTTATTCTCCTAGAGCTGTACTATCAAGTTCCTAGGTGCCTTGCAAGTGAATAAACTTGCAAGGTACCTAGGAATTTGATAGTACAGCTCACCCCCCCCCCCCCAGCACAATTC
>BLSH010435387.1:190262-239851 GCA_018402905.1 Glandirana rugosa
TAATCTGGGGAGAGACTCCCATCATAACGTGGGGAAGAGGTACTATTCCACCCACAGGAAGGGGTGCAATACTACCCTCAGAGAGGGGTCTAATTCCACCCATAGGAAGGGGTGCAATACTGCCCTCAGAGAGGGGTCTAATTCCACCCATAGGAAGGGGTGCAATACTACCCTCAGAGAGGCATCTAATTCCACCCTTAGAGACCCATGGGAAGAGGTACTATTCCACCCACAGGAAGGGGTGCAATACTACCCTCAGAGAGGTGTCTAATTCTATCCATAGAAAGGGGTGCAATACTACTCTCAGAGAGGGGTCTAAGTCCATCCACAGGAAGGGGTGCAATACTACCCTCAGAGAGGGGTCTAATTCCATCCACAGGAAGGGATGCAATACTACCCTCAGAGAGGGGTCTAATTCCATCCACAGGAAGGGATGCAATACTACCCTCAGAGAGGGCTCTAATTCCACCCATAGAGGACCCATGGGAAGAGGTACTATTCCACCCACAGGAAGGGGTGCAATACTACCCTCAGAGAGGGGTCTAATTCCACCCATAGGAAGGGGTGCAATACTGCCCTCAGAGAGGGGTCTAATTCCATCCACAGGAAGGGGTGCAATACTACCCTCAGAGAGGGGTCTAATTCCACCCATAGAGGACCCACAGGAAGTTGAAACTATTCCACCAGCAGTGGACACACAAAAATGTGGCGTTATATCAAAGAAGCATGACGTGCGGTGCAAATTAAATGCTAACATCGGCTGAAATGTAACATTAGGAACTTCAAAAAAAAAAAAAAATAATATCTTTTTTTTAAGTAAACATTTACAAATGTGCAACAATGGAGCATGTCAACCATGAGAATTACTCCAGCTAGAAGTGACCTCTTGAAGTGGCCATTGTAACACTTTTGGTTATATACACCATTATAACAAGTTAAACTTGCATAGGAACATGAAAAAGAAATAAAAAGGTTTAAAAAAATTGTTAAAAACATATAGTTTAGTTTTCTTTTGTCTCCACAATATAAACATAGACAGCAGCACATAAAACATTCGGTAGAAAGGAGCACTTTTGACAACTCTCGTAGGCCCTACATTTACAGAGAAATATGAATGTATGGATGGATTACCAAGCATCAGGAGACATACATTTGAGAAGGTCGTTCTGCCTTCAAATACAGATTACTGTAAAAAAATGTTAGATTAAAAAATCAATTTTTTCAAAAGAAAAATAACAAACATGTTAAAAAGTAAAATATTCTAAGGAAATGACCCTACACAACCCTTAACCACGTGTGATAAATTACCGCATGAGAAAATGCGGCAGTTACAGAGCAATCGAAAAAATACCGCATTCGTTATTTAACACTAAATTCTTAGTGAATTGAACTTTCACAACTGATTTATCACCTGCGTTATTTTACCGCATTTTATTTGCCGGTATTTAACTCTTAGTGAAATGACCCCGTTGTGTGGATGAAGAGGAATGGCAGTGTGGAGTTAAGCCGGACGCCTGGTGGCTCTCAGCCATGGGCGTCTCATGCTGAAGGGTTAAGATATCCTAAGACAGCCTAATCTCATTTGGGATAATTGATGGTCCATCTGCGGTGTGCAATATCATCATAACCTTATGCAGAATTCTGGAGCTGAGCACCTGCTGCAAAACAGTGGGGGAAACAAATTTCAATCTTTTTCAATATCATGTGAGTCATGATGAAAGGACATGGGACACAGAATTGCAAAGGCATGCTAGGAAAAACATCAGCTACCTGGAGTGTAAAAAAAACATTATCACCGGCCATACAAAAGGATATAAGATCTCTCGATCACAAGGCACCTCAATCTCTTGCTTGCAATACGGCAGTTTTTCGTTTTGCATTGCCTGACTGACAGAGTTCTCAAAGCCGCACTCCAGTAAACCATAAAGATAAAATACATATATGGAAAATTTTACTTGTTTCCATCCAATCCTGAGTTTTACACAGCTCCGCCTTAGACTACAAGCCCTGCCTGGCACAGCAAGAGACCTGATTGTTCTTTGCTGCAGTTCGGCTGCACTCACCCTATGTTCACACCTATGTGTTTTTTAGTGCATTTTGCAGTTTGCAGAAACACACTACAGTCCATGTAACATGCTTTCCTATGTTATGCATTCACATCTATGCATTTTTCAGGCAGTGCGTTTTTGGAAAGGGTCAGGGACTTTTCTCCCTGCAGCAGATTGCATTTTGCATGTAATAGACTTCAATGGGGCTGCACCAAAAATGCAAGTGTTGCATCTTTGATGCATTTTGTGTTTTCTGGGAGGGTTTTTTCACTTTAAAGCGGAGTTCCACTGTATTTTAGGTTTATTAAAAGTCAGCAGCTACAAAAAGTGGAGCTGCAGGCTTTTAATGAACAGACACTCACCTGTATCAGGATCCAGCAATACGGCCACACGGAGCCTCGGATCTCTCCCCCTCCGCGGCGCTGTCATTGGTACTGTGGGCACCCGGCCGTGACAGGAAGCGCATTGCGCATGCCCGAGCGGCACTTCGCTTTGTGAGTGGTCCCGAAGTCTACTAGGACCTGTCCTGTGTCCCAGAAGACTTTGGGAGGGCAGGGGAAGGAGACCTTCCACTTCCGATCGCCTAAGGTGACCAGAACAGAAGTGCCCGTGAAAATCGAGTATCTGCACCCCCTCCTCCCCAAAAGCTAAGTTTCACCGTCAGGAGCTGGGGAGGAGGTCTTAAAGCGGAAGTTCCACTTTTGAGTGGAACCCGGCTTTAACACACTGTGTATAGCTAATTGATAAGGAGCGTCCTGGGAGCCGGCCACCGCATCCTTAACAACCGATGAGTCATCAGCTGTCTTTTTTTACATTCAGCTGTCAGCGGGGAACCCCACTGACAGCTGATGACTCATCGATTGTTAAGGACGCCGCGGCCGGCTTCTTGGCTTGCTCCTTAGCAACCAGCTATATACAGTGTGCTTAACCACTTTAGCCCCGGAAGGATTTCCCCCTTCCTGACCAGGCCATTTTTTGCAATTTAGCACTGCGTCGCTTCAACTGACAATTGCGTGGTCATGCGACGTTGTACCCAAACAAAATTTGTGTCCTTTTTTTCTGGTAAATAGAGTTTTCTTTTGGTGGTATTTGATCACCTCTGCAGTTTTTATTTTTTGCATTATAAACAAAATAAGAGCGACAATTTTGAAAACAAAACAATATATTTTACTTTTTGCTATAATACATATCCAAAAAAAATGTAAAAAAACTAATTTCTTCCTCAGTTTAGGCCAATATGTATTCTGCTACATATTTTTGGTAAAAAAAAATCCCAATTAGTGTATATTGATTGGTTTGCGCAAAAGGTATCGCATCTACAAAATTGGGGATAGATTTACGGCATTTTTATTATTTTTTTACTAGTAATGGCGGCGATCTGCGATTTTTAGTGGGACCGCAACATTGTGGCGGACAGATCGGACACTTTTTTTGGGACCAGTGACATTTATACACCGATCGCTATAAAAATGCTCTGATTACTGTGTAAATGTCACTGGCAGGGAATGGGGTTAACACCAGGGGGCGGTCAAGGGGTTAAGTGTTCCCTAGGGAGGTGCTTCTAACTGTAATGGGGCTGAGCTGACTGGAGGAGGAGAGAGATCACTGTTCCCGATCACTGGGAATGGACGATCTCTCTCTACTCCCCTTTGTTTACACTAGCAGATCCCCGTTCTGCCTGTCTCTGGAGCAATCGCGGGTGGCCGGCGCCCGCTGGTTGGCTCCTCTGCTTGCGAGTGGGCGCACACGCCCGACGTATAATGAAAGTCATTCGTGCAGCCATGCCAACCTGCTGCAGTAAAACTGCGGCGGCTGGACGGCAAGGGGTTAAAGAAAAAAAAAGTAAAATGCATGAAAAAACTCATTAAAAACGCACTGCAAAACGCACCTCAATTCCAGATCAACCACAACCGCATCGATGTGAACCTAGACTTACAGGTTTTGTCCCTGGAGAAGCAACAGACCAATCAGCTCATCTCTCTGTCACTTCACTCTCCTATCAGCATGTTCCTTGTTAGCACATGAGCATTGCAGAACAATTAGTTGGCTCCTTGTGCTGCTTTTCCCTTTCCCAGTCTAAGCTCTGCTCTACAGGGACTGCTAGAGGCTGATACAAAGTCAATTTCAGATACATACATTGCTTGCATTTTAAAAATATGTTTCACAATGTATAAATTAATACAGAACAGTATAAATTTTAGTGATGCACCAAAATTTCGCTCAAAGTTACCGCCCAGAATAGGGTTTTCAGCGTTGTGCTGAAAGAAAAAAAGGTGCGATAATGACTGCCAAAAACAGCTGTGATTTTACCATGATTTTGTTGCGCTTTTACCATGCTTATGCTGCATTTACCATAGATCATGTAACTCAAAAAATGCATCAAAAACACAACACAAATGCATTTTTGATGCGTTCGTGCTGCGTTTTCAATGCATTTCAATAGGGAGGTGCGTTTTTTTAACTGACCATATATGCACCAAAAATGCAGCAAGCAGGATTTTTAACACCGCTTCAAAAGGTATTGATAATGGCCGACAATAAAGTCATAATAATTTAAATTCATGATGATGATTAAAAAAGTCGAATATAATACAATTATTTATAAAAAATATATATATATTTTTTAAAAACCGTCTGTTTCGGTCAAGTGCATCCTGGATTTTCGTTTTCGGCAGTGGAATTTTCATTTCGGTGCACCTCTAATTAATTTGTGTTTTTTTATACCTTCCTGGAGCTCTACTTTAAAGCAGAACTTAAGTGTATCTGAGCACCACAAACTGAAAACAGTATTTAAAGCGGAGTTCCACCCACAAATACATCTTTATATATTTTAAATCCTTTATGCATGATGAATCACCTTTGGAAAGAAAAAAAATTATACTCACCCTAAGTGCCCTGTTGCTATTTGGTCCCTGTAATATTCCACTTCCTGATCCGCATCACTTCCTGCCTCGCCTGGGCTCATGGGAGATGTGAGTCATCATTGCCCATGAGTCAGTGGGCATCCCTGGGCTGTAAAATCATGTTAATTCCAGACAGGAGATTACGCGAGTTTGTGGGGGAGAGACATGTTATATGTGTTGCCATAACAACGGGGCGGTACCTTCCTCTGTCTCTGCCCATTGTTATGGCAACAAGACATACACTCGAGCTAGAGAGGTGCATGCTGGTTACCCAGCATGCACCTTATCCAGGAAGAGACTTGAGGAGGGTGCAAGTGGGCTTCACATGCCCGCAGCTAAGATGGGAACTCCCAGTAATGAAAAAAATCAGCAATGTAAGTACAAAATAAATAAGAAGACTACCCAGATTTGAAGCTATTAATTACTTTACTTATGTAATGAATACTAAATAGGTGGATGCCAGCAAAAAAAAAAATGTATGTGGGCGGAACTCCGCTTTAACTTATAACTGTATTACGTTTTAATATTCAGGGCAAACTCACCCATTCATCCTTGTCTCAATGCTTTATTTTGTTGAAAAATCATTTTGAAAAACACCTGTTTCCACTTTCCACAAAATTGGTGAACCGCTTGCCAACCCACCATAATCTATTTTCTGGATCGTATAGGCCCAATCACGTACCTGTACGTTGCAGGCTTCTTCCGGGTCTGCTCGTGGATGCATGCACTGACCCGGAACACTGTGCTGCCATTTGCTGCAGCACAAGCCAATCAGCGAGTCCCGGCCAATGATTTACGACCAACACCCGCTGATCGGCTAAGCGAATGACAGATGAGAGCTCTGTGTTGGTAAACAACACAGGGCTCTCTACAGACAGAAATAATGCGCCATTTTATTTTTCTCCCTGTAAAGCAGGGGGTAAAAACTGGCACATTGCTTATTAAAAGCAGCACACGGCACACACACTAAACTTTGTTAGGCACACATTTAACCCTTTGATCGCCCTAGATGTTAACCCCTTCCCAGCCAGTGTTACTAGTACAGTGATCGTGCATATTATTATCACTGATCACTGTATTAGTGTCACTGGTGATGTCAGTGGCAGTTAGTCAGTTCCCCTCCCAACATCAATTAGTGTCAGATTGCTTGCCGCATCGAAGTCCCACTATAAGTCGCTGATCACCGCTATTACTAGCATAAAATAAAAAATAAAAATTCCACTATATATACCATAGTTTGTAGAGGCTATAACATTTACACATACCAATCAATACACACTTATTGGGATTTTATTTTTACCAAAGACATATAGCAGAATACATTTTATCCAAAATGTATGAAGATTTTTTTTTTATTGGATATATTTAATAGCAGAAAGAATATATAATTTTTTTCCAAAATGTTGGGTCTTTTTTTGTTTATATAGCAAACAATAAAAAACCCAGTGGTGATCAATCACTACCAAGAAAGCTCTATTTGTGTGGAAAAAAATGATATAAATTTTGTTTGGGTGCAGTGTTGCACGACCGCGCAATTACCAGTTGAAGTAACGCAGTGCTGAATAGCAAAAAATGGACTGGTCATGAAGGGGTAGTATCCTCCGGGGTTAGTGGTTAAATTGGAATGCCAGCCAATTTTATTTTTCAATTTCAGATATAGCAGGGAATGACTAAAATGTATGTCCCTTTTTACATTAAAATAATTAAATTACTTTTTTTTTTTTGTGGGACCAAGCCTGCCAAGGCCTCCAATCTTCCATAGGTAGAGGAATAGGGGGTTCTGCTCAGGATCTTTGTCTCATGGAGATTTAGCCAGAAGGACAATGTTCCACTTAGGATCCACAAGGATCAAGTGGACAAGGATCCACTTAGGTGGAGCTCAAGTTGAATATTTCCATCCACACATTCCTGGAGATGGCTTGCAACAAGTGGGTGCTGCAGAAACTTCAAGCCTGGAAGCAATATCAACATAAGTCAACTCATATCACCAGCACACCATGGATCTTCAAAATAACATCCAAAAATGTATTGAAGTGGGGCGATGAAGGATCCTGTCACATCATCTAATCACATGCCTTTGACTTTTTTTTTTTCAAATATTGGGGACAAATACAGTATCCCGACATGTGTGAGGATATGGAAAACATATCAACATATTATTACAGGTTAACTATATAGGGTGTCTATGTGATCCCATGCTGCAAATAAGCGAATCAAGACTGAAGATGTTTGCGTGGAATGATAGGCATTGGCAGCCAGCTGGTACCATGTAAGGGTTGTCAGGACATGCCTGTCTATGTCAGCCACCAAGAGAATAGAATGACTTGGTCAGGACCCACCCATCAGCCAGATGTCCATAATAAGGTTGCTACCAAATAAAGGCCTTTAGGGTGACCATCCAGTCTGTCGCTGTTTTCTTGCAGGACCTTAAGTAATAGCAGGGAGCAATCCAGCCTCCCCAAACTCTTAGTCTAATTGGGGCAAGAAAGACATTTAAATAAAAGCAGGGTTAGAAGAAAGAATGAGGGGGTCATGAGGAAGGGTAAGAAGAGGGAGAGGAGAACACAACAGATTGATAGGGGAGCACAGAGTGGTAAAGGAAGTGAGGGTGGCATGGGCCACTGAGATATAATAAGGGAGGGATGCAAGATTCATGGAAAGGTGATGCTTACTTAACTAATCAGACCAAGTCTGCCAGGACCTCCACACTTGCATAGGTTAATTATATAAAGAGGGTGTATGTGATCCAATGCTGCAAATAGGTGAATCAAGACTGGTTTTTGTGTGCATGTGTAATGATAGATAACTAGCTGGTACTATGTAAGGGTTGTCAGGACATGCCTGTCTATGTCAGGGTAGAACGACTTGGTCAGGACCCTTTCAACTGCCAGATGTTTGAAATAAGGTCACCACCAAATAAGGGTCTTTAGGGTGGTGATGCCAACTTGTCTAGCCAGATCAAGCCTGCCAGGGCCTCCTCCACACTTCCATAGGTAGATGCATGGAGGAATCTGAACTGCCCAAGGTCTTTGCCTCATGAGGATTTAGCCAGAAGGACATCAATGATCCACTTAGCTGGAGCTCATTTGAATATTCCCATCACACACATTCCTGTACATCGGGGTCAGCAACCAGTAGATCGTGATCTACCAGAAGATCATGGACAGGTGACTGGTAGATCACGGTCTGGGCTTACTGGCCTGCCATCCCAGATCATCAAACAGAGTGCAATGCCGAGGGACTACTTGTAAAGTTGGAACTGTGGTAGGGAGCAAGATCCGCATAAGCCAATGCCTTCTCTGTAGTGCTGGCTAGTACGACAATTAGAGATTTAAATCAGGGGTGAGGAGGCGACACTGTGCCCGGTGATCTTTGACTTCTCCCACATTGTTCAGGTAGATCTCCACCTCTTTAAGGTTGCCTAGTGCCTACCCCTGCTGTAGATGGCTTGAAGCAAGTGGATGCTGCAGCAACTACAAGCCTGGAACCAATATCAACACAAGTCAACTCATTTTTCGCCATTATGCCATAGATCTTCATAACATTCAAAAATATATCAAAGTGGGGCCATGAAGGATCTCTTCACGTGATCTGATCACATGTCTCATGAAGGAGTCCTTGGCCCCAAGATGTCACAATTACTTTAATATATTTTTTGAACGTTATTTTGAAAATCCATGGTGTGCTGGCAATATGCTTTGACTCAGTCGCATTCATGTCTGTTGGGACGCAGTGGCTGCATGGACACAGCCGCTAGTTCCCGAATGCAGACAGCGTGCAGCATTGATGATGCAGCCACTGTGTCCCTATCGATATGAATGGGACTGCTTGCACGGGGGTGCATAAAACAACTGGGCAAAGGTGTGCCATCACACAGCTATACAGATAGATAGACCCATGTGAATAAGCCCCTAGAGGAATTGTTACATTCAGGTATACAGTCCATATGTCACGTGACAGCGAAGCAGCACAATAAAACAAAGCCTCGTAAATGGAGATATTCGCTCCTTCCCATGCCGTGTATTATTATACTTCGCCTCAGGACAATCCCCACTCATAATAGCCTTGTATCCTATCCCTCGTCTTTTTGTCTTAGCCCAGTAAGAAACGCCATCGTCTTTAATGTCTTGTGAAAATGGAGTCATTAGCTCCTCTGCTAAGCCGCTCACACACCAGTCACCCTGCCCGCTAAGTCTGACAATATTTCCCAAGACCTCTCCACGGCTCTACCTTCTCAGCACCGAGGTGTACCTGCTCCCAGACATAATTCATTCTGAAGAAAAAAGGCCTGGAGGAAGAAAGTCTAGAATATGATATTCGATATCTCGCCCATTTGCCTTAATTGGGTTTTCAAAATCAATTCTTCACGTGTGTGCGCGATGAGAGTCTGGAAACGTATCTTAATGCACTGCTATTTTGCATAAAAAGGAGAAAGTGGGGGGGGAGAAGGCAGCAAGAAATGACAGCCATGGGTCAGACATGGAGAGGAATAAAACAAGTTGAAGGAAATCAGAATCGTTTGTCCTTCAGGAGTTTGAAGAGAAATGAGATGTATTTTTTATTTTTTTTCCTTCTTGGATTTTTTTTTTTTTATCATGGCAACATATTACACACAGAGAACATAGAACCATTATCAGAATATCTCCCAACTTTCTGAGATGACAAAGAAGGACACCTATAGGAATTGTTCACATGTGAGGTTGGAGTTTTGCAGGATGAATAGTTATGCATTTTTTTAAAATTATAAATAAACCCCTGTGGTGTATATTAGGGGGTGTCAAACTCAATTTAATTGCGGGTCGCAAGCCAGCTCTAAGAATCGAGCTGACACCTAGGTGGCAATAAAAATTCCCCATAAGGGTAAACATAAATTGTCACCTTCTTGAAGCTTCAAACAGAAGTCCTAGCCTTCTTTGCTGCAAGGACCTGCAGGGGGCATCTGTTAGGCCCCAGAAGGTCTACAAGCCTTGATTAGTATCAACAAATCAAAAGAATACATTTTATTTCTCATAAAAGCTGAAATATTAGTGGCAGAGAAATGAAGATAATTCCATTTGATCGTACACGTGTTGGGCTGCAAATACATATCAATCTGTATTTATAGCGTGGGTAGAATCTTAACAAATCACGCAAAACCATTAGATGGCGCTGGATTGCGGCAGGTAGACCGTTATTGGTACTGTCACCATTGGAGCGATACACTGGTGTTGGAAAACCTATCCATGACCCAGAGATCAGCGCCATTATGGCCCAATTTAATGCAAGTCATTTCAGAACACAAAACATCTTGTGGGCTGGGACCGGAACACCCCCCAGGGTTGATTGGCCAGGGGCTAAAGTTCAGCCCACATCCATATTTCAATAAATTGGGGCCTGAGATATGGACTGTGTGCTTCCACAAAGTTAGTTCTAAACTGGGGAGGCTCCATAAAATTCTCCGACATACTTCTGTCTAGGGATAAGCTGCGGTAAAGTTTATTCTGTTTTTATTTTCCTAGCAAATTGGCAATTGTATTTTTTGTCTGTTTATCTTTTTGTATTTTTTTGTAACTACTTTTTTCATTGTATATATTTCTTATGCACGGCCCACTTTCGGGATATTAAATGATAAAATGAATAAGCTAGGACTCATATCTCTAGAGAGATTGTTGTATTTTAGTGCCTAAATACTTGGGTTAAGCTACGTGCATGCTCTGCGTGTGGGCAGATGGCATGCAGATTGTGAGCTAAAAGATCTGCCAGATGGAGATCTGTGTGTGTGTGTGGTGGCCCAGCAGACAAACTGTTGGGTGGTGCCAGGCTATCGTTTTTTGGGTGTCTAGTGTGTGGGTATGTGAACAGTGGGAAGAGTGATTAGCACCGGGGTTTTAGCTTGCAGGATAGCTAGAGAAACCCTAGAAGTGTGTACTAATTGTTAGACTGCTCCCCAACCCTTAGATTGTGCCAGGCTGTATGTAAGATTTGTATTGCCTGAGTGTGTAGTCAGCCAGCTGGATTGGAGTTTCCCTCTAGTGGTGGCCAAAGGTAGTGCAGGCTGTGAAAGTACAGTGAAGTCTTACTGCTCAGTATAAGTTCCCCCTTATTACTTTCTTGACCCCTTACAGTCTGGCTCGCAACATTCCACAGAAACTGCCTTACTAAAACTCACTAACGATTTACAAACTGCTAAAACCAATGGCCACTACTCCATACTCCTATTGCTTGACCTGTCTGCAGCCTTTGATACTGTTGACCACCCACTCCTTCTCAATAAACTCCATTCCCTTGGCCTCCAAGATTCTGCTCTATCCTGGTTCTCCTCCTACCTATCACAGTGCTCCTTCAGTGTTTCCTACAACTCTGTCTCTTCCTCTCCATTGCCCCTTTCTGTCGGGGTCCCCCAAGGCTCTGTTCTTGGACCCCTTCTCTTCTCTATCTACACCTCCTCCCTTGGTCACTTGATAACCGCACACGGTTTCCAATACCATTTATATGCCAATGACACTCAAATCTGTCTACTCCTCACCTCACTCCTTCAGTCTCCTCTCACATTACTAACTTACTAACTGACATATCATCATGGATGTCACGCCAATTCCTTAAACTAAATCTCTAAAACTGAGCTGGTAATATTCCCCCCCGCCCGTGCACCCCTCCATGACTTTTCCATCAAAATCAATGATGCAACCATCAGTCCCTCCCCTCATGTGAGGGTACTAAGTGTAATGCTAGACTCTGACCTGTCCTTTCAGACTCAAATCCAATTGTTTTCAAAAGTTTGTAGACTTCACCTCTGTAACATCTCTAAAATACGCCCCTTTATATCAAATGAAACCACCAAGGTCCTCATTCACTCCCTTGTTATCTCTCACCTTGACTATTGCAACTCTCGTCTCATTGGCCTCTCTCTCCATAGGCTCCTCCCCTCTTCAGTATATCATGAATGCTGCTGCCAGAATTATCCACCTTACCAACCGCTCAGTGTCTGCCACTCCTCTCCTCCAATCCCTACACTGGCTGCCAATCGCCCAGCGAATTAAATTCAAAACACTAACCACAACATACAAAGCCATTCACAACTCTGCCCCGAGCTACATCACCAATCTTGTCTCCAAATATCACCCAAACCGTCCTCTCCATTCCTCCCAAGACCTCCTACTCTCAAGCTCCCTTGTCTCCTTCTCCCATGCTCGTCTCCAGGATTTCTCCAGAGCCTCTCCAATCCTCTGGAATTCTCTACCTCAACCTGTCCGCCTATCACCTTCTCTTGTTACCTTCAGACAATCCCTGAAAACTCATCTCTTCAGGGAAGCCTATCACACCAACTAATCTTTTACCACTTCCATCAACTCATTCCCCACAGTTAGAACCTTTTGTACTACCTGCCCCACCCTATTAGATTGTTAGCTCTTCTGAGCAGGGCCATCTTAATCCTCTTGTATTCTATTGTATTGTAACTGTATTGTCTCCCTTTTACATTGTAAAGCGCTGCGTAAACTGTTAGCACTATATAAATCCTGTATAATAAATATCATCAGTATGGTTGCCCTCAAAGGGTCGGTTGTATCTGTAAGACTACCTATCTACTCTTTTATTAAATAATTGCCTCTGCATTCGATTGTTACTGGTTTTAGTAATAACTTAAGTGACACCCAGCAGATATTCTATTGTGCACCACGTGCAGAGTTCAAGGGTGCTTCAAGGGTGCCCTACGTACAGAGTTCAGGATTCAGGAGTATGCAGGGTTCAGGAGTGTGCTATGTACAGTGTACAGGGTTCAGAAGTGCGCTATATATAGAGCGCTGAGTTCAGGGATGTGCAACATACAGAGTGCAGGGTGCAGGAGTGCGCTATGTACAGAGTGCAGAGTTCAGGGGTGCACGACATACAGAGTGCAGGCTTCAAGAGTGTGCTACATACAGAGTGCAGGTTTCATGAGTGTGCTACATACAGAGTGCAGGGTTCAGGAGTGCACTATGTACAAAGTGCAGGGTTCAGGAGTGTGCTACATGCAGAGTGCAGAATTCAGAGGTGCACTATGTACAAAGTGCAGGGTTCAGGAGTGTGCTACGTACAGAGTGCAGGGTTCAGGAGTGTGCTACGTACAGAGTGCAGTGTTTAGGGGTGGACTACATACAGAGTGCAGAGTTTAAGAGTCTATTACATACAGAGCACAGAGTTCAGGAGAGCATTACATACAGGGTGCAGAGTTCAGGGGTGCGCTGTGTACAGAGTGCAGGGTTTAGGGGTGGGCTATGCGAGTGCAATTTCAAACTCCCTCAAAACTTCATTGCATCTCCAGTCATTCCTACCTTTTCCTGTGTAGACGGCTCTCTGTACTACCTGTGTATCTGGCTTTGGCATACCTCCCTGTGTAGGCGGCGTTGCCTTGAGATCATTCTAGCTCTCACATTCAGGAGAGCTGTCCCCGCCATGCCCCGCCATGAGGGATCTGCAGAAGTCGCTGAAAGCAAGGCTGACCCTTGTAAACATAGAAGGCTTCTGACAGCGTATAGTGGGAGCGGAGGGTGAGAACCGGAGGTGGCAGAATAGAGTCCTGCTACAAAACTGAGTGAGAAGGCCAAATGACAAGGCCTGGCGGGTCGGATTTGGCCCGTGGGCCTTGTGCTGGACATATGTGGTGTATACTGTCTGCGTTCGGGGTCCCAGCACGGAATGTCAAATTGGGAGCAGTGGCTGTTTATGTTCGGCCAATGCGTCCCCATAGACATCAATGGGACTGTCTGCACCAAGACGCATGGAATACCTGTGCTGGTAACCACAACCCTTGCAGGGGCGTACGCTGTAGTACGCCCTACTGTATATAAATGAGGCGGTAATTCCATAATTAACAGACCAAAACAAACAAAAAAATAAATTGATTGTTAGGATTTCTATAGCCCTTAACACCTCCCATCTTCTAACCCCTCCTCATCCCATGCTTAGCCTAATTGGGATTATAACTTTAGTTTACTTTTATTAGATTATTAGTATTTGGTAATACTTTTGGTGTGCGCCATTGATTCCTATGAATGTCATTTTTAGCCCTAGGTCCGGTTACATCAAATTCCTTCACATTTTGGCTAATAAGCAGATTGAACTGTTTTTAATTTTCCTGCACTAGGATTTTTTTTGTATTATGTGTTTAGCAATTATATGCTTGAGTTGCTGTTTAGTGTTCTAATTGCTGTGCGGGTGATCGCGCGTCTACTGTTTAGCATTTTTAAGGATAAGCAGTCTTTTTTCTTCCCAAGCAAGGCAGCTATATGACTGCGCCGTGAACCGACGACCAGAATACAGATGATGAAGTTAGTGAAATAAAACTTTGTTACGATTGAATGCAATCGTTTGGAAATCCATGCACCTCGAGTGAATTTAACGCACCGATCGCCTGCGCTGGTTGGCCAGGATGAGGAGTTGTGTATCAGTGCACATTTACCTTCCGCCTAGATGGAGTCGGTGTGGTAAACGGTTTGTACCATGTATGGGGCTCGGGGGAACCGCTGTGTTATTCTAGCGGCTGTTAACCCTCGTCTTACACCAATGAAATGGGAGTTTAAAGCGCATGTAAAACTCATTGACCCAATAGAAAAAATAAATAAAGCTAAAAAAATAATATCTATAGTAATAATAATAATAATATTGTAACCCTTGTCTGGCACCAATGAAATGTGAGTTTAAAGCACATGTAAAACTCATTGACCCAACATAAAAAAAAATAACACTAAAGCTAAAGAAAAAAAATTACTATAGTAGTAATAATAATAATAATATTGTAACCCTTGTCTGGCACCAATGAAATGCGAATTTAAAGCACATGTAAAATTCATTGACCCAACATAGAAAAATAACAATAAAGCTAAAAAAAACTAAAAAATTACTATAGTAGTAATAATAATAATAAGAAGAAGAACATTGTTAACCCTTGTCTGGCACCAATGAAATGGGAGTTTAAAGCACACGTAAAACTCATTGACCCAATAGAAAAAATAAATAAAGCTAAAAAAATAATATCTATAGTAATAATAATAATAATAATATTGTAATCCTTGTCTGGCACCAATGAAATGGGAGTTTAAATCACATGTAAAACTCATTGACCCAACAGAAAAAAATAAATCTAAAAAATAAAAAATAATAATTATAGTAATAATAACAATAATAATGATGTTAACCCTTGTCTGGCACCAATGAAATGTGAGTTTAAAGCACATGTAAAACGTATTGACCCAACATAAAAAAAATAACAATAAAGCTAAAGAAAAAACAATTACTATAGTAGTAATAATAATAATAATAATAATAATAATAACATTGTTAACACTGGCACCAATGAAATGCCAATTTAAAGCACATGTAAAATTAATTGGCCCAACATAAAAAAATAACAATGAAAAAAAAAATTACTATAGTAATAATAATAATAATAATAAGAAGAAGAAGAACATTGTTAACCCTTGTCTGGCACCAATGAAATGTGAGTTTAAAGCACATGTAAAACTCATTGACCCAACAGAAAATAAATAAATAAAACTACAAAATAAATAAATAACCATAGTAAAAATTACTAATTATAATAACATTGGGATTTGAATCACATAAGGAATCCTTGGTTCTAAAATAAAAATAATTATTTTTATTAAAGTTGGCACACAGTGCAATAACAATGACATGAATTATGTCCTGTGTCCTTGTAAGTCCTTGGGGTCACTGGCCAGCCATATAGAAAAATAGAATTGGTGTTTAAAAATTGAGAGCAAAAATGCTTTTTTAAAAAAATAAAGCTGGCAGACTGTTACAGAGAAAGATAGACAGGCTTGCATTAGACACAATTATGTGTGCCACTTAAAGTGCTGTACAAATCCAGTAAATTTTTCTAATTAAATTTCAGTTTACCAGCTTTTTAAAGGCGGCACATTATAGGAAAATGACACCTAAAATGCTATTGAACTTTCATTTTAAATCAGCTAAATATATTCCAGGTGCATCAAAACAAATGGCATGCAAAGCCTTACAGTTCATTTTATTTAGAAAGCAGCCACAGCCTGAGTAGAGAAGTCAGACGTAAAGCCCTTCTATCAGTAGGGAACAGGAGCTTTGCTGATTACTGACAGGTCTCAGCCAGCAGGGGGCGCTTTACACCTCTGCAGAGACCACTGCTTTCACTCTTCTTTACAGCGAGTCCTTTTTTACAGCATGCTGGCAGCAGACAGGCTCACCTACACATTTTGTGGCTGCTTTTTAAACAAAACAAACAAGACTTTGTTGTTAACATATTATTATAATATTTGTGTAAATATTGCCAATGAAGTATTTGTTTTTAGTAACTGGCACCACTTTTTTGGTCATATAGGAGCTTGCTAATGTGCTAAGGGTCACTTTATGGATTTTGCAAAAAAAGGGGCTGGGGTTAACCATTCACTACTCAAAACAGAAAACAAACCAAAAATAATATGTATATTGTATAAAAAAGTGTACTGAATATTATCCTAAGTGGGACAGCCTCAACTGATATTGGCATGGGAGAGGTACACCCAAGATCAGTCCAAGCAGGTGGTAGGCAGGTGCAGTCTATTTTCTCTACTGTAGGTGGCGCTTGTCCACAGCAGCAGTGCATATGGGGTAGGAAGTCAAGGGGAACCTAGTCCCTCTCTCACAGGGAGGCAGCTATCTGATTGGATGCTGGCACCTCATTTGACTTTGGCGACCATCTTTGGTCAGATAGAGTCTATTTAAAGTGGAAGTAAACCCGTTGATTCAAAAAACAGACTCATCCACCTTACCAGTCGCTCTGTGTCTGCTACTCCTCTCTGTCAATCCCTCCACTGGCTTCCACTCACCCAACAAATTAATTTCAAAATACTAACAACTACTTACAAAGCCATCAACAACTCTGCCCCCAGCTACATCACTAACCTAGTCTCAAAATACCAACCTAATCATCCTCTTTGTTCTTCTCAAGACCTCCTGCTCTCTAGCTCCCTCATTACCTCCTCCCATGCACGGCCTCCAGGACTTTTCCAGAGCCTCTCCAATCCTATGGAGCTCCTTACCCCAATCTCTCAGATTATCTCCTTCACTATTACTTTTTAGACGATCCCTGAAAACCCTCAGAGAAGCCTATCCTACCCACACCTAACAACTGTATTTTCATTTTCTCCATCTGATCATCCTCCACAGTTATTACCTTCGAACCTCCCTTCTAGATTGTAAGTTGTAATGGTCCCTCCTGTATTGATTTGTGTTGTAACTGTACTGTCTGCCCCCATGTTGTAAAGCGCTGTGCAAACTGTTGGCGCTATATAAATCCTGTATAATAATAATAACGATAATAATTTCTGGCTCACTGCGGAGATTTAATTGTCACAGTGGTTGTGCTCTCAACCAAACTGTCAAACCACCCAATGAATGGTGTTATAACTAAACGCATGTGCAGCTTCATGGCACTTGAAAATCAAGCAGAGGCCAGGATGGCAGCTTCCTTGGCTGAAAACAATAGGTGGGTTTACTTCCACTTTAAGACCCTTACTGTCAGATTTGGCACCCATTTTGGCTAGAGTAGGGACAGGCCACCCACCTGGGATGGACTGTAGGTAGAGCCAGGGAAAGGTTCTGGAGGGTTAAGGAAAGTGCAAGGACCACTCTAAACCTCTGGAAAGCTTCCTCTTTGGGTATGGACCGGGCATGCCGCATTCTGCTCCTGGTGGCAGATTCTGTTGGCATATCTGAATGTTCCCAGTCGGTTTGCCTCCCTATTGAGTATTGCTGAACTCTGTTACAATGTATTCCTGTTATTGTACTTGGACTTTGTGTGCTTTCAGCCCGCCTCATTGCTCAGCACTTTCCACAAGGTTTGTTCAGCAATGCAGCAAACACAGTTCCAATGCGGGAAAGTTTGTACAGCAAGTCCATACATTAAAAAACAAAACATCTGCTCATCCGATTTACTAACTAAACAAAAAATTCCTGACTAAAAGACCCACCCCAATAGGCCCCCAACACAAACAGGCATCACTTGTACCTGTGTAGGGTCTGTTCATACCATCTTGTTGCAGTAATGTGTGTAATACCAGTGAAATGATGGTTTTTAAATAATTTGGTGACTTTCTTTAAATCCCTTGGCAGACTCGTGGGCCTCCAAATTTCTTACTGGGGGTCTCAGAGAGCTCTATTGATCTTCACTTGTGACACCACCCATCTCTATAGCAAAGCTGAACACCAGACCCTAGATCAGGGATATGCAATTAGCGGACCTCCAGCTGTTGCAAAACTACAAGTCCCATCATGCCTCTGCCTCTGGGTGTCTTACTTGTGGCTATCAGAGTCTTGACACGAAACAAATGAAGAGGACCGCACTCCAGGAATCCAAGGCAAAAACAGTAGATTTATTGTGAACCCATGGTACAATAAGGCAGACAGAACAACAGGCTGTGAAGGGGTTAACGCGTTTCGCGGACCTCAAGTCCGCTTAGTCATAACCAGAGTCTTGCTATGCCTCATGGGATTTGTAGTTCTGCAACACCCTAGATCAGGGATATGCAATTAGCGGACCTCCAGCTGTTGCAAAACTACAAGTCCCATCATGCCTCTGCCTCTGGGTGTCTTACTTGTGGCTATCAGAGTCTTGCTGTGCCTCATGGGATTTGTAGTTCTGCAACATCTGGAGGTCCGCTAATTCCATATCCCTGCCCTAGATGTTTAAAGTTTAAATAAGACAAGTTCCATCTACGCACTCCCATAGGAGGTTCTAATCAGTGGCACCTAAACCGGATCACCAGATTCTTTTATGGATGTGAAGTGGTGGTAAGGCTTTCTTCCATGTGACAGATCTGCATTAAAATGAATACACCAGATTGTTGTCCATAAAATAGGAACCTACCAGAAGAATGACCCCCCCCCCAAAGAGAGGAGAAGGTCACCTTTGAGAAATCCAAGTGAGACTGACAAAAAGAGCCCAAGCCAGTCATGCTTGAGTTCATGCAAAAGTCTCCCGAGCCCTACATGAGCCTCCCAAGCACACATCCATTGTGACAATAAATGCTCCTTTTTTTACATGGAACATTTTTCAGTTTTTATAGTTAGGCCCCTTTCACATAGGAGCCTTCCATTTTGATCAGCAGGGGGTCTGTCTGCTGATCCCCTGCTAATCAAAGCAGAGCGGGTCAATGGCAGGTCTGTGTCTGCTCAGTTTATGCAGAGCGGCCATGGACATGAACTCCCCTGTCTGTTTACACCCGACTGCCCTCCGATCTGATCTGCCTACATGGAGCAGAACTGATCCCCTTCCATTTGTTTTTAGTGGATTGTTCAGCTCAGAGTCTGGTGTACACAAGTCTATTTTTTCAATACAACATCCTTTTATTGTGAAAAAAACAACAGGTACATACAAAGAGGGAGTAGTTCAAATGCTCCTGTAAGTTTACAAAGCAGCACCATACAGAGATAAGTTGATGAGGTCATAGACTGATATACACAGTCAAGCAGCGGAGCCACATCTGGTACATTTGCAATGTAGTTAACACAGATTTAAGTGTAGAGGTTGCAAATATAGTCACCCATTCCCTACTCCTGCTCCAGTTTTGTCTCGTGGGGGTGGCTGATGAGTCCAGCCATCTGTCCCAAATTTTGTGGTATTTGGTCGGGCAGTTTCTGTGCTTAGCACCAGTTTATAGGGTAGTTATTGATTGACCATCGCTATGGTGTGTCAGGTCTGAGTCATTTTTTGGCTATCAAGAGCCTGGCTACATGTAGGGTTTCCTGCAGGAAGGTGTGGTGGTGTCTATTTTCTTCCTGATCGGGAAGCAGTGCCAATACCCACTGTCTAGGGCACAGTGTTAGAGGGGAGCCCATTTCATTGTGTAGGAATTGGGTCACTTGCGCCCAGTATCCCTAAAGGGTTGGGCACGACCATATTAAATGGTAAAAGGAGCTGTCTCGGTCACCACATCTAGGACAGGAGGGGTCACACTGAGGCTTGTACTTGCTTATGCGGGCTGGCGTCAGGTATGCCCTGTACAAAATGTATAATTGTGTGAGCCTGTCGGAGAGTTTAGGGGAGACCTTCTTACAGGATGCCAACACGTCCGACCAGTCATCGTCCTCCAGCTCGCCCACGTCCGCCACCTATTTGTCTTTTAATTTATAGGCTAGGTCTGTTGCCGCAGGTGTGTTGAGAGCTATGTAGCAGATAGAGGTCAGCTTATTAGGGTCCGCGCCCAAGCAGACCTCCACCAAATACAGGGGCGTCAGGTCTGGGATGTACACAAGTCTATTTACACCCGCTGGTCTGTAGGGGTGGATGGGCTATCCGATCAGGTCCACCTGAAAAATGAACAGGCAGACCTAATTGGAACAGTCGTATGAAAGGGGCCTTAGAATCCTATATAAAATGTTTCCATATCTTGTTCATACCCAGATGGAGGAAGGTTGTTTGGCCATTGAAACTCAAATACCTTTTATCTTCCTGTTCCTCTCATTTTTAATGGCAATAAATGTTTATGGTGCTCTTTTTGTCGATCTCATGTGTTCACCTTAATTTGTAGGCACTGCTTGAATCAAGAAATCAAGATCTAATATTTGCCTGTTTAAATATTTTCAATTTCCATGTATTTACTTTTTTCATATATATATATATATATATTACTATAACTTAGACTTATTTAAATGTCATCAGATGTGCTCATGGTTTTCCAGTCTCTGGTATTACATACAGTAGTACCGCAGATCTTTCTCTTGGGCAATTCCTGTTTTATTTTGCATAATTTGGCTTTTAACATTTACTATAGGCATTACTCAACATTCCCCTAATATTCACGCAGAATTAATTATAACGAAGAATTATGCAGTTGACTTTTGACTAAATGACTCTTGATGTACTGGTCAGCCAGTAGTTATATATTAATGTGGAGAGGAATAGAATGGTGATCATACATATAGAAAATGATGCTGCAGATGGTTAGTGACAAATTTAATTAGTACAAGATCGATCTATTGATGGGATTTGTGTTGAACCATTTTTCCTATAGCAATTCCTGGAAGCATGCCATTGGATTCTCTGTTCACTTGGGTCTAAGCAGTACAGCCAGGACTAAGGTGACATAGTATGTAGCCAGAATGGAGATGACTTCATTAGGCAGTGCAAACAGGATTAAAGTGACCTTATTAGGCAATGTAGCCAACACCAAGGTGACCTAATTATGCAGTGCAAGCAAAACCAAGGTCACATCATTAGGCAGTGCAGCCCAGAACCTAGGTGACTTCTTAAGCAGTGCAGCCCAGAACCAAGGTGACCTCATTAAGCAGTGCAGCCCAGAACCAAGGTGACTTTGTTAGGCACTGCAGCCCAGAACCAAAGTGACTTCATTGGGTGGTACAGCCCAGAACCAAGGTGACTTCATTAGGCAGTGCAGCCCAGAACCAAGGTGACCTCCTTAAGGAGTGCAGCTCAGAACCAAGGTGACTTTGTTAGGCACTGCAGCCCAGAACCAAAGTGACTTCATTGGGTAGTGCAGCCCAGAACCAAGGTGACCTCCTTAAGGAGTGCAGCCCAGAACCAAGGTGACCTCCTTAAGGAGTGCAGCTCAGAACCAAAGTGACCTCTTTAGGCAGCAAAGTCAGGATCAAGGTGATATCATTAGGCATAGTTCCCAACTGTCTCTCATATGAAGGCACTCACCCTCTCTGGGAACCAAAACCCCCCTTTTTTTCTTTTCCACCTCATTTCTCTATCTTTTTAGCCTGATGTTAAGAAATGCAGTGGTTGAAAAACTTCTTTGTCAACTAAGAAAGTTAGGAGGTATGCTCGTTAGGCAGTGCAAATAGAACCGAAGTGACCTCAGGCAATGCAGTCAGGATCAAAATGACCTCATTAGGCAATGCAGATAAGACCAAGGTGACATCATTATCACCATAGTTATGATCAATGTGACCTCAGAGGCAGGCAAGCTTAGGGTGACCTCATTAAACAATGCAAATAGGACCAACGTGACCTCTTTGGGCAGTGCAGGCAGGACCAAGATGACATCATTAGGCAATGTAACCATAATCAAGGTGACCTCATTAGGCAGTGCAGTCTGGATCAATGTGACCTCATGTGCAGTCAGGGTCAAGGTGGCCTCATTGTGCAATGCAGATATTATCAAGTGCCTGTACTTTTAACATTCTCATTGATGTAAAATGCCTCTTTATTTTATTATTAATTTTAAGACCATTTTCAGATTTATATTGCTATGATCAAATTGGGGAGCATTATCCGACTCTTGTAGCCCCATTGGATAATGGTCTCAATGGGTTTGGTCACATTGAAAAACAAGACAATTTTTGAATGCATTTGGGGGTGTTATAACCCATGTCAGATTTGCATTGGTGTCTGTGGCTTGTTGGGGAGTTTTTCACCCATGTCCTGTATCTGGGATCAGTGCTAGTGGACAGGAAGTGAGGGCAAATCTCCCCAACAAGCCATAGGCAACAATACCTACTGTAGCTAACATACACTGATCAGCCATAACAGTATGACCACCCACTATAACATTATGGCCACCTATATGTTATTTAGTAGCAGGGTGGATAAAAATCAATGATTTTTTTTTAAATAAAAAAAATCTGATTTTTTTTTTTAATTGAAATCTGGTTTTTTCTATTTAAATCGATTTTTTATTTTTATCAATTTTTTTATCAAGATAGTTTTCTATTTAGAGGATACATGAATAATTTAGTTTATTCAGCATGAAATGGAGCTTAGTTATGTAGCACGAGTATATATTCTGCAATATTTACATTTTTGGTAAACTCATTAAATGAATCCAAGCTCTGCAAGCTAAGATAACATGCACTGCATAGATGCATTCACACAATTTCACAGTAACCATGAGATAAAACAAAGTTCGGAAATATTCCTTTATCCCATTGTTTTGCAAATCTACTGTATGTACACTACAAACTGTATGATTGAATCGGTTCTGATATCGCTGTTTTACTAACCTGACAGCTTATTATTCTAAATAGGAACATTTGTTTGCAAATATTAAAGATTCTAACTACCAGCAAGAATAAATCCTTACATTTAAAGAGCACCTGTCATTTCAGATCCATCATGGCAGTGCCTGTTAGTGGGCATCCAATCACCTGCTGCTGCCACGTCCCTCACCTTGTTGTGTCACTGCCGCATCACCAGCCCTCCCATTAAAGTGAATGGGACTGTCGGTGAATCAACAGCAGGTTAGAGGAGGAGCGGCTGCAGGACAAAGATGACAGTTACTCTTTAAAAATCATGATTTAAATCAAATCCACCCTGTTCAGTAGGTGCATGTTTGATGCCAAAACAGCCCAGACCCAAATAAACTCAATAAAAAAAAGCATCACACTGCTTCTGCCGGCTTGCCTTCTTCTCATGCATTCTAGTGCCATCTCTTCCCCAGATAACCAATGCACATGCCCCCGGCCATCTACATGATAGAAAAGAAAATATGATTCATCAGACCAGGCCACCTTCTTTCATTGCTCCATTGTCCAGCTCTGAGGCTCACATGTCCATTGTAGGCTGGCTGTGGATACGGGTCAGCATGGGCACCCTGACCAGTCTACGGCTACACAGCCACATACACAACAAACTGGGTAGCACTTTGTGTTCTGACACCTTTCTATTGGAATCAGCAATTTAATCTACAGCAGCTCTTCGTTCCTCGTGTGCATTAATGCCGCCGATGAAACTGTAGCCGGTTTGCCAGTTTTCCTTCTTTGGACCACTTTTGGTCAGTCCTGACCACTGCAGAACATCTCACAAGAGCTGCAGTTTTGTAGTTGCTCCGACCCAGTCTTCTAGCCATTACAATGTGGCTCTTGTCAAAATGGCTCAAATCCTTACCCTTGTCCATTTTTTTCTGCATTCAACATCGACTTCACGGACAACATGTTCATTTGCTGCCTAAAACAGTATATCCCACCCACTTTCAGGTGACATTGTAATAGGATAATCAATATTATTTGCTTTTCCTGTCAGTGGTCATAAAGTTATAGCACTTGAAAATCAAGAAAGAGGGTGCACCAGCCTAGTGCATTACCTTTATAAGCCCTTTATAAATACAAAGCCAAATAGTTTACTCAGAAACAACAGAGTATCACTAGCTCATCAAAAACAATCAAAGACTGTAAAGCCCGATTCACTGCAAATGCTCCTTATCTCAGGAAGATGACATCTGGATCCAATTGGCTTACACATTTCCAGGGGGTTACGCTCTTCATCTTGGGAAGATGGCTTACTCATTTCAAGGGGGTCTCCCTTAAGCCAAATGGATCCAGGCAACATCTTTCCGAGATGGGAGAGGGTAACCCCCTTGAAACACATAGGCCAATTGAATCCAGAAAACTTTTTCCGACATGGAAGAGGGTAACCCCCTTGAAACACATAGGCCAATGGAATCCAGACAACATCTTCCGGACAGAGAAGAGGGTAACCCCCTTGAAACATGTAAGCCAAATGGATCCAGACAACATCTTCCCAAGATTGAAGAGGGTAACCCCCTTGAAACATGTAAGCCAAATGGATCCAGACAACATCTTCCCAAGATTGAAGAGGGTAACCCCCTTGAAACACGTAAGCCAAATGGATCCAGAAAACATCTTTCTGTCCGAGGTGGAAGAGGGTAACCCCCTTGAAACATGTAAGCCAATTGAATCCAGGCGGCATCTTCCCGAGATGAAGAGGGTAACCCCCTTGAAACACATAAGCCAATTAAATCTAGATGGCATCTTCCCGACATGAAGAGAGTAACTCCCTCAAAAACACGTAAGCCAAATAGATCCAGATGTCATCTACCCGAGGTAGGGAGCGTTTGCAATGGATCATACTTTGGTTGTTTTTGATGAGCTTCTGATGCTCTGTTAGTTTATAAGTATACATCTGTTTGGCTTTTCATTAATAAAGGGTTGATAAAGGTAATGCACTAGGCTGGTGTGCAATCCTACTTGCTTTTCTAGAGCTATGTTACTGGAACATCCTCAGTCCTTAAAGGGCAGCAAAGCGTGGTGACCATATTAATTTGGACAAGCGAAATCTGAAGTCTGAACATCAAACTTGTGCGCAGGAGGTTGTTAATGTGGCTAATCAGTGTAGGTTCCAATACTCCCAACTGTATTCCAAAAATATCTGCTTATCCACCATCACTGGGACCATATGTGAAGGGTAAATGCTCCTTGCGGGGCAATGGGCCCCAGACATCAGTAAAAAAAAGGAGGGAATGAGTTAATCTTACCAGTCTACAGATCCTTCATAATTAAACAGTACAGGTATCCCTGGTGCCCATCCCTTTTAACTTTTCTGAGTACATCGCCTGTTCTGTCAAAACTAGGACATTTCGGAGACATGCCTCCTAGCTTTTAATTGTACTCTGTGATTCCCTATTAATGAAAAAAAATATGGCTTGCAGCTATACAACAAACAAATACATTGTCTATCAGTGCAGGTCTGGAACTCAATTATCATACCAGAAACACAATGGTAGAGTTGTAATAAAATAACGATGCAATTTATATATAGCGCAAGGTCCTCGGCCTTCCTCACATCTTGCATTATGCTATTTTACCTTTACGACACGTATTAACCTGATGTTATGCTTGGGTTTTCTCGCTTGTCGCGCTGAATGGGATTATATAATGAACACTTCCACACTTCAGCATAACCAGGGAAAAAAAAGATTAAATTGAGAGCTATCGCCGCTTTGCACCTGTGCTTTCAATAACTATTTCACATGTAAAGATGGGAGCTCCAAGAGGGACTGGAGGACGATCGGGCGCACGTGTTATGCAAATTGGGAGAAAGTAGTAGAAGAAAAAAAAAATGCAGGCGCATGAATATGGCCTACGAGGCTGATTGATTTAATATCAAAGATTATCCATTCATCATAAAAAGGGCTCTTGATATCAGCGCATTATTACGGAAGATCAAAGGGATGAGTAATCATGAACAAGTTCCTATTCGTAACATGGAAGGTTGATAAAGGAGGCAGATAATTGTAGAAGAGATGGCCTAATCTAATATTGGCACCATGAAATAAAAGAGATATGTGAGGTGACTGCGGATAAGGTATGATGTCATCAGGGGTGAAGGCCAGTGGTGGTCAACTTTCTTGATATGGGGGGCCTCAAGTGTGGCGCTCAACATCACCATAGGGGCAGACATAAAATTCTGTGAATATTCACCGTTAGAGACAGCAGACACACAACAGCATATAGTCAAAGACTATGGACATGTTACAAGAGATGGTCAGAGGACATGACACAGGAGATGGTCAGAGACTGCAGACATAATACAGACGATGGTCAGAGACTGCAGACATGATGCAAGAGATGGTCAGACTGCAGACATGATACAAGAGATGGTCAGAGACTGCAGACATGATACAGGAGATGGTCAGAGACTGCACACATGGTACAAGTGATGGTCCAAAACTGTGGACATAATACAGGAGATGGTCAGAGGCTGCAGACATGGTACAAGGGATGGTCCAAAATATTGAACCCTTCGGACTAAGACTGGGATTAAAGTTCATGTGCGTCTAAAGCAGTGGTTCTCAACTCCGGTCCTCAGGACCCACCAACAGGCCAGATTTTAAGTATTCCCTTGGGGAAATGCAGAGCAGAATACTGCAATCACTGAGCAGCAAATGATATCACCTGTGATGTATTTCAGTTATCCTGCAAACCTGGCCTGTTAGTGGGTCCCGAGGACTGGAGTTGAGAACCACTGGTCTAAAGGCAGGCGTCCCAATACTTTTTATAATATAGTGTACATTGTGTACAATATTTTTTTTTATATTTATTTGATAAGTGCAAAAAATTATCTGTTGATCCTGCCAGAAATCCAGTGAGCATGATGCCCCGAAATTCCAAAAAGTCTTGCCTAAGTTTCCTATGTGGACTACAGCACACCCACTCCCCGCTCATGTTATGAAGATGAAGGGGGGGTCTGTAGTTCAAACCAGGGGCAAGAACCCAAAAATGAAGTTCCACTTGTTTGTAAGGTGGGAGCGGCTACCTGCTTAAGACAGGTACCTCCCACTTCAGCCTGATTCGCCTAGGTGATCCGAGTGGACGTTCACCCCGCCCGCAGCCTTCTGGCACACATCACAGGTCCCAGAAGACTGTGGGACCATTCACAAGATGGAGCACAACAGGTGCATGTGTAGTAGGAAGCCCAGATAACACAAATAATATCTGCACTTTGGCTAGAAATAGACTAAATGTCCGTAACACCAGCAGCCAGCACTAGTAGGTTTTATCGTATAACCACACAACATAAATTACAAGGGGTGCAGCGCCAGTTGAAAAAGTCCTAAAATGCATTAAAAAACAGCAGTAGCAAGCCAACTCTTTAGCTAAGATGCCGAAGCCCACTGAAGAATCGGCTCGGGTGAGGACAGCGCTGGATCCCTGGACAGGTGAGTGTAGTTATATTAAAAGTCAGCAGCTACAGTATTTGTATTTTGTTTGAGGGGGAGATTGTAGCTCCTCTTTAAGGTGACAATGCTGCCCTTAAATAGATAGACTATGTTGAGAAAGTGTTATTGCCCTGAGATAGGAAGTGTTACTGGCAGAATCTTCAGGCAAAATTTAAGGTAAAAAGCCTGAAAAACAAGGAAAACGAATGTAGCCACCACTAGGGGGCAGTTTAAACCTGGTATAGTTTTTTTTTTTGGGGGGGGGGGGTTTATAAAAAAGGACATTATTATTTCCTTAGTGCTGTATCAAAACATAAAACCTTTGAAACCTTTGATATCCATATGCTCATAGCCACCACTAGAAGTACTGCAAAGTGTGCGGCATGGACATCAATCAGGTCCATTCGCAGAGATGCAATAAGGTACCAAGAATCCCATCTGTGTCACATCAAATGGCACAATAACACAAGTCACATCTGTGCATATCACGAGCACTCGTCATTAGGATTTGTCAATAAAGTACATCTCTTCCCTTACTAGGAAATGGCTTGTGAATGAGGGAAAGATAAATGACTGCATTAGACTTCAATCTGAAAACATAAGATATGAGAGCAATTCAACATCTGACCATCACAGGTCAATAGCTTGCTGATGGTCCAAATTGATTCACTTGTCAAAGATAAATGACACTAACATACCTCCCAAATGTCACGATTTTAGTTACAGAAGCTGAGCTTCGAGATAGATCTAGGCAATGGGTAAGAGCTTATTAGTGATGAGCGAACCTGTCGGGGGGAGTTGGGGAATTTTGTTTGAAATTTGGAGATCTCAAAGTCAATTTTGGCCTTGAGATAATAGGAAAACTATTGCAAAAAAAAAGGCATGCAAAGTCAGGTACTGCCATGGGTGGGCGCGTGCGTAAAATAATGTTTTTAGAATACTGCACTGCAAGGAGGGGGTCCATTTCATGATGCTTTGAAAGCTATATGGAAAAACCTCAAAACCTTTAAATTACAAGCTTGGGTGATGTCCTAGGGTGGCCCGTCCACTGTGGGCGCACTGCCGCCGCCCTCCCTGTCCATGCACCACTGCCCTACCTATCCATGCGCCCGGCCCCTATCAGGATGCCGGGTGCATTAATTCCTATGGCGTTGATGGGGCGGGGGTGTTTTTTGAAGCACTGATTAGAGCCAGAGGCTCTAATAGGCTTCAAAATAGGGTGGGCTTGGGGCGCAGAGCATTGCGTCCGGAGCCCACCCAGATATGTTGCAAAAGCTGTTGCAACTCTGATCCTCCTACCGGTTGTGCAAAAGCCTGGCTTTTGAAAACGTTGCAGTTACGATGAAACGCGTCAAGCTACGCTTCCTGATAAAGCAGCCCGCAGAGTGGAACGCAAGCTGGAGCCGGCATCCAGCGTCCACTATTCTTAACAGTGGGACCATTTAGGACTGTTAAAGGACATATATCGGTCACGAAGCGCCTACTATGAGGCTTTTTAATTCCTTTTAGAGTTTTTATTATGTTCACACGAGTACGGTAATAAAGCAGTGGTAAACGGTATTACCCTATGGGAAGTTTTTTCATATTCATTACCATGAAAATTCCCGGTCTGTTAAACCTGCATCCAGAGGCTACCCGAACTGGGGGCACCAGCAGAGGATATTGCAGTGGGATAGCCCCCCCCCCCTCCTCCAAGAGGCCTACAAGCCATTCCGACTTACTTTGCCATAAGGCAAGTGGGTCCAACGTTTCCGGTGAGTGCGGCATACCCACGGAGTGGATGCACAGAAATCGCCTTACAAGGATCACTTGAGCACCAAGCACTTTACCTAAAAGAGACATTTTGCACATATGTATTTCTGCACTACTGTCACCTAAGCACCATCTTTGAGTACTAGCAGCACTTTGTAAAATCAATGAATGAGTTATTTATTCATTATTTATATAGTATTTTAGTATATTTAGTATACTCATTTAGTTTAATTAAATTGTATTGGTACATACAGTATATAACTTCTGGGATTGGGCAGGGCTTTTTTATTCACTTTTTCATTTTTGTTCCACCACGGGGGAACCACTTATACAGCAGCAGCCCTCACATACACATTTCTTCCTGGCGCGAGTGTCCACTACAGGGGCGTAGCTACAGGGGTTGCAGAGGTTGCAATTGCAACCAGACCCCATGCTCCAGGGGGCCCGTGTGCCTCCCTTGTACACCTGGATAGGAGGGATGGCAGGGGCGGCATTTAGAGGAACAAATCTCCTCCATTTTCCTCCTAATGCAGGAGATTGGTTCCTCTATATGCTGCCCCTGCCGCCCCTCCTATCCAGTTTACTTGTCTTCTGCTGTTCCCAGGGTCCCTGTGTGCTTCCCTGCCCCCCCCCCCCCCCCCATGGAGCTGTTGTCTTCCCCCCTCCTCTCTCCAGCCAGCTGCTGTAGAAGATGAGTCATGATGGAGAGATGGGAACGGGTTGGTAAATTTGTCATTTACCGACTCCTTCCTTTTCTGAATGGACAGAGTCAGTGATTGGTACCAATTGGTTCATTCATAACTGAAGCATAGTGAACTGTTTTTACTATACTTCCGTTTCTCAATGAATGGGAGGCTCGGTGCACAGCTATTCCTGTCCATTCATTCTGTTCTGTGCAGCTGAGGCTACACAGATGGAACTTGAGGGTTGAGGTTTGTTTAGACCTGATATCTCATCAAAGCCCCCAACAGGGCTCCTAATTTTTTTTTAAAAAATTGTTAAAATAAAATTGTAAAAGAAATAAAATGAAATGTTAAAAAAATAATAAAATTAAAATAAAGATTAAAAACTACTGACATCAGTGAGGAAACTATCAGGATTGCAAAGGTTGCAATTGTGACCAGGCGCTGGCATTTCAACACCATGGGGAGGCCCAAAGCTGGCAGAAAGGGGGTCCACTGCAGAGCTTGTGAAAGGGCCCCGCTGCTGTACCGTAATAAAGGGACCTGCGATAGGAGTAAAGGGCCCCAGGATCAGTGGGAAGAGGGAAGGGCCCTGGTCAGGGGGGCCCTTCATAATTTCTTGCACCGGGGCCCTGAAGGTTCTAGTTACGCCTCTGGTCCACTATTTATATAATTTTAATAGTGCTGGAATCCTAATCATGATTGATTTTAATACAACACATGCATTAAAAAAATGATGTGTTTTTATGAAAAATTAGCTGTCATGCAGCGCTTCAAAATTGGGGATTTATGGGATGTGGATCGATAATTAGAGCCAAGCTTTATTAATAACTTAGGTTGGACAGTTTTAATGTGGGCAAATTTTAGACACAAGCAGATATGTTCCAGAATTAAGAGACTTCGAATGATAGAGGCAGAGCAGTTGTAATGAGCAAGACTAGGCCCAAATGTACTCTGGATAGGCACGGCACAGGCAGATGTTTGCCTACTACAATTAAAAGACAAATAATAAATCAGTATAAAAATAGGCCAGCAGTGAGAACGTTATGCTGCAATGTAGAGAGACAAGGCACAGGCAGGTGTTTTCATACAAGAATGAAGAATATCAGTATGCTAATGCAGTGCCTAATGCACATTGGTTTATTGTAAACGCTGTTTCTCCTGACAGAAGAAAATCAGAGGTAAAACTCACCTAAGCTGTGTTTTTTCTAGCTTTTCAGGGCTTGACAAATCTAGGTGGCAGGCCGGGTATTGTTGGCCATCTGGTATGGATTTTTACTTTTTCATCCAGTCTGGTTTTTGACACCGCAATCACACAACAGCACAGATCAGCCAAAACCTGCTGCATTTGAACTAGATTGGATTCAAGTTATGAATAGTTATGTACAGGGCCTTTTTTCTCAGAGAATAGGTGCAGGAATTCCAGGAACTTCCCTTCTGAGTCATCCTTTGACTCTGTCCCCTACCCACCTCTGAGCACCGTCCCTTGGCTCCACGCTCTACCCACCTCTGAGCACCCTTTGTTTCCCCTCCTAACCACCTCCCTGTATTGTCCCTTTTAGGGAATACAGAACCAAGTATCATTTTGTCCTACTAAGTAATTTGTATGACATTTGATACACCCCATGCCAGCAACAATGGTCCCCTAGTAACAATAGATCCCCCCAGCAACAAAGTCCCACCCCAGTAACAATAGACACCGAGCAGCAACAACAGATCTCTCAACAGTTAGCATCAATAGACCCTGCAGCAGCCAGCAGTAATAGACCTCTCCCTCAATGGTAGATCCCTCCCAACAACAACTGCCCCCCCCAGCAACATAAGTCCCCTGTCAGCAACAATAGACCCCCCCACACAAAAATAGATCTTTACCAGCGACAATAGATTCCTCAGCAGGCTGCATCACTAGACCCTCCAGCACTCCTTGCCATAAAATACATTCAGTGCTGGAGGTGCCGGAACTGCGTTCCCCCGCGTTCCCCCTGAAAAAAAGCCCTGGTTATGTATATTTAGGAAAGACAAATTTCTGCAGGAAAATATCACCTATGACATGCTGTGGCTTAGCCCAGCCTCCAAACAACACCATTCTGGTCTGCAAAGAAGATACGCAGTCATGTGACCTAAGAAATAAGCCATGTCTAATAAGTAATACATGGCTTACCTACTAGGAGGGGAGCATGTGCACTGTGGTGGTAACGCTACAGAGGCCCTGTGAACCAATCATGCCACCAAGAAGGAGGTCGTCCAGTTGATGATGAACAGGTCATATAGGTTAAAAGAGGAGAGCTTAAAGCTGAATGGCAACTTGTACATAGTTACATTGGTCAAGCTTGGACCAATGTAAGTACGTATGTGCCATACCTGTAGGATACCTCTAGATGCTGGAAATTAGTAGACACCACCACTCCAGTAATCTTCACTAACTTTTAAATTCTGTGCCGAACAGCTGCCCTGCTGAATTGTAAACACAGCAGGTATCCTGCTTGGTGTGGCCATCATTTAGAAAACACTTTGCACTTCCTCAGTGAGTGCAAAACGTTCTCTAATTGGATAAGTTGGAGATCGTAAAATCACAACCCCACCTCTCCAATCAAAGAACAATCATTTTCATTAAGAAAATGCAAAGTGTTGCCCATGCCAAGCAGTTGGCATGGGCCTCATGTGTTCACAATGCAGCAGAAAAGCTGCTTGACATGGGGTCTGAAAGCTAATGGAGACCACTGGAGTAGCAGTGTCTACTACATTGACTTCCAGCTTCAACGGGGATCCCTCAGATATGGTTATTTTGGTTCAAGCTAGATCAATGTAACCAGAGGCGTAACTAGAACCTTCGGGGCCCCGGTGCAAAAAGTCATGAAGGCCGACCCCCCCCCCCGTAAAAGCATGCTTCTGATACTTTTTTTTTTTTTGTCACTGCATAAAAGAGTGAAACATTTCTGTTTCTGATTCCAACTTAGCGTAGGGACCCCTCACAATAGTGGAGGGACCCCTCACAATAGCTGAGGGGCCCCTCACACCAGACAGGAGAGCGGGCTCACAATAGCTGAGGGGCCCCTCACACCAGACAGGAGAGCGGGCTCACAATAGCTGAGGGGCCCCTCACACCAGTCAGGCGGGTGGGCTCACAATAGCTGAGGGGCCCCTCACACCAGCAGACAGGCGGGTGGGCTCACAATAGCTGAGGGGCCCCTCACACCAGACAGGAGAGCAGGCTCACAACAGCTGAGGGGCCCCTCACACCAGCAGACAGGCGGGTGGGCTCACAATAACTGAGGGGCCCCTCACACCAGCAGAAAGGTGGGCGGGCCCCTCGCAATAGCCTGGGGGCCCCTCATGCATGGGCTGATGGGGGGTAGGTAGGGGTGAGATCTGCGGTGGTGGTGGGGTGGGTACAGCAAGAGGCAGCAGAACAGAGGTGCACTGCTTGAGGCTGGGGAATGGGATCAAATCAATTGTAAGCAATGCCGTTTTCTTACTTACATCACTTTGCCACTGGCACATCACGTCCTTTCCTTTGCCTCGTAGTCGGGGACTCGCATAGGGGATAGCTCCGCCTCCTCCCCCTTCGCTCATTGGTGAGGGCAGCTGTGTCAGCTGACTCTCTGCCTCCCTTCAGCGTCAGTGGGCATCAGCCAACAGGGAAAGGCTCCCCCCTCCTCCCACAGCGTGCCGTGAACGATGGCAACAACAAGCACTGCAGTCAGTCTGTCTGCTCACAGTGCTAGGGGATCGCAATGGTGGACGGGCGAATGGTCGGCGCCGCAGGCCCCCCCAATAATAGCGGACGGGCGGGCGGGCCCCCGGGACCTAAAGAACTGAAGGGCCCAGTCGCCAGTGCGACCCCTGCGACCCCCATAATTCCGCCCCTGAATGTAACTATGTAGAAATATCCATAACTGGAATTCATAAGTGGAACTCAAGGTTCTTCCAAATCATAAGAAAAGGTTGCAAGATTGCTGTGTAGCGCCACCTTTTCTTGCAACCTGCAGCTTTCCATTGGCCAACCAGGCCACCCATTACATATTCTGGCCAATTGGACGTGCAGGTGGCAGGGCCAACACAGGGACCAAGTAAGCTCTTATGTGGGAAACTTCTAATATAAAGCTTCCCACATAAGATCCCACATATATTGGTCCAAGCTGGATTAATGTAACTATGGAAAAATTGCCATACCGGGAATTCATCTTTAATTTTAAAAGAATGGCACACAGGGAGATCCTAAAAAAATATTAGAAAAGTTCAAATGTTTTTTTTTTTGGGAGGGCACTTTAAATTCAGATTTGGATTAACCCTCGAAATGAAAAGATAATGCCATGACTTCTCCTGTCTATAAATCCTATAGTAACTACTCTGGAAGTCACATATATGCTCCGCGTTCTCTCTCGGAATAATATGAGCATCATTTTGCCGTGATGACGGAAATGTATTCAAGCTATTTCATGTTAAAAACTACTTTTCCTAAGTTGGATTCTTGTTTTTTTTTTTTCACGCTGAATGATACAAGTTAAATGCCGAAGCGTGTCGCATTCAGCAATTCAGAAATGCATACAGCACACGTTACCAAAGAATATGTTGAAACGGCTTGAGAACGGTAAATGGTTCTGTGTTGTTCATCTCGGAGGTCTATTCAGACAAGTGTTGTATTTGTGTGCGCCTGAATATGAGAACATCTTTCATTGTTCGCTCTTTTAGCGTGAACACAAGAGCCTTGACAAGACTGTGACAATTAATAGCGGGTCGGTCCATTTTAAAATGAAGAATAAAAAGCATACAAGCACAGTGAAGGCACAGGTGTAATTGAAAATAAACTTGAAATAGAGGGGACAAGGCTGTCCTCTATGGGAATTCTGTTTCTTATACAGACGTAGCTATAAAGTACTAGACCTCGTCACTGTTTAAAATCACAATCTGGTGTTCTGGAAACAACAACATCTAAGCCATGTAAATGTGCAGGCCTGTTAAATTAATTTACACATTATGGCCACTAGATGGGGCCGAGGGTCTTACAAAAAAGTATTTATTTCCTATGATCATCATCTCCATCTAGTGGCCATAATGCATTATTTTCATGATGCACACATTCAACCTGGGGAGAAAATAGTAGGGAGAAAAGAGGACTGTGGTAGGGATATTAGGCTGTAAGCTCCTACAGCAGTGGTTCTCAACTCCGGTCCTCAGGACCCCTAACAGGCCAGGTTTGCAGGATAACTGAAATACATCACAGGTGACATAATTTGCTGCTCAGTGATTGCAGTATTCTAGTCTGCATCTCCCCAAGGTAATACTTAAAATCTGGCCTGTTAGTGGGTCCTGAGGACCGGAGTTGAGAACCACTGTCCTACAGAGATTTGTTGTTTACAAGTTAAAATATTTTTTTTTTTTGCTAAAAAAAGGACTTAGAACCCTCAAACATTATATATTTTTTTTCATACACCCTAGAGAATAAAATGGTGGTCACTGCAATACTTTATGTCAAACTGTATTTGCGCAGCGGTCTTACAAGAGCAATTTTTTTGGAAAAAATATTTTGAATTAAAAAATAAGACAACAGTAAAGTTAGGCCAATGTATTTCTATATTGTGGAAGATAATGTTATGCCGAGTAAATTGATACCCAGCATGTCACGCTTCAAAATTGCACCCGCTTGTGGAATGGCGACAAACTTTGGCACTTAAAAATCTCCATCTGCAACGTTTAAAAATTTCTACAGGTTACCAGTTTTGAGTTACAGAGGACGTATAGTTCTAGAATGTTTGCTGTCGCTCCAATGATCGCGGCGATACCTCACATGTGTGGTTTGAACGCTGCTTTCATATGCAGGTGCAACTTACGTATGCGTACACTTCTACGCGTGAGCTTGGCGGGACGGGGCACTTTAAAAATGTTTTTTTCTTATTTATTTTACTTTTTATTTTTTCACTGACCCTTTGATAAAAAAAAATGGGGTCACATCCCTTGTAATATAAAAAAAGCATGACAGGACCTTTTAAATGTGAGATCTGGGGGTCAAAAAGACTTCACATCTCACATTTACACTAAAATGCAATTAAAAAAAAAGTATTTTGAAAAAAATGAAAAATTTCCCCTTTAAGATCACTGGGCGGAACGTTTGACGTTGCTTCCGTCATCCAATGGCATGGAGCCATCTTTTCCTCACACGTCTCCATGTTACTGAGGGGAAAGGACTTGATTGTCTCCACCGCTACCGACGGCTCTGGTAAGCAGCGGAGATCACCGGGGAGAGGCGGGAGGGGGTGGGGCACCTCTCCTGCCACCGATATAAATTATCTTGTGGCGAATCCGCAGCAGGGACCACCTTTATATAAAAGCGTAAGGGCCCACTGTTTAAATAAATACCGGGGCTACCTGCTGCCATAACAACGGTATTTAATGTAGAATACCCGGCGTATTATTACAGTGGGCAGTACGTAAGTGGTTAAAGAATATGCAAAGCCCACATTTCATATTCCTGATATGTGGCTGCTGTACCATGTACTTGTATGAGAAAGCCTCCTGTTCTCTTTGTATTGCTTCCTTTGCGTGAAATCCCTGGTGTACCTGCCATTCCCCTGGCTTTCATATTAAAAACTGACCACACTAAGCAGTAGATCACACTTTGGTCAGTTGTCTGGTTGTGCTGGAAACTGAGCCTGCTCTCCTCCAATGATCAGACTTGTCCTAAGCTCACCCCCACCCCCCTTACACAGCCTTACATTGGGAAGATCAGTGTTCTGCTGTTTCTCCTCCCCTAGCTCTTATGCAGCGGAGAACAGGGGGGAAAAAGGGGGGGGAAAAACTGTATTTATAATGGTTTTTATATTGATACACAAATGTTTAACCTTTCATTTCTATTTCAAATTGTATGGGTTTAAAAATAGAAATGAATGCTGACCACACTAAGCAGTAGAACACACTTTGGTCAGTTCTCTAGCTATGCTAGAAACGCAGCCTGCTCTCCTCCAATGATCAGATTTGTCCTTCCCCCCCTCACATCTCTTCATTGGGAAGACCAGTGTGCTGCTGTTTCTCTTCCCCTAACTCCTATGCAGATGAGAATAGAGGGGATGTGATCACGTATAAAAAAAGGGGAAAAAGGGTATTTATAATATTTTTTATAGTTATGCACAAATGTGTTGCCATTCATTTCTATTTTAAACTGTATAGGTTGTTTTATACATACTTTAATTATACCTCCCAACTGTCCCCGAGTTGGAGCGACTATCTTCCTGGTCTGAGGTGTGGACCTCTACAAGAAAAACCAACAACACCATGACAGCGTATTTAAAAAAAATGCAGAGCTATTCTTCCTGCAAAACTACAATTATTCTGTGAGTGGAGACAAGACTGAATGTTACTTAGCTGTTTTCTCTCTGCTGGTCGAATGCTTTTCATTCATACAGAGTAAATTAGGAAGATACCTCATTATGGCCACTAGGTGGAGTTGGCGATAATAGTAAATGAGTATTTATTTATCAGGGGTCTCCAAAATTGCTAAACAAATGGCTAGTTTATTGTCCTTCAGGCTTTAGGGGGCCAAACTTTTCCTGGCATCATTGGGAGTAAACATCACCACATTTGGTATTAGGTGGAGGAATAGTGTCCCATCGTTGGCATCATTAGAAGGAATGGCGCCCCATTATTGGTGTCAGTGGGAGAAATGGCACCCTATTGTTGGTGTCAGTTGGCAGAATAGTGTCTCATATAAAGTGAAAGGAATTGTGCCCCAAGGGTCGGATAAAGGCAAGCAAAGAGCTGCATCAGGCCACAGTTTAAAGACCACTGGTTTATATGATCATCAGCTCCACCTAGTGACCATAATGCAGCATTTTCCTGATTCAGTGTACTTTTTATAAATAAATAATATTCGACCAGCAGGGAAAATAATGCAATAATATTCCATTTTACCCCCATTCACACAGAACAAACATATGTGCAGTTTCACGGGACCATTATCCTTGCATATTTTTTCTAAACACATCCTTTAGTATTTGGTAAAATTTTGCAAACATATGTTGGAAATTTCAACGTTTGAAAAACTCGCAATGCAGTATTATTAACACCTTCCCGTTGGCCGGATGCATATATGTTGCAACATGGCTGTTCCCACGATTGCGGAGCTCGGGAAATACCTTAGACTTTAATACCTTCTTAAAGCTTCAGGTCCTGTGGGCAGAAAGGAAAATACTGCAATATGGCCACTAGATGGAGCCAATGATACTTCTTTACTGTGATCATCAGCTCCATCTAGGGGCCATAATGTGCCATTTTCTTGATTCTCATATAGAAAAGAATCAAATCACATTCAATTTTACCCCTTTTGACACAAAATGAATGTACATGCAGTTTCATAGGACTAATAGCTCTACAGATTTTCTATAAATACACCCCTAAGCGTTGCCTTTATAGCCGCTTCAGGGGATTTGCCATATATCTAATAACAGACATGCAAGCATTGTATTCGTCTGTAAAGCACTGATTCAATATATTTATCAAATAAAATGCAGTATATGTAAACAGACTCAGATCCGCAGACCCACAGCAATTTAAAAACCGTACAGCACCGGCCTTCCACGGCAACTCATTTTGTTACCTGTTATGAAATAGACACAAAACTCCATTATTTTCCTATTCCTGGGCCCTCTGCTGTGATTTAGTAGCCGACATCCTGGAATTACACTAGATGAGAACATCAACCAGCGCTTTTGTTGTCGAGAATTACTTTTAACATGTGGTTATGCAGCGTTGTGTGTGTATCAATGCAAGGTACACATCATAAATCTCTCATTTCTCCCCGCACAAATATTGCAGAGGAATGGAATCTCTGTCTTCTGGGACTTATTTAAAGTTTTGCTATCATCTATTGCACAAAATGAACAGCGCGGCTGTTGACGGTACGCCGGGCTGCTAAGACAGCGATGTCAAGGTAGCCACTCATTATGGTTTTTGCTGACCAAGGCAAAACCTTTACCGTTGGGACTGCCGGATGGTCATTAAAATCATGGCGCTTTGTAAAAGCTTGGGGGGGGGGGTTCGTACAGCAGAGCCATGGGGTGGCTCTACAGCAGCTTTTCTCAACCTTTTCAACACCGAGGAACCCTTGAAATTATTCTCAGGTCTCGGGGAACCCCTGCTAAAAATTAAAAATCTACAACTCATGATACATTAGTGTGATGGTCAATGGGAAGAATGCTCCTTACACTTGTGGTCAATGGGAAGAATGCTCCTTACACTTGTGGTCATTGGGGAGAATTACCCCCTTACAGATAGCTAAAAAGATCAATGATGTTATTGGGAATTTATCTGAGAGGTAGAAATTGACCATTGCTCAAGGAACCCCTAGCAACCTCTGGAGGAACCCTGGTTGAGAAACCTTGTTCTACAGTGTTAAGCTGGCTCCTGTTTAGGATAGAAAACCCCTCCAGGTGTCTATAGGTGTATTCGGTATCGTTATAGGGGTGGCACGCACGGCTCAGTTATTAGCACTTACACCTTGTAGCACCAAGGTCCTCAGTTTAAAACTCAACCAGGACACTTTATGCATGGAGCTTACTTGTTCTCCTTGTGTTCTTTAGGGTTTCCTCTTAGTACTCCACCCACACAGACATGCTAGAAGGTTAATTGTCTCCTGTCTAAATGGGCCCTAGTATGTATGTACATTATTATTATTATTATACTGGATTTATAAAGCGCCAACAGTTTATGCAGCGCTTTACAATATAAAAGGGGGACAATACAGGTACAATACAATAGAATACAAAAGGATTAATCTATTGGGGGGGCAGGTGGTACAAAAGGTTGTAACTGTGGGGAATGAGCTGATGGAAGTGGTAAAAGATTAGTTGGGGGCGTGATAGGCTTCCCTGAAGAGATGTGTTTTCAGGGATCGCCTGAAGGCAGCTAGAGTAGGAGATAGCCGGACAGGTTGAGGTAGAGAGTTCCAGAGGATGGGAGAGGCTCTGGAGAAATCCTGGAGATGAGCATGCGAGGAGGTGACAAGGGAGCTTGAGTGTAGGAGGTCTCGAGAGGAGCAGAGAGGACGGTTTGGATGATATTTGGAGACAAGATTAGTGATGTAGCTCGGGGCAGAGTTGTGGATGGCTTTGTATGGTGTGGTTAGTAATTTGAATTTTATTCACTGGGTGATCGGTAGCCAATGTAGGGATTGGTGGAGAGGGGTGGCATGTGCTATAACAATCTTAAGTCCATAGGTTGAACAATTAGGGTGGGTTGAGTATCATGTAAAGAATGGAATCTCCATCTCCTGGGACTTATTGAAAGTTTTGCTAAGCTGTCTCCAGTTTAGGATAGAAGGCCCCTCCAAGTGTACAAATATATTCGGTATTATAGGGGTGGCATAGATTAGCACTTATGCCTTGCAGCTCCAGGGTCCTCAGTCTGAAACTCAGCCAGGACAGTTTTCTTGTTCTCCTTGTGTTTTTTGGCTTTTCCCTTGATACTCCGTTTTCCTTTCACACTCCAAAGACGTGCTAGTAGGTAATTGGCTCCTTTATAAAAAGGCCCCAGTATGTAGTGTATGTATATGTGTTATCACAATCCCAAGACAAAGGGCTGAACAATTGGGGAGGATTAAGGGAAGACCTCAATCTTGTAAAAATGCACCAAGAAAATTCTATGGATAATGCTTCCTAAAGTAGGGACATGAAGCCCAGAGAGTGGGCCCATAGAATAGCCAAGAATTATAGAGCTACAGGACCATGTAAAGAATGGAATCTCCATCTCCTGGGACTTATTGAATGTTTTGCTAAGCTGTCTCCAGTTTAGGATAGAAGGCCCCTCCAAGTGTGCACAAATATATTCGGTATTATAGGGGTGGCACAGTGACTCATTGATTAGCACTTATGCCTTGTAGCTCCAGGGTCCTCAGTCTGAAACTCAGCCAGGACAGTTTTCTTGTTCTCCTTGTGTTTTTTTTGGGTTTCCCCTTTATACTTTTTTCTTTTCACACTCCAAAGACGTGCTAGTAGGCAATTGGCTCCTTTCTAAAAGGGCCCCAGTATGTACTATACAGTGGTGTATTTAGGTTTTGTGCTGCCCTAGGCCCGACTAAACTCATTCCCCCCCTCCCACACACAGTTGCGGAACGCCGGCTGCCCGCACAACAACTCATTGGTTGGGGTTCGCTGCCTGGGCCCTTCGGGACACCCAGACCCCCACATATGTATGGGCTGTCCTCCTCTGATGGTGGCCCTGCCTGTATTATCATACCGGCAGCACTAAAAGTGCAAGCCGGCGGGGAGTCTTTTTGTGCTGCCCCCCCTGCAAAGTGCCGCCCTAGGCCTGGGCCTTGTTGGCCTAGGCCAAGATACAACGTTGGTACTATATGTATATGTGTTATCACAATCCCAAGACAAAGGGCTGAACAATTGGGGAGGATTAAGGGAAGACCTCAATCTCGTAAAAATGCACCAAGAAAATTCTATGGAAGATGCTTCCTAAAGTATGGACATGAAGCCCAGGGAGTGGGCCCATAGAATAGCCAAGAGTTGTATACAACTGAACAGATATGTACATCTCTATAGAGAATTTAAGAACTCCCAGGCGTCCGGGGATCAAGGGCATCACATCCCAATATACATAGGGGTTGATTTACTAAAGGCAAATCCACTCTGCACTACAAGTGAACTTGGAAGTGCAGTCACTGTAGATCTGAGGGGAAGATCTGAAATGAGGGGAATCTCTGCTGATTTTATCAGCCAATCATGTGCAAGCCAAAGTGCTGTTTCTTTATTGTCCTTGCATGTCCCCCTCAGATCTACAGCAACTGCACTTCCAAGTGCACTACAGAGTGAATTTGCCTTTAGTAAATAACCCCCCCCCCCTATTTTTTGGGGTTTACTCTCGATACTTTCCTTTCACACTTCAAAGATGTGCTAGTAGGTAATTAGCTCCTGCCTAAATGGGCACCGGTATGTATGTACATGTGTTATCACAATCTCAAGACTGAACAATCGGGGAGGATTGAAAAAAAAAGACCTGGCTGCCTATCTTGTAAAAATGTGTAATGAAAAATCTATGGAAAATGCTCTCAAATGTACGGACATGGAGCCCATAGAGCGGCCCCATAGAATAGCGAGAGTTGTATACCACTGAACTGATATATAAATCTCTATGGAGAACTACAGTTGCATCTAAGTAATGGAATCTCCATCTTCTGGGACTTATTTCAAGTTTTGCTATCATCTATTGCACAAAATGCTAAGACAGCTATGTCAAGGTAACCACTCATTATGGTTTTTGCTGACCAAAAAGAAAACGCTACTACTGTTGGGAATACCGGATCATCATTAAATCCGGATGCTTTGTAAAAGCTTGGGAGTTTTCATCAGTTCCACAGTGTTAAGCTGGCTCCTGTCCTATCTAGGATAGAAGGCCCCTCCAGGTGCCTACAAATATATTTGGTATTGTTATATGGGTGGCACATTGTCTTAATGGTGAGCACTTATGTCTTTCAGCACTGAGGGTTCAATCTTGGTCAGGACTTTATTTGCATGGAGTCTGCATGTTCTTTTTGTAATCTTGTGGGCACTGTGGTTTCCTCCCATTCTACAAAGACATGTTGGTAGGTCAATTGGCCCCTATCTAAGTTGGCCCTGGTATTTATGTAAAAATTGGTTATCACATTCCCAAGTCCCAAGGTTGAACACTTGGGGAGGGGTGAGGAAATACCTGGTGGTCTACCTTGTAAAAATGTGCCAAAAAATTCTATGGAAAAAAATACTTTGAAATGTATGGGCATGGTGTCCAGAGAGCCAGCCCATAGACTAGCTGAGGGTCGCATACCACAGTGATCTCCACCAGCTTCAAGGTCCCATGCCAAGTGGCTGCCTTACTCCATTGTGAACACAGAAGGTTGCCCACTTGGCATGGGCACAATTTGGAGAGCGCTTTGCATTTTCTCAATGAATGCAAAGCATTCTCTGGTTGGCCAAGGTGAAGTGTGTGATGTCACCACCCCACATCTTCATTTCGTCCAATCAGAGAATGCTTTGCATTCATTTAGGATGTGCTTGTGCCGGCCGGGCAACTTCCTGTGTTCACAATGCAGTGGGGCAGCTTCCTGGCACGGGACCCGGAAGCGAAAGGAGTAGCAAAAGCAGTGCCTACTAGTGATTTCCATCTTCTAGAGGGATCCCACAGATATGGTATGCCAATGTGATGATGTAAAAATATCCATACCTGGAATTCTTCATTAAATATGACCTTTCTGATTCAATCTGCTGACAATGTGATTTTTGTTCTAACTGATTGAAGGCTGAAGATTGAAGTGTCCCTGTATCACAGTAAGGTAACCTGCAGGCATTTCATTCTCTGCTGCTCTACAATTTGCCCCCAGCAAGCTTTCAACACCTCTCTTGATGCATGTAAGCCCTCATTAGCTCTGGTTTGGAGATGTTAACCATCAATCATAATATGAGTGGTTCCTATCACTTGAAACAAGCTGTTATCAGGATTAAGAAGGTTCCCCAATAAGCCTCTGGCACGTCTGGAAACTTGTTGAAAGGCAGTTGAAGCCTGCTAGCAGTTTTTTTAAAGTGGCAGGCAGCACTGCTATTATTATTTATTTTTAGCATCCCTATAATGGAGTGAAGGGAAGAGGGGGGCTTTAAATCTGACATTAGTTCTGCTTATATTTTGCTTATAAAATTGTTTCATTTTCATCTTTTTTTCAGCGATGTCATGACTGTGAATGACTTTGTGATTCTCTATGTCAGCCTTTCTCAACCTTTTCAAAGGGGGACCCTTGAAATACCTTTCCGGTCTCAGGGAACCCCTGCTAAAAATGACTATATCTACATCTCATGACACATTAAATGTGATGGTCAGGGGGAAGAATGCTCCTTACACTTGTAGTCATTGGGGAGAACTTCCCCCTTACAGAGGCGATCAATGGTGTCAGTGGGAATTTATCTGAGAGGCAGAAATTGCTGATTGCTCAAGGAACCCCTAGCAACCTTTGGAGGACCCCTATGGTTCCATGGAACCCTGGGTGAGGAACCCTATTCAATGCAGGCAGGTAATGGCTGGTAGGAGGGCCCACATGGGTTCCTGAAAACATAGTAGACTCTTGGGGAGGGTGGAGCTCTATTGCCAACAACTATCCTTTGTTGACCTGCACAATCAAGATGCGGGTTGTCGGCAAACTGCAGACCCAGGGTTGGAGTTTCTACAAAGGCTCCAGCATCCAAAATGTAGTTTCCGTTGACATAAGCACCCTGGAGCACCTGGCTTGGTGTGATAGTGGTATTATTACTGTTGTTATTCATGACCGCTTCCAGCTGTCAATGTTTTTTTTTTTTATATCCAGCCTTGGTGGCTTTTATGGCTCCCTCCATAGATACAGTGAAAGAGAGAGCGTAGCCACTCAGAGACAAGAAGTGTGTTGAATACCTGCAGATTTACCAGTTACACAGAAGCCATACATCCTATACTGTATAATAGTGGTATTATTACTGCTGTTATACATGACAGCTTCCAGCTGTCAATGTTTTTTTTTTTTTTTTTATGTCCAGCCTTGGTGGCTTTATGGCTTCCTCCATAGATACAGTGAAGGAGTGAGCGTAGCCACCCAGAGACAAGAAGTGGCAGGATCATCAGGTGAAAATAAAAGTGAAAAAACGTAAAAAGGAAAATGAATTGAGCCATAATTAGTAAGCTGTGATATGTTATTTTTGGGAATTGGTAGAATTGTCAGTCTGCTGTTCTCCAAGCACAGAGGCAGGGGAGCTCTGGTTGGGCTCTGTGCTGTGGATCTGCCTGAATAGAATGAGTGCCATTCTTCCTGCATGTTCACTGATTACCATGCCTGGTTCTGCATTTCATACAAGTGACCCAGTTTCCAGAATCGGGTTTTGGCAAGCGCGCTGACACTGTGTGCGTCTTGTAAATAAATCCCCAGCCCAGCCAGTTTAATTAGCTGAACATTATATTTCCAGGTCCCCATGCTGTCTTACGGCACCAAAACTGTGATTGCTCACATGCAGAATGTAATAACGTGAATTAATAATTATGTTCAGCAAATTGGAATTATCACAATACATTGCTTTGCATGTCACTTGTTTATTTTATTACAGTGAGGCTGTCATTGCGGGGAATTTATTAATAGAGCGTTCTGTAAGGAAGGGAGACGGCGCAAATGTTTCATCAGTTTACAGATGTTTCTGCAGACATTTAGAAACAACTCCGGAAAAAATCAATTAATGAACGATTAAAGCTGAAGTTTGACCTCCTTCATTTCCCTCTCCTGGTTTCTCCTTTCCCACATCATCCACATGCCAAGAACATTAAGAAAAAAATCCTTTACAGCCCTTAATATAGTGCCAGTAACATCATCATTCTTTATAAAGCTTGTCTGAGCTGTCAGAAAATAGGGGGCAGGGAGCTGAAATTACACATTGCAGAGCTCTAAGAGCTGATTGGAGGGAAGGGACACACCCCCCTTCACACAGCACACAGGACCAGAGCTGAGGCCGTCAATCACAGGCTGTGTGCTGGAGCTCCCTCACCAACATGCTAAGGACATTAAGAAAAAAAAACTTTCAGTTGTCATTACAGCCCTTAATATAGTGCCAGTAACATCATCACTGGGTCTCTATGCAAGGAAGGAGGGGCTTGGGGGGTACTTCTTTATAAAGCTTGTCTGAGCTATCAGAAAAACAGGGGGTGCAGAGCTGAAATTGCACACTGCAGAGCTCTGAGAGCTGATTGGAGGGAAGGGACACCCCCCCCCCCTTCACACAGCACACAGGACCAGTGCTGGGGCTGTCAATCACAGGCTGTGTGTTGGAGCTCCCTCCCCTGTCACCATTTTTCTCGTGGTGTCAGGAAAACTTGTCAGAAGTGATTCGCTTTAAGTTACACTCTGCAGAGCTCAGTGAGGAGAACACTGAGAGCTGATTGGAGGAAAGGGACACACCCCCTCCACATAGCACACAGCACCAGAACTGAGGCTGTCAATCACAGGCTGTATGCTGGAGCTCCCTCCCCTGTCACCATATTTCTCATGGTGTCAGGAAAACTTGTCAGAAGTGATTCACTCTGAGTTACACTCTGCACCCCCCTTTACACAACACACAGGAACAGAGACAAGGCTATCAATTAGCTGGGGGTCCCTCCTTGTCACCATTTTTCTCATGGTGTCAGGAAAACTTGCCAGAAGTGATTCATGCTGATAGCAGAGGAACAAAGCAGCAGCCAGAAATGACACTCAGTGCTCTGGAACGAGACAAGTACACACTATAGAGGGATATACTTTGTTCATATTTCATGTCTGATTTTCACAACCATCAGATGTCACATTTCTGCCTAGAATTATTTTAAAGCAAAACAGCGTAATTAGAGGACCATTTCCAAATAATGCTGTTTTTGTTAAGCCAAAGGTGATTTAAAGAGTCTTTGTTATCATTTGATGAAGATTTTCATTTTGCCGCATTCGAATAAAAAAAAATCTAAAATTTTAGATTCAACCAATTTGAAATTTATTGATTTGAACGTTTAGAATAAAAAAAAAAAAAAGTACATTTTAAGAAAATTTGAAAAAAGACATAAAACGAATTCTAAATAGGAATTTACTGAGGAAAAAAGATTTCATCTCCAAATACGGAAAGGTTCCTTCACAGTAAGAGCTGTGAAAATGTGGAATAGACTCCCTCCAGAGGTGGTTTTGGCCAGCACGGTTGATTGCTTTAAAAAAGGCCTGGATTCTTTCCTTAATGTAAATCATATAACTGGGTACTAACATTTATAGGTAAGGTTGATCCAGGGTGAATCTGATTGGCTCTCGGGGAATCAAGAAGGAATTTTCCCCCCCCCCTATTACAAATTGGATCATTGGCTTTTCTGGTTTTTTTTGCCTTCCTCTGGATCTACTGTGGGTGAAGGATTGTAGCAAAAAAGTTAAATGAAAAAAAGTGTTAAAAACTAAACTTGTAATACAATAAGTAAAAATAAATAAACATTTAAAGTGCTATACATGTGAGCTATCGATGCCAACATCAGAGGGGCAACAAAAATCCTAATTCATGGTAATCGCTAAATCAATAACCAGCAGCTGTGGCTGGTGGTTTTCCTTATGGGGGGGGTGTTTGTTTTGCTATCACAGGGGTGGCTAATAAGCCCCCTATGCTATCGCTAGATATATTCGGTAATCTAGTTGGTTTCGTACAATTGGTATTTTTTTTAGTCGAAGCAGCGGTCGAATCGATACATTTTGAATTGGTTGAATAGAAAATTTTTGATTATTTTCGATTCGAATGCAGCAAAGTGAAGAAACAAAATTCTGGTGGTTTTATTTTTTTGGGGGGCGGAAAACAACTACCCCCCGGTCGGCCAGTGGCACCCCCCCCGTGCTGTCGGTCGGTCAGGTCACCAGCACCCCTCCCCCCAGTTGACAAGTCATCCAGCCCCGCATTTACCCCATCTAGGTCGCGAGGCGGTGGCTTCCATCACATCTCCTCCTCCTCTGCATCACAGGGCCTTCCGCTGTTCGTCTCCTCCCTCCTCCACCTAGGCACCCTATAGGACTTCCTGTCCTTTCAGTCTCAGGACCCGCTTCCTGATTGGCCGGGAAGACGGTCAGTGTGACAATAGCAAAAATTTAATTGCTATTGTCACACAACTAGGTGGGATCTGCACCCCAAGCCCACCCTTTTTTGAAGCCAATTAGAGCCTCTGGCTCTAATCACGTGCTTCAAAAAAAAACCCATTGGAATCCATACATCCGATGCCCTACATGTAGAATAGGGGGCCAGATGCATGGATAGGAGGGGAGCGCCTGTGCCCCCTAATGAATGGGCCACCACTGGTAACCAGTAATGCATGTAATCAATTAATAAAAGGGGTGGGCCAGGGACCGCTGGGTTGAGGAGGAAAGAGCTAGATGATGCTGGATGTCCTCCAACCAGGGAATGACTAGGTGCAGATTTCTAATGCACATTGTGAGAAGCTGCTGGGGGTGCTTTAAAATGGACTGCATGGGCAAATGACAGGTTCTCTTTGAGCCTTGTGTCTTCCTGATGCTTTTTACTTGATTGGGATCTAAATCTTAACAGAAAAAAAAAAAACAACACAAAGTCATGGAATTTTTTTCGGTAAACAGACAGATTAATCGGAAAAACAAATAATCTTGCTATTTGCCCAGAACGGAGCGCTTCTTTCTGAAGAGTGATTATGTTTTGATTACACCATCTAAATAATTCCTCCTGGACAGAGAAGAGTTGGATTCATGATGCCGGATAATCATCTTTATGAACGCTGGGGACATGCATCAAAGATTCGCAGGTGAAAGAGGTTACAAATGTGATTAAAACGCATCCTACGTGAAAAGGGAACAATTTATAGATTCGTCTCACGCGATTTGAGACATCCATTTTGGTTTTGCAAAGCGATCGTTAACATGTCTTTTCGTTTCTATTTAGAAGTTATATAAAAGTGAACCTAAAAAAGTATTTAAAGCAGAACTTCATCCAAAAATAAGAGAAAAAGGAGTGATTGGGTATTGAAGTCATCCTATAGTCAAAGTGTCCTGTGTGGGGGTAGAGTATAATCCAATTCTTACCCTAAAGGGGGTGCCATCCCTGAAAAAGCAAATAGTGGTTTGGGACTTTAGGTGTACCCACTTGGGTCTAATAAACGCTGATTCATCAATTATAAAATAAAAAAATGTCTTTATTCAAAATGTTACACACTTATTCAAAAAAGGTGAAGTACTGGCTTTGGGATCCAATTTTTAAGCCAACGCATTTCGCTGGCTGACCAGCTTCATCAGGACCTCAAATCCTGTCAAGTACTGCAACAGTATACAAGATAAAATAACATACAAACGAGTAATATTGGCAGATACCATTTAAACCCCACAAGTAAATGATCAAGGAAAAAAATCATAACATGAATTTAAAAAAATACACTTTAAAAGTCCATAAATAGTCCATGAGAAATCCAAACACAGAGGGCTGCCTCCACATAGGAATAGTAGCCAAGTTCCAGCAGGACTGAAAATAAACAGAGAGGCACCTCTAAGTGTAGAATTAAAGCAACTTTAATAAGAACATGCAGGTGGCAACTCACATTTATGCAGAGTATAGTGGGTGCATCAATAGTAAAGGGTCCCTGGTGGGTATCGTCGGTGGAAACAAACTCCGCTCCTCCTTCATGATGCTGCACTGAGCCCCGTTGCTGTGATGCTTGTCATGCTTGAGAAAGGAGTGCGGCTACCACAACACTCGTAGCGCGCATGCTCAGGAAACACGTCGCCTTCTGGTGATGCAGTGTTTACTATGCTTCAGTTTGTGAAGGAACAAGGAGGTTCTGCACAGAACACTTCCTGTTCATTCATTTTGCAAAGCTGCTGAGGCTGCAGAAAAAGGGATTGAGGAATCTTAATCCTAAATCTCTTGGTACTTTGGCCGTGTGAATGAATGGTTTGTTCATGCTACTCTATGGGGGTGCAGCGACTGTGCATACACAGCTACGGGTCCTAATCTAACAGGTATGAAGGTGTGGGTAACAAATGCACGCTGTCTGGGGGGGGGGCTGTGTGATTAAAAGCAGCCCTGCCCTGCACTAGTGACATGTTGCATTATACTGCTAAACTTGACTACTATTAAGGGATCTATTATGAATCAATTCTCCCTCTACTAACTACTGGGGCCCAAGCAGTGCCAGGACAAGGTTATCTAGAGCCTAGGGCGAACATGCCAAATTGGGGGGGGGGGGGGGGGGGGGGGGGGGGGGGGGGGGGGGGGGGGGGGGGGGGGGGGGGGGGGGGGGGGGGGG
>BLSH010435387.1:245899-291879 GCA_018402905.1 Glandirana rugosa
ATCCACAGTGAGTTAGGGTAGAGATTTTCAACCCTCCACACGTGATCAAGACCACTGGAACCCCAGGGGTTCTTTAAGGGAATTGGTGAACATCTGGTCCGAAAAAGACCGTAAAAAACAAGTGTATATTGTTAGTAAAAAAAAAAAAAAAACGATCTTTTAGTCCTGGGAGTTCGTAATATATATGTCCCACCCGGTAAATATACCTATGTGGAATTATTTTACCATTACCAACCGCTATAATTGAAGGACAAACACCGTGTAATCATATACACTCCCCCCTTTGAAAAATTCTACCCACCACTGGTACCGCAAAGTTGGATTCAAAATGGCCGACTTCAAAATGGCCGCCATGGTCACCACCCATCTTAAAAAGTTTCCCCCCTCACATATACTAATGTGCCACAAACAGGAAGTTAATATCGCCAACCATTACCATTTTATTAAGGTGTATCCATATAAATGGCCCACCCTGTATATATAATGCTTGAGGGTCCTGATTTTCTAGCAAAAAAAAAAAAAAAATGATTGTTATATGTGAACAAAAAATGCCAGAAAAAGCCTGGTCTACAAGTGGTTAAGGGAATTTCTTGGGGACCCCAAGGTCACCAGAACTAGTGCACACCTCCCAACTTTTAGAGATGGGATTGAGTGACACCTATTAGTAAAAGTATGTAGGCATAGGACACACCTCCTGCCACACCCCTTTAAAGGCAAAGTATAAAAATAAATAAATAATTAAACCCACAAGCGTTTTTTTTTACCACTACTATTCCTTTATACCGGCTTTTGAAATTTACAAATGCAGCAATTTAGAAATTGGATGAAAGGTTTAGCACTGGGAAAAACTTTTTTAAAAGATGTGCATTTTATATACAACTATATACTGTAGATGAAACCAAAATGAGGGACAAATGAGGAGGAAAGAGGAACATTGTTCCAAATCAGGGACAGTCCCTCGAAATCAGGGACAGCTGGGAGCTACGCTAGTGTCTAGAGGTCGACCGATATATCGGGCCGATTTTTTTGCATTTTTTAATTGGCATCGGCCGATTGTGCTGCAAATTAGCTGATTAATTTATGCACTAGAGGCCGGTTCACACAACGGCGATCTGACTTGTGACGCGACCCCACACAGCGTGACTTCAACGCCACTTGCAAACGACTTCTGTAATAGAAGTCAATGCAAGTCGCCTGAAGTCGCCCCAAAAGTAGTACAGGAACCTTTTTCTAAGTCGGAGCGACTTGAGTCACACCTATTAGAACAGAAAGATGAAAATCCGGGCAGCCTGCCAAGTCTGAGAACATTGCTGGTAAAAGAACAAAAGAGATACAATGTTTCTACTTATCAAAGGAATGAACTCCAGTGTGTAGAACAGCTCAGTTTAACCATTTGAAGACTAAATCTTTTCTGACATTTGTTGCTTACAAGTAAAAATCCAATACTTTTTGCTAGAGAATCACTTAGAACCCCCAAAAATTATATATTTTTTAGCAGAGACCCTAGAGAATACAATAGTGGTTGTTGCAATATTTTATGTCACACAGTGTGTTTGCAGCGGTCTTTCAAACTGAATTTTTTGGGGAAAAATACACTTTAATGTATTTAAAAGAAAACAAAACAGTAAAGTTAGCCAATTTTCTTTTTTCATCCAAAAGTTTTGATTACTTGTTTTTGTGTATTCAGTATTTAAGATATAGTTTTTTTAATCTAAATTATACATACAGGTGCACTGATTGGAGGCTTGTTGTGTTGCTTAATAAATGTTTAATTTAAGCAATTTTCTGTATCACTTCTTATTACTGAAAAGATATAATACTCTCATGTCTGGATGTGGATTATGTGGAAGTATACCATCCTGTGAATTTTCATTCATCTCACATAGGACTGTATTTTGTACTATGGAACCTCTTTTATGAGAAATGTGTCTGAGAATTTTAAATATGAAATAATAAAAGAAGATTTTATGCTAATATTCACATGAACAAAATTTAATTGCCTTAAAAATCCCAATGTATGAGGTTCATTCTTGGTATTGGTCACTTCTTATTACTTAACTGTTAGATTTTATGAGATGAAGGGAAAAAAAAAAAGAAAAAAATCGGCCTAACACATCGGTCCAAAAACATCTGCACCATATATCAGCCATTGGCCACCCCGATTTCTAAATATCGGCATTGGCCAGAGAAAAACCCATATTGAGGGATCTCTACTAGTGTCCCTATTGGAAGATTTCCCCTCTATTACTTTTCTGGGGACAACACAAAATTGGGGTTTTTCATTTACTTTCATTGATAATGGAAAACAGGAGAAATAGAGAGGGGGGGATCTCCCTATCGGGGGCGCAGACAGCAATAAAAACTGCCAGGGGTTCTAATCCCTCTACCCTCTGTCCAAAACTAAAAAAAAGTTTTACCTTCAGTTATACTTTAACCACCTGCCGACCGCCTGCCGCAGCGTGACGGAGGCAAGTTGGCTCGTTATCGCGAAACACCGTCACAGGATGGCGGCCGCGATAACTAGTATTGTGAGCGTGTGCGCGCCGCTGGAGGCGCACTTGCGCACTCGCTGTGTTGGGGGGGGCAGGGGGCGGGTAGGGCGGACTTGATCACCGCTGGCTACCCACGATGGCCCCCCCGCAGTGAGAGAACGGAGGTCCATTCTGTTAGAGGGGGAGGGGCGGTGATAACAGGCTTCCTCTATATGGAAGCCGTGATCATCCCCTTTCCCCAGCCAGGCCAGCCCACACACAGTTAGAACACGCCAGGGAACACATTTAGCCCATAGAGCGCCCCCTGCAGGTTAACCCCTTCATTAGACATAAAAATATCAGCGCCAACTCCCAAACACAGAGTCCAAACAACTGAAAAGTCCAAAAAAGTTCATAAAGTGCAAACAGTTCATATAGTGCAAAAAGTGCTGCAAATAAAGTGCTCCAAATAATGTGCTTCTTCAGTGCTCAAATAAACATCCAGGTGAAATGGTGAGGCGTGACTGGTGACCCCCTATATTGCCCGCACTCACCAGATGCTATGGACCCACTGCTTTTCAGTCAGTGGATCAAACAGGCTGAAGAGGGTAAACTCCAATCCAACCGGGACCACAAAATAGGAAATCCAAAGCTCCAAGGCACTCAAAAGAAATAAAAAGATTCCATAGTGCAGACTGCTGACCAGCAATTTTATTGCGCCAATTAAAAGCTACTTACAAAATCGGTCTTTAAAACAAGCATCAGATCAAAGCGTACTCATTCCGTGGGTTGTGTGGCGTGCGTTCCAACTTGCAACCACGCTACCGGAAGTGACGTCAGTGACCACGACAGACCTGGAAGTCACGTCAACGCGTTTCACTCGTCATAGGAGCCTCATCACGGACGGTCGCAGAGGGGATCAAATACAACCAAAGAAAGCTCTATTTGTGGGAAAAAAAGGATGCAAATTTTGTTTGGGTACAACGTCACATGACCGCGCAAATGTCAGTTAAAGCGACCCAGTGCCGAATCGCAAAAAGTGCTCTGGTCCTAAAGTGTGAAATCCTTCCGGGGCTAAAGTGGTTAAGTATGAAATGTTAGCATTTAAGAACAGGAGCTCTTTAATGAACAAAGCTGTGAAGGTGCCCACCGGAAAATATTTTTGCTAGAATTAATTCAACTAACCGAAGGGCACTTCATCCCATCCTGACATTGGTAAATTTTACTTGTGATTTTTGAAAAGTTAACCAATCAGAAATCAACATCTGCTTTTCTCGCTCTCCGAATGTAATTTCCAGTAGAACAGATCCCTTAATTATAGCTCGCCCGGCTCACCCAGATACCTGCACGTCTGATACAGATTTGTGTTCAGTAGACTAACTGCTCATTCATTTTCCTGTCATTTAAATGTGTAATTGATTTTATCTTGTGTAAAACCTCCATTGAGATTTGGTGAGAAGGAAATCGCATCCGATACTCAGAGGTTCCTTACAGAAATGAAGGAATTCTAATCTCTGTGCCAGTTCAGTGAGCCAAGCATTGTACCACAGAGACAAGAACGAGAAGATGATGTTTTTCTTATGTTAATTAAGTTTTAGCATTATACTATTTTTTTAATTGCATGCATGCTTTTTTTTTTTTTTTTTTTACTATTTTTGGAAGGTGGTTACATTTAAATTAGATTTTTAAGTCTTAAAGTAATAAACCCAAAAGCAAACATTTATTATACTGCGGCTTACCAATTGTTAGGCTGCATTCACACCTGAGCATAGCGTCTAAGCGTTTTTTTGGTGCATTTTTATGCACGATTTTGGCACGTTTTTTATGCATGACTTGCGCGGTTTTATACAGCGTTTTTGAGCTTTGGCGTTTTTTATTAGCCAATAGAGAAGACTATTATCTGCATAATTTGTTGCTAGGTATTTCAGCTTTTTTTAACTTTTCCATAAGATTTTATTTATTATTATTATTATTTATTTATTCTTTAGGGTAAGAGGTTAGAGTTAAGGTTAGGTTAGGGTTAGGATTATGAGTTGGGGATACAGTTAGGATTAAGGGTTATTGTTATACTACTACTACTAATAATAACAACAATAATAATGAATAAATAAGTGTAAAATAAATACACAAATAAATTAAAATAAGCAAAAATAAATAATAAATGGATTCAGTAAATGAATGCTAAGTAATAATACATAAATTATTTATTTATTTTTTTTGGGTTGTTAATACTGTTACCACTACTACTCCTACTAAAAATAATAATAAGGAATAAATAAGTGTAAACTAAATACAGAAATGCATAAATAATAAATAGATTCAATAAATTAATACTAAGTAATAATAAGTAAATAATTAACCCTTAAAAAGATAAAATAATAATAAATAATGAAACACTCTAACCCCAAACACAAAATAATTAAATGAATGTATTATTATTATTCTTTTTTCTTTATTATTATTATCATTATTATTATTAGTAATAATAATTATAATAATAATATTTTTTTCTTTTTTAGTTCAGGTTTCGGGTGTGTATTATTATTTTATTATTATTATTAATACTAATAATACATTTAATATTTTTAAGGTTAGGGTTAATTGTTATTTATTTATGTATTATCTGATTCTGGGGCGGACAAAGGTTTCTGCGCGATTTTGGTCCGAATGCGATGCAAATGCAGCCATACAATCTCTATGGCTGAATTTGCATCGCACAGACATTGCATGTGATCTGCACAGCAGTGTGGTGCGAATCACATGCAATGTCTGACATCTCAGTGGTGTGAACCGGCACTGAAACACACAGAATATAGATGTAAACAAGGCAGATCTCCGTTCTGACTGTGGGTAAGGGATGGATTTTCTTTCCCTGCTAAGCAGGGACTAAAATCCATCTCTTCCCTTAGTAAAATCAGCACACTCATGTCACAAAAGCACAGGCTAGGCACACATTTAACCCTTTGATTGTCCTAGATGTTTATCCCCTTCCCTGCCAGTGTCATTAGTACAGTGACAGTGCATATTTTTAGCACTGATTGCTGTATTAGTGTCACTGGTCCCCACAAAGTGCCAGTGTCCGATTGTCCGCCACAATATCTCAGTCCGACTATAAGCCCCTCTTTCACATTTGAATGATTTGTCATGCGATTTGACAAGTCAAATCACATGACACGTCTCAGCCTATTGCCAGCAATGGCAGCGCCGCACCGATTTGCAAAAGCAGTTCCTGCACTACTTTTGGCAATTTTCAGTGTGACTTCAATAGACATGAAGCCGCACAGATGTCTTTTTAAGTGGCACCCAAAGTCGCACTGAAATACGGCTTTAGGCCTCATGCACACAGGACGTTTTTACAGCTGCTGTTAGGGGCATTTGACATTTTTTTTAACTGCTTGTAAAAGCCCCTCCATGTTAGCCTATGTGTCCATGCACACATCAACTGCCAGAGGCGTTTGGAGGCATAAGGGTTTAGGGGCAGTAGGAAAAAACGACAGCCTGTGCTTCCAGGAGCAGTAAAAATGAAAAACAGCAAAAACGTGGCTAAACGCGTTTAGCTGTGTTTGACGTTTTTAGGCAATTCTACATTATAGGGAGTGTTTTTAATGAAAAAAATGTCCAAAAACGCTAATGCGGGAAAACACCAAAAACGCGGGAAAATGCGCAATAACACTGTAAAAACACAGCTAAACGGACATTTTTATCGCTGCTTTAGCGCTGACATTTTTAAAGCGTCCTATGTGCATGAGGCCTCAGTCACTGATCGTCGCCATTACTAGTATAAGAAAAAAATACAAATTCCAGTAGATATCCCATAGTTTGTAGACGCTATAACTGTCACATAAGCCAATCAATATAACACAAATATGTAGCAGAATACATATTGGCCTAAATTGATGAAGACATTTTTGGATGAATATGTTTTATAGCAGAAAGTAAAAAATATAGATTTTTTTTTTTTTTCAAAATTGTTGGTCTTTTCTGTTTATACACAGAGGAGATCAAATCTCACCAAAAGAAAATTCTATTTGTATGAAAAAAAATATATATATTTTTTTTTATTTGGGTACGGCGTCAATGTCGCAATTGGCAGTTAACCACTTCAGCCCCCCTTAAAGTGGTAGTAAACCCTCCTATCATTTTCAGCCAAGGAAGCTGCCATCTTGGCCTCTGTTTAATCTACAACTGCCATGATGCTGCGCATGTGATCAGCTATGACACCAGCCATTGGATGGTTTGACAGTATGGTTTAGAGCACAGCCAATGGGAGTGTTACGTTTCCAGCACGTGCCGGAAATGTGACTGGTTTTTAACCTGTTAAATGCATGGGTTTACTACCGCTTTAATGACCAGGCTGTTTTTTGCGATATGGCACTGCGTCGCTTTAACTGACACTTGCGCGGTTGTGCGACGTTGTACCCAAATAAAATTGATGTCCTTTTTTCCCCCACAAATAGAGCTTTCTTTTGGTGGTATTTGATCACCTCTGCGTTTTTTGTTTTTTGTGCTATAAACAAAAAAAGAGCGACAATTTTGAAAGAAAAACTTTTTTTTGTACTTTCTACAATAATACATATCCAAAACAAAAAAAACAAATGTATTCATCAGTTTAGGCCGATATATATTCTTCTACATATTTTTGGCAAAAAAATCGCAATAGGCGTATATTGACTGGTTTGTGCAAAAGTTATCACATCTACAAACTATGAGATGAATTTAGGGACATTTATTGTTTTTACTAGTAATGGCGGCAATCTGCACTTTTTAGCGGGACTGCGACATTGCGGTAGAAAAATCTGATCAAATTACACTTTTTGGGGACCGGTGACATTATTACATTGATCAGTGCTATAAAAATGCAGTGATCAATGTATAAATGACACTGGCAGGGAAGGGGTTAACACTAGGGGGGCAATCAAGGGGTTAAGTGTGTTCTCTGGGTGTGTTCTAACTGTAGGGGGGATGGGCTGGCAGTGACATGACAGAGATCGCTGTTCCCGATCACTGGGAACAGCAGATCTCTGAGATGTCCCCTGTCAGAACGGGGATCCGCCATGTTTACATAGGCAGATCCCCATTCTGCCTCTATACACCGCGATTGCGGGTCACCGGCGGACATGGAGTGCTACAGCCACTTAGAGGAGCCGACGTACAATAATGGCAATTCACACAGCCGTGCCAATCTGCCGCAATAAGTCTCCATGCACACTGTAGATGCTAAACGGTCGTTTTTGGGTGTTTAGGCATTTTTTTTTAACAGTCCATAAACTCCCCTCTATGTTATCCTATGTGTTCATGCACACATGGACGTTTATTGTTGTTTATCAGCAGTGGAGTTTATGTGCTATTATCAGAACGAATCTGTTCAAGAGTCGTTCTTCTGACCACAAAATACGTTGAAAGCTTGATAAATGCCCAAAAACCCTAAAAAATATGTGGCTCACCAGTGTTTTTGGATGTTTTTGATCCATTGATAAAAAACGAAACACTCAAAAACGTAGTGCATTAAAGTGGTTGTCAACTCAAAAAACAAAACAAAAAAACCCCTGCAAAACAAAGGCATAATGAGCTAGTATGCATTGCGTACTAGCTCATTATGAAATACTTACCTTGGAACGAAGCTGTTGCAGTGGTCTCGGCACACCACTGTGACCGGGGACATGCTGCTTCCAGATTCCGCGGCTCCGGCCAATCACAGCACAGGCTCCAGCGCTTTGATTGGCTGCAGCCGCGCTGACGTTACTCCCACGCATGCGCACCGCCGGTTACCACACATTTACTGAAGAAACGGCACCCTGGGCCACCCGGGGACCGACTCTTCAGTGCACATGTGCCGATGACGTCAGCACATGCAGATACAGGGAATATCTCCTAAACTGTGCAAGTTTAGGACATATTCCCGGGACCTACAGGTAAGCCTTATTATAGTTGTCAACCACTTTAATGCTGATAAAAGCTGAAAAACTCACTACAAAGCTACTGACATTTTTAGATAATTTTTTTAACATCCAGTGTGCATGGAGCCTCCAACTGCGGCGGCTGGACGGCAAGTGGTTAAAGTAACGCAGTCAGGGCCAGATTAACGTAGAGGCTATTGGAGCTGGAGCTCCAGGCCCCTACCTTAACCACTTCAGCCCCGGAAGGATTTCACACTTTAGGACCAGAGCACTTTTTGCGATTAAGCGATGCGTCGCTTTAACTGACAATTGCGCGGTCGTGCGACGTTGTACCCAAACAAAATTTGTGTCCTTTTTTCCCCACAAATAGAGCTTTCTTTTAGTGGTATTTGATTCCCTCTGCGTCATTTCTGATCACCGCTATAAACAAAAGAAAAGCGACCATTTTGCAAAAAAAAACTAATTTATTACTTTTTGATAAAATCCAAATCCAAAAAAATATATAAAAAAACATTTTTTTCATCGGTTTTGGCCGATTTATATTCTTCCTCATATTTTTGGTAAAAAAAAAAATCGCAATCGGCGTTTATTGATTGGTTTGCGCAAAAGTTGCCGCATTTACGGATGATGAGGATTCATTTCTGGGGTTTTTATTTATTTTTTATTTTTTACTAGTAATGGCGGCGATCTGCGATTTTTAGCTGTACTGCGATATTTCAGCGGACATGTCGAACCATTTTTACACTTTTTTGGGACCATTGGCATTTATACAGCGATCAGTGGTATAAAAATGCACTGATTACTGTGTAAATGCCATTGGCAATGAAGTAGTTAACCTGCAGGGGGTGCTCTAAGGGTTAACTGTGTTCCCTCAGTGTGCTCTAACTGTATGTGGGCTGCCCTGGCTGGGGAAAGGGGATGATCACAGCTTTCATATACAGGAAGCCTGTGATTATCGCCCTTCCCCCTTCAATAGAACGGAGATCCGTGTTTACATACACGGACCTCCGTTCTTTCAGTGCGGGGGAGCCATCGCGGGTAGCCGGCGGCGATCGAGTCTGCCCTACCCGCCTCCGGCGGCGCGCGCACTCACAATGCTAGTTATCGCGGCCGCCGTCCTGTGACGGCGGTTCGCGATAACGAGCCACCTTGCCGCCATCACGCTGTGGCGGGCGGTCGGCAAGTGGTTAATATAGGCCCAGCCGCCCAAGAACTTTTCCCTGGCACTCTGGCGCCGCCACTGCCCAGTGTCCACTGCTGTGAAAATTATTGGTGCAAATACAGGCCCCGGCAGAGGAGGAGGATGTAACTTCCTCAGTACCAGGCCCATGATGCTCTTCATCCAGCCCTGAACGCAGTGCCGTAACGCAAAAAACAGCCTGGTCATGAAGGGGGGTAAATCTTCCAGAGGTCAAGTGGTTAAACAGATGTGTATTAGTACTGTATGCAGAATTAGGATATTATTTTAAGGAGAAGCATTTACTGACACTTTAGGGACCCGGTTACATGTGACATGCGTTATAAATGGCCCTCCAACGCACCTCCAAAGCGCACTTTCGCTGCAGAGCAACACAACGGTCATTGTTCCATGCATTCTGGCCCACACTCATATTCACTCACATATTGTTTTTGCTGGATTTCAGCCTATTAATTTTGAATGGGCTGCTCAATACAGCATGCATAATGTATGCGTGGCAACGCGTTTCGTTCAGGTGTTAATAGGCGCTAAATCGAAAGAAAGTTGATACAGAATTGATACGTGTGATCACTGTGCGTTTATGAGAGGCTCCTCCTGTCCTGCTGTTTTGTGGTTTCATCCCAGCTTCCTCCTGTGTTCTCCAGCGGCGGCTGCGGGGGATTTGGGAAGTGTCCAGGTTAAATTAGGAACCATAAATTCAAATTTATTTTTAAGCAAAAGTATTAAGCATAAGCCGATTAATTGACAGGGATGTCAAAATAATCCCATCCTAGCCCAATGCTTCATTAATTCCCATTTAATGAACTCTAGTTTTATATTGCAGTCATACTTTACTTTTTTTTTTTATTCTGCAGAATTTTGAATATTTTAAGCCTGTTTGGGGAATGTCTGTTTAGCATATGTTAAAACCCATTAATCAGCGAATAATTTATCTCTAATGGAAGTCTAGATCTCGTCTGACAAGGAATCGGTATTTTGGGTCAGTGCTTGTACAGTTATAATAAATTGCAGGCTGGCTTCACACCTATGCGTTGTCGGAACGCACAGTATAATGTGTGCTTTTATCATGTTTTCCTGCAACACATATCAATGCACGGTACCGTCTGTTGGCTGAGTATTAAAGTGGAGTTTGGGCTGAAATATAACTTTTAAGATAAAAATACCCCTAGAATACTCATGCCTCGTGCTATGTAACAAAGGTATGCTGTAAACTATGCCCAGTTTTCTATCTGTGCAGCATCATTTTCTTACTTTGTGAAGTTCCTGCACAGCGCGGCCATCTGCAGTGTGGGCATCTGAAGTCACAGTGTCCTTCTTCCTGGATTCCGTGCATGCTGGCTACCCAGCATGCACCTGCTGATTTCGCGCATGTACAGTGCGGTGCAATCTTGGTCAGTTTGGCATGGCACAGCCAAGCCAAGCTGACTAAGATTTTCCATAGACGCCCATGTTAAATGTTACTGGAGCCCTGCCATGTCAAGTTGACCAAGATTTTCCATAGACGCCAATGTTAAATGTTACTGGAGCTGTGCCATGTCAAGCTGACCAAGATTTTCCATGGACGCCAATGTTAAATGTTACTGGTGCCGTGCCATGCCAAGCTGACCAAAATTTTCAATAGACACCAATGTTAAATGTAACGGGGCAGTGCCATGCCAAGCTGACCAAGATTTCTCATAGACACCAATGCTAAATGTTACTGGAGCCGTGCCATGCCAAGCCGACCAAGATTTTCCATAGGCGCCCATGTTAAATGTTACTGGAGCTGTGCCATGCCAAGCTGACCAAGATTTCTTATAGATGCCAATATTAAATGTTACTCAAGCCATGCCATGCCAAGCTGACCAATATTTCCCAAAGGCGCCAATGTTAAATGTTACTGCAGCCGTGGAACTCCGCTTTAATATGATGCACTGGAAGCTTCTTGAATACATGAAACAACTTTACATGCATGAAGGATAGCAGAACATATCTTCCCAGCATGGAAACAGGAATACAACTGAACACTGAGGAAAGCACTTCCTCTCATTCATACAATAGATTACATGCACATTACACCATAACACTACAGCGCCACCTGCTGCATAGACAGGTATAATGCATATATACTCACAGTACATAAGAAAATTGCTGTTGTTCTTCCAACACCGTCTGCATTTCAATTAGGTGCCATTCATTTAGAACAGTAATCTCCAAACTGCGGCCTGCAGGCAGGATGCAGTCCTTTGCTTGCCTTTATCTGGTTCTTAAAACACTTTTGGGTTGATTTACTAAAGGCAAATAGACTGTGCACTATGCACAGTGCAGTTGCCCTCTGCAAGTCCAGTTGCTCTAGAGCAGTGATGGCAAACCAGAGCTTAGTAAATGAGCAGAAGCTCTGCTGACTTCCATCATCCAATTATGTGCAATGCTGTTTCTTTTATTTACCTTGCATGTGATTGGGTATTCTTTGCAAAATGATGCTGTACCTCATTTACTAAGCTCTGGAGCAGTGATGGCGAACCTTGGCACCTCAGATGTTTTGGTACTACATTTCCCATGATGCTCGTGCACTCTGCAGTGTAGTTGAGCATCATGGGAAATGTAGTTCCAAAACATATGGGGTGCCAAGGTTCGCCATCACTGCTCTAGAGCTTAGTAAATGAGGTAAAGCTTCACTTTGCAAAGAATACCCAATCACATGCAAGGAAAATAAAAAAAAACAAAAAACAGCATTTTTGCTTGCACATGATTGGATGATGGAAGTTAACAGAGCTTCTGCTAATTTACTAAGCTTTGGAGAAACTGTTCTTGCACAGTATACAGTATTTGCCCTTACTAAATCAACCCCAGTGTCTCCTATTGCTATGAGGCAATACTGTGTTCCCTCACTGACACCAACAATGAGACGCCATTCCTACCACTGACACCACAGTTGGTCACTATTCCTTTCACTGGAACCAATGATAGGGCATAATTCCTTCCACTGACGCCAATGATGGGGCACTATTCCTACCACTGATACAAAAAATGGGGCACTATACCTTCCACTGACACCAATAACGGAGCACTATTCCTTCCACTGACACCAATAACGGAGCACTATTCCTTCCACTGATATCAACAACAAGGCACTATTCCTTCCACTGACACCAACAATGGGGCTCTATTCTTCCCACTGATACCAACAACAAGGCACTATTCCTTCTACTGACACCAGACAATGGGGCACTATTACTTATACTGGCACCAATGATGGGGCACTATTTCTTCCACTGATACCAACAACAAGGCACTATTACTCTCACTGACACCAACAATGTGACACTAATCCTCCCATTAATGCCGATGATGGGGGACAATTCCTCCTCCTATTGACCACAGGTGTTAGATAATCGTTTTACTCCCACTGGTCACCAAGCCTGAGACATTGTCCACTCCCACTGGCCACCAAGCCTGAGACATTGTCCACTCCCATTGGCCACCAGGCCTGAGACATTGCCCACTCCCACTGGTCACCAAGCCTGAGACATTGCCCACTCCCACTGGTCACCAAGCCTGAGACATTGCCCACTCCCACTGGTCACCAAGCCAGAGACATTGCCCACTCCCACTGGTCACCAAGCCTGAGACATTGCCCACTCCCACTGGTCACCAAGCCTGAGACATTGCCCACTCCCACTGGTCACCAAGCCTGAGACATTGCCCACTCCCACTGGTCACCAAGCCTAAGACATTGTTCACTCCCACTGACCACAATCTGTCCCCCCTAAAGTCAGCAACTGGCCCTTTGTTTAGAATGTTTGGAGACAGCACCCAAAAGCACAAGCACAGTAGCTGGCAAGGTACCTACAGTACAGCACACCACAACACACAAAGGGGGGTATTCATAAAAAAAATGTAATTGCCATTTGTCCAGTGAATCTGCATGCACATTCATTCTGTGCAAACACTGGAGGGAATTAGCAAATAAATGTAACCAATGGTTTCATATACTTGCTAATTTCATCTAGCGTTACTTAGAATTGTTATATTGTATCTCTTATTACAAAGACATACTGCATGAATTTCCTGTGTTCCTTAGCTCCATCTAGTGGCCATAATGTGGTATTTTTCTACTGACCATAATAAATGAACATTCCTTCAGGATAGCAAATAGACTAAAGAACATTTGTTTTTGCCAATTTGGCACAAGAAAAATGCACATGCAGATTTGCTGGATGAATGCCTATGCAAATTTGTATGTCAAAGTGTGTGTATTGGTGTGCTGTGTTACCACAAGTAGTGCAGGTCTAGTTTAGTAGGTGTATTGCCCATCCGCTCGGCGTGAATGGGCTGCGTTATCACATGCGTTACAGCATGGGCAAGAAAAACCACACAAGTATGAAGGGGCCCCCGGAGGAAGCTGCATTGTTGAACCGGGAAATGAGGGTTGTAATTTTCTTTGTTGTGCAATATAGGATTGGGGTTTAACACACTGTAAAGTATTACAAATCCTTTGCTATAATAAGGAATAAACATACACAGTATCTACCTGTATTTTAGCTGGGTGTTTAGCTGTTTGGCTGCAATTAAAAGTTAAACTCCATGAGCAAAACTAAATCTACTTTCTGCTGGAAATTAACTTGTAAAAGTAGCAGTGACTCATCACTGTGCTATACATATGATAAAAATATTATAACTATTAAATATTAAAATGTTAACATTAAAAAAATATTAAATAGTAAATGATTAAATATTATTGCACATTTTATTATTATATAATAAATTATAGTTATTAAATTATAATTATTTAAATTATGGTTATTAAAATTATAAGCTCAAATTAAATTATAATTAATAAAACATTATTAAGTAATATTAAAAACCTATTAAACATTCAATATTATTTAATAATAAATATTACAATTAAATAGTTACATAGTCTGGTTGAAAAAAGACACAAGTCCATCCTATTAAACCCACAGAGGAAAAAAGAAACACACACACTCAAACTTCCATTTACACAATCCTTACCCACAGTTGATCCAGAGTAAGGCAAAAAACCCCAATAAAGAGCCAATTTCCTCCAGCGAGGGAAAAAAATGAATTCTAGATTCCCCAAGAGGATAATCATAAATACACTATTTTACCAAAAGTATTGGGACACCTGCCTTTACACGCACATGAACTTTAATGGCATCCCAGTCTTAGTCCGAGTTTTGAGTTGGCCCACCCTTTGCAGCTATAACAGCTTCAACTCTTCTGGGAAGGCTGTCCACAAGTTTAGGAGTGTCTATGGGAATGTTTGACCATTCTTGCAGAAGCGCATTTGTGAGGTCAGGCACTGATGTCGGACATGAAGGCCCGGCTCGCAGTCTCCGCTCCAATTCATCCTAAAGGTGTTCTATTGGGTTGAGGTCAGGACTCTGTGCAGGCCAGTCAAGTTCCTCCACCCCAAAACCCCACCCCAAACTCACTCATTCTTGTCTTTATGGACCTTGTTTGTGCAGTGGTGCGCAGTCATGTTGGACCAGGAAGGGGCCATCCAAAAACTTCCCACAAAGTTGGGAGCATGAAATTGTCCAACATGTATTGGTATGTTGATGCCTTAAGAGTTCCCTTCACTGGAACTAAGGGGCCAAGCCCAACCCCTGAAAAACAACCCCACACCATAATCCCCCCTCCACCAAATGATTTGGAGGTGTGGCCCAATACTTTTGGCAATATAATGTGGATAAGCGAGTTTGGGGAACTTGACTGGCCTGCACAGAGTCCTGACCTCAACCCTATAGAACACCTTTGGGATGAATTAGAGTGGAGACTGCGAACCCCTTAGTTCCAGTGAAGGGAACTCTTAAGGCGTCAGCATACCAAGACATTTTGGACAATTTCATGCTCCCAACTTTGTGGGAACAGTTTGGGGATGGCCTCTTTCCGTTCATAACTGCGCACCATTGCATAAAGCAAGTTCCATAAAGACATGGATGAGTGAGTTTGGGTGGAGGAACTTGACTGGCCTGCACAGAGTCCTGGCCTCAACCCGATAGAACACCTTTGGGATGAATTAGAGCGGAGACTACGCCAGGCCTTCTTGTCCACATCAGTGCCTGACCTCACAAATGCGCTTCTGGATGAATGGTCAAACATTCCCATAGACACTCCTAAACCTTGTGGACAGCCTTCCCAGAAGAGCTGAAGCTGTTATAGCTGCAAAGGGTGGGCCAACTCAATATTGAACCCTATGGATTTAAGCCTCGTACACACTGTCCAATTTTCGGACGTCCGTTTTTTGTTGGATGCTTGTCTCATGTCGAAAGTGAAGAGCGTACTAACCATATGAAAACTTTTAATACGACCAAAATGTTTTGAATATTTTTGCATCTTTTTTTATTTTATGAGCATGCGCAGTCTCGATCGCACAATTTTTTTTGTACGAAAACCGTACTAACGGAACGAAAATTGGACGTTGCGTTGTTGTACAACAAAAATTTACTAGTCTGAACATCCAGCTTTTGTCTGACGAAAAATCAAAACCGGCTGTCGAAAGGAGCATACTAACGGTAAGAATTTCGGACAACAGGCCGTCGAACGAAAATTCCTGTCTGAAATTTGCATTGTGTGTACAGACTAAGACCCCATACACACTATACAACTTATGTTGTCAGATTTCCTTCAGATTTACCAAAATCATGTAGTGCAAGGGCCTGCCTGATTACATACAAATTGTAACTCCTAAGGCTTGAACTAATATTATATGGTTTTGGTAAATCTGAAGGAAAAAATCTACAGAAAATTGGATATTGTGTATCCAGCTTAAGACGTGAATGCCAATAAAGTTCATGTGTGTGTAAAGCCAGGCATCCCAATACTTTTGGTAATATAATGTATGTATTTAAAGCGGCTGTCTACCCATCTAATTGATGGTGTCAAAAAAGAGTTATTATTCCTGGCATGCCGGAAATGCTAGCTGTCTCCTTGATTGTGCTCTCAACCAAACTAGCAAACCATCCAATGGGTGGTGTCATAATGGATCACATGTGCAGCATCATGGCAGTTGCAGATTAAACAGAGGCTAAGCCTGCATTCACATAGGGGCGACCTGACTTCGGCGCGACTTCGCTAATCGATTTCAGCACGACTTCAGTGCGACTTCCAGCGCGACTTCATGGACCTCAGGTGACTTTACAACACGACTTTTGCCAGGTGACTTTGCCTTGACCAATCAGAGAAGGGAGGGAGGGGGCTGCCTAAAAATAAATTCTATTCTTTTAGTGCCCGTTCACACAGGGGCGACTTGTGATCCGACTTGAGTTGCCTCAAGTCGCGCCAAGTTGCTTGGCATTTGAAATCCTATTGAAATGAATGGGAGCCGTCTTAATATACACGACTGAAGTCACTCCGAATTCAAGGCGACTTCAGAAAAGGTTCCTGTACTACTTCTAGGCGACTTCTATCCGACTTGTGCCCATAGGATTCAATAGAAGTCGCCTCCAAGTCGGATTCTACATGGAAGCAACTTTGCAGTTAAAAGAATAGAATTTATTTTTAGGCAGCCCCCTCCTTCCCTTCTCTGATTGGTCAAGGCAAATTTGCCTGGCAAAAGTCGTGTTGTAAAGTCACCTGAGGTCCTTGAAGTCGCGCTGAAATCGCCTAGCGAAGTTGCGCCGAAGTCTATGTGAACGCAGGCTTAACTGTAAAGTCGCTTCCATGTAGATGGGGATCCGACTTGGAGGCGACTTCTATTGAGTTCTATGGGCACAAGTCGGATAGAAGTCGCCTGGAAGTAGTACAGGAACCTTTTCTGAAATTGGAGCAACCTCAGTAGTGTACAGACAGCTCCCATTCACTTCAATGGGATTTCAAATGTCAACCGACTTGGGGCGAGTTGAGGCAACTCAAGTCGGATCGCAAGTCGTCCCTGTGTGAACGGGCACTAAGATGTCAGCTTCCTTAGCTGAAAATGATAGGAGAGTATACAACCACTTTAAATATATTTCTCAGTAGCCACAATGGATTAAAATCTGATTTGTGTTCATCAAGAACCTTTGCATGGTCAAAAAATACCTTGTAAAAGTAGCAGTGACATCATCATTGTGCTGTACATAGCCTGTGCAAAAAGCAGAACTGTTGGAGGGACCCAGCAGACTCCACCCACTACAGGCTGCCAGCAGTAAACTACAGGAGGGGGCGGAGACAAGACCAGCCACCCTGCACAAGGAGAGAGAACAGCAGTGAGCGGTCTTTATTACAGGAAGCTCCTGCACAGAGGGAAAGTCTCACAGATCTGGAAGAAATACACAAAGCTCACCAAGATTGAAGGAAGAATACACATGATGAATGTATTAGGCAATATTTAGCTCAGGGTTACGCTTTAAAGAAAATATGGCAATTTGATATTTTTATTATACAGTAAAACCCTGGTTTGAGAGCGTTTTGCAAGACAAGCAACATTTTTAAATACATTTTGACTTGATATACAAGCGATGTCTTGATATACAAGTAGCGTCACATCACAACTGAGTATAAAAGAGAAGAGAGGCGCCTCTAAGTGTAGCAATATGGTGACATTTAATGAAGGTTCAACATTTACCAACTCACATGGTTGATGATGAAAACAGCCACATCTAAGTATGCTGGCATCCGGGGTAAAGCTGTCCACATGGACCGTCCTCCGCACCACCATCAACGTCATCCCTTCCACGCTGCGCTCCACGAGCGCTTCAAGCCTTGCTTTCAGATCGCTCTACTGCAGGGTCGTCTTCCCGGTCACCATTGCAGACTGACAGCGGTGAGAGCCGGCAGTGCAGAGGACGGTCTATGAGGACAGCTTTACCCCGGATGCCTCCATACTTCTGCCTGTTTTAATCATCAACCATGTGAGTTGCTAAATGTTGTATCTTCATTAAATGTAACCATATTTCTACACTTAGAGGCGCCTCTCTTCTCTTTTATACTCTCTCTGTAGCTCCTGTTGGATTTTGCTTCTAATCCCCTTGTGGATGCGGCCATTTGTGGGTGGACATTTTATGGTTACACAACCTATCACATTGCTATAATCTTTTTATATGGACTATAAAATGAAGGACTTATGAATAAATGGTTGTGGAATGAATCATCTGAGTTTCCATTATTTCTTATGGGGAAATTTGCTTTGATATACGAGTGCTTTGGATTACAAGCATGTTTCCGGAACAAATTATGCTCACAATCCAAGGTTTTATTGTATTGCCTATTTTGGTATAACTGTGTAAGATTTCCAGAAGACAGTGGATTATCACTTTAGGAGATGTGAGCCTCAATGTGCAGCTGAGCAAGAAAGTTGCTGATTAAAAGTCTGATTTCAGCCCCAAACCATAGCATGTAAAGGTAGAGAGGACTGCGCTCCAAACATCTGCTCCCTCTGTAATGTATTTAATAGATTACAAGACCACAGGTTTAAAGCCACAAGGCCAGTAATGCGTTCCTTGTGAAATGCATTAGAGTTCTTGCAGTTTCTGGCCTGCGGTGTTATTGGCTTTGCTGTTGTAATGAATTACAAAGTACGGAGAAGTTTGGAGCATGGCTCCTTCTGGATTAATTTTTTTTAAAGTGGTTGTAAACCCTTCCATATATCCAGTGAAGTGACTGGTCTCAGGTGATACACAGAGAAGAAACATCATACTACATACGTTGTACCTGTTTATCTGCAGTCTTCTCTTTTCTATATCCATCCAAAGTCCAGAATTTATGCAGTTTGTAGGGGGCGGAAAGCTGAAGTTACACTCTGCAGGGCTCAACGAGGAGAGCTCTGAGAGCTGATTGGAGGGAAGGGACACCCCCCCCCCCTTCACACAGCAGACAGGAACAGAGCTGAGGCTGTCCATTAGCTGGAGGTCCCTCCCCGTCACCATTTTTCTCTTGGTGTCAGGAAAACTTGTCAGAAGTGATTCATGTTGATAGCAGAGGAATGGAGCAGACAGAAATGGCACCTAATGCTCTTAATTGAGTACACACTATAGAGGGATATGCTTTGCTCATATGCTCATATTCAATGTCTGAAAGTTTATCTAAACCCAAGAACAAAAGACGTAATATACTGCAGCTTACCAGTCCTTAGATGTGGCTGTGTTAGTTTTCTTTTTGTCAAGGATTTTTCTTTATTATCACCTTGTAGTAACACACTTCCTATTCTAAGGTGACAACGCTCACTTACTACACTGTATCTATGGGGGAGCAGCTTTGTTACTTAGTTTGGACTACAGAACACCATCCTTCTCCTATAACATGGTGCAGCTCAACCACAGGGTTTTATCATCCCCCAGCCTCATATGTGAATGAGCCCCAAAAGGGAGCAAATAAGAGAAGTTGATTGACAGGGTTTGCATGTACTTTAACCCCTTTCTGCTTGCCAGCGTCAGCCTTTAATTGGGCCATGACACCGGAGGCCTGTTGGAGTGGCTCTGATTGATTTGTTCACTGTGATTGGCTGCACAGTGATAACATAATTAGGAGCCCGCTGGCTCCTATTTATCGCTGCTTGACTGTGAGCTGTGAGCACCAATGGAGCCTCCTAGAAGCTCACAGTGATGCATATATGGGCGTCCAGATCCCCCGGCCATACTGTTGTATATACACTATATTGTCTATAGTATTGGGATACCTGCCTTTACACGCACATGAACCTTAATGGCAGCCCAGTCTTTGTGCAGCTATAACAGCGTCCAATCTTCTGGGAAGTCTGTCCACAAGGTTTAGGAGTGTGTCTATGGGAATGTTTGCTCATTCTTCCAGAAACGTATTTGCAGAAGGCCTGGCTCATAGTCTCCACTCTAATTCATCCCAAATGTGTTCTACCGGGTTGAGGTCAGGACTCTGTGCAGGCCAGTCAAGTTCCTCCACCCCAAACTCGCTCATCCATGTCTTTATGGACCTTGCTTTGTGCAGTGGTGCACAGTGATGTTGGAACAGGAAGGGGCCATCCCCAAACTGTTCCCACAAAGTTGGGAGCATGAAATTGTCCAACATCTCTTGGTATGCCGACGCCTAAAGTGTTCCTTTCACTGGAACTAAGGGGCCAAGCCCAACCCCTGGAAAACAGCCCCACACCATAACCCCCCCTCCACCAAATGATTTGGACCAATGCACAAAGCAAGGTCCATAAAGACATGGATGAACTCTCAAGCCATCAGCATACGAAGACATTTTGGACAATTTCATGCTCCCAACTTTGTGGGAACAGTTTGGGGATGGCCCCTTCCCGTTCCAACATGACTGCGCACCACTGCACAAAGCAAGGTCCATAAAGACATGGATGAGCGAGTTTGGGGGTGGAGGAACTTGACTGGCCTGCACAGAATCCTGCCCTTAACCCGATAGAACACCTTTGGGATGAACTAGAGTGGAGACTGTGAGCCAGGCCTTCTCGTCCAACATCAGTGCTTGACCTCACAAATGTGCTTCTGGAAGAATGGTCAAACACTCCCATAGACACTCCTAAACCTTGTGGGCAGCCTTCCCAGAAGAGTTGAAATTGTTATAGTTGCAAAGGGTGGGCCAACTCAATATTGAACCCTACAGACTAAGACTGGCATGCCATTAAAGTTCATGTGTGTGTAAAGGCAGGTGTCCCAATACTTTTGACAATATAGTGTATGTGTTATACTGTTTCCAGAGCTACGGTACTCTTTTCATGGGAGTACCGAGTTCCCTAGGTGCTGTTTTTTTTAGACGTTCCTGGTGACAGGTACTCTTTTAATTGGCTAAAAGTTTAGAAAACCTGACTTTTGATCCAATTCTTTGAAATCATTTATTTTTTCATTGCAACATATTGATAAATGATCTGTTTGTTCTACCATGAGCCCCTGCTATAAGCATCAGTAATTGATAATATGTGGGGTGTGCTGACATACGCTCGGTATGGTTTTCTATAATGCAATCATGGCGGTACGATGGGATCACACGTCCTCTCTGAGGCTGAACACACATTTGTGTCTCAGTACACGGGGTTGTGACTTGGAGTGATTTCACGTTGGGTGAACATACTGTAATATCCTTGGAACGTATTATTAGATATATGTGGGGTCACGGTGAATGATAAATTACTATGAAAGGAGAAGCTTGATTACACTTCTTATCATCATGTTCTCTTCATTGCTTTTTAAAAAATAATTACTGGCTCCAGAAAGGAGCTACACAACATAACAAGCAGTGCGCAAGTATGCAAGTATATATTTCTTCCAGGTACTCATGAAGGGAGGCTGTATAGTAGGTTGTTGCCCCCAGCTCATTCATTTCTATAAGAGCTTATTCACACAAGCTTTGCTCTCTGAAGAGCGATATGCTGGGTTACTGCTGGGAGAGGAGCAGGGGGAGCTGAGCTTCTGAGTCAATGCTGGTGAACTGAGCTACAGAGTTAGTAAGAAAGCAGGGTGAGCTGAGCCTATGCTGGGAGAAGAAGCAGGGGGAGCTGAGCCTATGCTGGGAGAAGAAGCAGGGTGAGCTGAGCCTATGCTGGGAGAAGAAGTGGGGGGGCTGAGCCTATGCTGGGAGAAGAAGCAGGGTGAGCTGAGCCTATGCTGGGAGAACAAGCAAGGTGAGCTGAGCCTATGCTGGCAGAAGAAGTGGGGGGGCTGAGCCTATGCTGGGAGAAGAAGCAGGGTGAGCTGAGCCTATGCTGGGAGAAGAAGCAGGGGGAGCTGAGCCTATGCTGGGAGAAGAAGCAAGGGGTGCTGAGCCTGTGCTGGGAGAAGAAGCAGGGGGAGCTGAGCCTATGCTGGGAGAAGAAGCAGGGGGTGCTAAGCCTATGCTTGGAGAAGAAGCAGGGTGAGCTGAGCCTATGTTGGGAGAAGAAACAGGGTGAGCTGAGCCTATGCTGGTAGAAGAAGAAGGGTGAGCTGAGCCTATGCTTGTTGAAGAAGCAGGGTGAGCTGAGCCTATGCTGGGAGAGAAAGCAGGGTGAGCTGAGCCTATGCTGAGAGAAGAAGCAGGGGGAGCTGAGCCTATGCTGGGAGAAGAAGCAGGGTGAGCTGAGCCTGTGCTGGGAGAGAAAGCAGGGTGAGCTGAGCCTATGCTGGGAGAAGAAGCAGGGGGAGCTGAGCCTATGTTGGGAGAAGAAGCAGGGTGAGCTGAGCCTATGATGGGAGAAGAAGCAGGGTGAGCTGAGCCTATGCTGGGAGAAGAAGCAGAGTGAGTTACTGCTGGGAGGGGAGCAGGGGGAGTGGAGCTTCTGAGTCAATGCTGGTGAACTGAGCTACAGAGTTAGTAGGAAAGAAGGGAAAGCTGAGCCTATGCTGGGAGAAGAAGCAGGGTCAGCTGAGCCTATGCTGGGAGAAGAAGCAGGGTCATCTGAGCCTATGCTGGGAGAAGAAGCAGGGTGAGCTGTGTCTATGCTGGGAAAAGAAGCAGGGGGAGCTGAGCCTATGCTGGGAGAAGAAGCAGGGGGCACTGAGCCTATGCTGGGAGAAGCAGGGGAGCTGAGCCTATGCTGGGAGAAGCAGCAGGGTGAGCTGAGTCTATGCTGGGAGAAGAAGCAGGGCAAGCTGATCCTAGGCTGGGAGAAGAAGCAGGGGGTGCTGAGCCTATTCTGGAAAAAGAAGCAGGGTGAGCTGAGCCTATGTTGGGAGAAGAAGCAGGGTGAGCTGAGCCTATGTTGGGAGAAGAAGCAGGGTGAGCTGAGCCTATGCTGAGAGAAGAGGCAGGGGGAGCTGAGCCTATGCTGGGAGAAGAATCAGGGTGAGCTGAGCCTTTGCTGGGAGCAGAAGCAGGGGGAGCCGACCCTATGCTGGGAGAAGAAGCAGGGTGAGCTGAGCCTATACTGGGAGAAGAAGCAAGGGGAGCTGAGCCTATGCTGGGAGAAGAAGCAGGGGGAGCTGAGCTATGCTGGGAGAAGAAGCAGGGTGAGCTGAGCCTATGCTGGGAGAAGAAGCAGGGGGAGTTGAGCCTATGCTGGGAGAAGAAGCAGGGGGAGTTGAGCCTATGCTGGGAGAAGAAGCAGGGGAGCTGAGTCTATGCTGGGAGAAGAAGCAGGGTGAGCTGAGCCTATGCTGGGAGAAGAAGCAGGGGAGCTGAGTCTATGCTGGGAGAAAAAGCAGGGGAGCTGAGCTGCAGAGAAAGAGGCTTCAATAATGTTAGTACTTCCGCAGTGAATTTTGAGGATTAATTGCTTCACAGTACCTGCAGCTACAAAGATGAGCGAGGGCTTGTGGTAACTATTCCCATAATGTTTTTTTATAGTTTTGCACTACTAAAAAAAGTATATTTTAGTTCTGAAAATACTTTATACATATATATATATATTTTTTTTCTTATAATTTTAACATAAAAGGAAGTAGGGGCAGCTGAGCTAGGAAAAGGAGTTTAGTTGCTTCCTGCTGGGAAGGGGAGCATTGTGAGCTGAGCTGCTGAACCATTGGGGCGTGGAGAAGCCTTAGAAGATGAGCTGCTGAGTTACTGCTAGGAGGGGAGCAGGGGAAGCTGAGCTTCTGAGCCACTCCTGTAATGGCAGAGAAATTGGAGTCAGTGCTGGTGAACTGAGCTACAGAGTTAGTCAGGAGCAGGGGGAGCTGAACCTATGCTGGGAGATGAAGCAGGGTGAGCTGATCTGCAGAGAGAAAGCCTTCAACGACTTTAGTGCTTCTCCTGTGAATTTGGAGGATGAATTGCGTCACGGTACCTACTGCCACAAAGATAAGCGAGAGCTTGTGGTAACTATTCATATGTTGTTTTTTTATATCTGCATTACTAAAAACTATCTTTCAGTTCTGAATATACTGCCTTTCCCTCTAATTTTAACATAAGGGGAAGCAGGGGGAGCTGAGCTACTGTTAGGAGAAGGAGCTGAGATGCTGAATCTCTGCTGGGAAGGGGAGCAGGGTGAGCTGAGCTGCTGAACCATTGGAAGGGGAGAAGCATTGGAAGATGAGCTGCTGAGTCACTGCTGGTAGGGTAAGATGCAAAGTAGAGGAGCAGGGGAAGCTGAGCTTATGCTGGGAGAAGAAGCAAAGTGAGCTGAGCTGCAGAGAGAAAGGCTTTAATGACTTTAGTTCTTCTGCTGTGAATTTTGAGGATTAATTGATCCACAGTACCTGCAGCTACAAAAATCAGTGAAGGCTTGTGGTAACTATTCATATGCTGTTTTTATATTTGCATGACTAAAAAAGTATCTTTTAGTTCTGAATATACGGTATAATTATGCAATATGAATGAAAGGCGAGGTGATCGATGGACGTTACATCTCAGCTCGCATGCGCATGCGTTCACTTACAGGAAACTAAGGTGGAATCCGGACCAGGCTTTACCAGCCACCTTGGTAGGTTGGGTTCCTGGAAGTTCAACATGCACCACATGGCAAAGATTGATGGAGTAGGTGTGTTAAATTTGGTGTTATCGCTCTTCCTCTCTCATACTGGTCACTGGAAGTTCAACATGGCACCTCATGGCAAAGAACTCTCTTTGGATCTGGAAAAAAAAAGAATTGTTGCTCTACATAAAGATGGCCTAGGCTATAAGAAGATTGCCAAGACCCTGAAACTGAGCTTTAGCATGGTGGCCAAGACCATATAGCGGTTTAACAGGACAGGTTCCACTCAGAACAGCGCCTCGCCATGGTCAACCAAAGAAGTTGAGTGCACATGCTCAGCGTCATATCCAGAGGTTGTCTTTGGGAAATAGAAGTATGAGTGCTGCCAGCATTGCTGCAGAGGTTGAAGGGGTGGGGAGTCAGCCTGTCAGTGCTCAGACCATACGCCGCCCACTGCATCAAATTGGTGTGCATGGCTGCCGTCCCAGAAGGAAGCCTCTTCTAAAGATGATGCACAAGAAAGCCTGCAAACAGTTTGCTGAAGACAAGCAGACTAAGGACATGGATTACTGGAACCATGTCCTGTGGTCTGATGAGACCAAGATAAACTTATTTGGTTCAGATGGTGTCAAGCGTGTGTGGCAGCAACCAGGTGAGGAGTACAAAGACAAGTGTGTCTTGCCTACAGTCAAGCCTGGTGGTGGGAGTGTCATGGTCTGGGGCTTCATGAGTGCTGTCGGCACTGGGGAGGTACAGTTCATTGAGGGAACCATGAATGCCAACATGCACTGTGACATACTGAAGCAGAGCATGATCCCCTCCCTTCGGAGACTGGGCCGCAGGGCAGTATTCCAACATGAAATCGACCCCAAACACACCTCCAGGACGACCACTGCCTTGCTAAAGAAGCTGAGGGTAAAGGTGATGGACTGTCCAAGCATGTCTCCAGACCTAAACCCTATTGAGTACACAAAGAGCTACCCCCTGAATGGGACTTTAAATAGGTAAACTAAGCCAACCCCTATTGAATATCTGTGAGGCATCCTCAAACGGAAAGGTTGAGGAGCGCAAGGTCTCTAACATCCACCAGCTCTGTGATGTCCTCATGGAGGAGTGGAAGAGGACTCCAGTGGCAACCTGTGAAGCTCTGGTGAACTCCATGCCCAAGAGGGTTAAGACAGTGCTGGAAAAAAATGGTGGCCACATAAAATATTGACATTTTGGGCCCAATTTGGACATTTTCACTTAGGGGTGTACTCACTTTTGTTGCCATTGGTTTAGACATTAATGGCTGTGTGTTGAGTTATTTTGAGGGGACAGCAAATTTACACTGTTATACAAGCTGTACACTCACTACTTTACATTGTAGCAAAGTGCCATTTCTTCAGTGTTGTCACATGAAAAGATGTGAGGGGTGTACTCACTTTTGTGAGATACTGTATATTTATAACTGAGATGTTATTTATAATACTTTTATTGTAACATAAGGTAAGTTTCAACTCAAAATGATCCTAATACATATTTTGCTTTCAATTTTGGATTTACCCCCAACTGCAAGGAACACTCGCGTTGCAAAGTCTGACAGTTCCAGCTAAAGTTTGCAGGTCTTTAAAATGCTTAGATAGGGAAGTATATATAGCGGCGTGGGGAGTGTTTGCTGATATTGTCAGATGCAGGAATGGTTTGTAGAAAGGCAATTAATTCAACTGTCAAGGCTGCAACTTTTTACTTCTTTCCCTGCCAAGAATCACATAACTTTCTCTAATGATCCTGAAAAATTAGCTGTCTGGAATTAGGCGTCGGAAAGCATTTATCTGTAAATATTGATCTGACTTTTTTTGTCAATGGATTTCTAGGGGTTTATTACCAACCCAAAGTAGAGTACCAGAAGCTTCACGGGGTCTGTATGGCACTTCTGGGGTCCTAGGGGTTGTGCAACCCATGTGTTGTCAATACAGGCGTGCACTCTCTCAAGGCCTCAAGATTAAAGTGGCACGCCGGGAAAACCTACATAGTCACTTGTTAAAGTCCATCCAATCCCAAACACTAAAATCTCATAAGATTTCCCCAAATTATTCTGTATTTTAGGCTTGATAATCATATGCTGATCTATTCCATGGGTCTCCAGACTATAGCCCTCGTGCCACATCTGCCTATTACAAGACTTTTGCGGCCTGCAGCTAAGGTCAGAGGCTGCCTGTGGTCTCTGCTTCTTATGTAAAAGGGAACTCTGATGGGGACTCTGATGTAAGGGGAGGACTCTGATGGGGACCCTGGTGTAAGGGAGGTCTCTGATGGGGACCCTGAAGTAAGGCAAGCACTCTGATGGGGACCCTGTTGTAAGGGAGGATAATGATGGGGACCCTGATGTAAGGGGGGACTCTGATGGGAAATCTTATGCAAAGGAGGACCCTAATGGGAACCCTGCTGTAAGGGGGGACTTTGATAGAGACCCTGATGTAAAGAGAGACTCTGATGGAGACCATGATGTGAATAGGGACTCTAATGGGATCCCTGATGTAAGGCTGGACTCTGATGGGAATCCTAAGGTAAGGGGGGACTCTAATGGGCACCCTGATGTAAGCTAGACTCTGATGTAAAGCGGGACTCTGATGGGGACCCTGATGTGAGGGAGGGCTCTGATAGGGACCCTGATGTAAGGGGGGACTCTGATGGGGACCCTGGTGTAAGGGAGGGCTCTGATAGGGACCCTGATGTAAGGGGGGACTCTGATGGGGACCCTGATGTAAGGGGGAACTCTGATGGGGACCCTAATGTAAAGGCAGACTCTAATGGGGACCCTAATGTAGGCTGGACTCTGATGTAAAATGAGACTCTGATGGGGACCCTGATGTAAGGGGGGACTTTGATAGGGACCCTGAGGTAAGGGGAGAATATTATAGGGACCCTGGTGTAAGGGAGGACTCTGATGGGGACCCTGATGTAAAGGGGGGCTTTGATAGGGACCCTGATGTAAGGGAGGGACTTTGATAGGGACCCTGATGTAAAGGGGAGCTTTGATAGGGACCCTGATGTAAGGGAAGACTCTGATGAGGACCCTGATGTAAGAGAAGACTCTGATGAGGACCCTGATGTAAGGGAAGACTCTGATGGGGACCCTGATGTAAGGGAAGACTCCGATGGGGTCCCTGATGTAAGGGAAGACTCTGATGGGGACTCTGATGTAAGGGAAGACTGATGGGGTCCCTGATGTAAGGGGGGAACTCTGATAGGGACTCTGATATAAGGGAAGACTGTGATGGAGACTTTGATGGGGACCCTTCTATAAAGAAGGACTCTAATTTGGACCCTAATGCAAGGGAGGTCTCTAATGGGGACCCTAGTGTAAACAGGATCCTGATGGGGACTCTGATAGAGACCCAGATGTAAGGGGACCATGATGGGGATTTTTTTTTTTTGGACCTATGATTATTTGTAAAATATACCATGTGGCCCTGGTAATGAAAAGTTTGGAGACCCCTGATCTAACGACAGTGGGACCTCTTATAATGGACTGACCCTTTAAGAACTTTTAGGGATTAGTTCCTATTTCACTCCAACAAAGCAAACAGATTTATTATGAGCGGAGTTGCATTTAAGTCTCAGCGAAGGTTTAAGAATTTGCCAGAATGCAAAATAACCCTGAATCCCGAGCTTATTTTCTACAGTAAACCAATTGTGATCCATTTTTCATACATAACTGCGAGCTCCTGTAAGTACAGCACGTTCAGTAGAAGAAACAGAATGAGTACATCTATTTATTACCCCAGCACACTGGCTGATCATTTATTTTTCACCAGCAAAATGTTATTAGGCTTCCAACAAGCTCATGGTAATGCAGTGCCATAAAACAAAGAAACAAGTATGAGATATTAAAGGAAGAGAGAAACTTTTGTTAGGTTTCGGGAGCTGAACCTGCCGTGTTCTGCATCAGAGAGCGAGGCCCGGCTCGGCAGTCCTGCAGTTCTGGCGCTGGTGAGACCCAGCAGCTGTGCGCACTCCGGTATGCAAATACTCTGAGTCAGTCCTGTTTTTTAATCAAGTGCAAAATTTACATGATGCCAATACTCAGGATCTGTTCAGAGTCGGCAGGTGGTCTCAGTTCATAAACATTTTCGCTCCATTGGCCCCGACCCAACCCTTTTGCTACTAGAGCCGTCTTTGTGTTTTTTTTTGCACGCGTGTTTAAAAAATTATTCTTAATAAACCCCTAAACATTATAGGATTTCTGAAATCAGAGACCTTGGAGAATAAAATGGTTGTAGTGACTTTTTTTTTTTTGCCATACAATATTTACACAATGGTTTATCAAGTGGAAAATTTCAGTAAAAAATGCACTAAAGTTAAAGTATAAATAAAGGCAAAACTTTTATTTTAGTTTTGGATGAAGCAGAGAGGGATTAGAACATCTGTCAGTATTTATTGCTGTCTGTACCCCCGTTCAGGAGATTCACCCTCTCTATTTCTCCTGTTTACTATTCTCATTGAAAGTGAAAGTAAAAGAAAATCCAAAATTTTGGGTTGTCCCCACAAAAGTAATAGAGGGGAAATCTTCCAATTGGGGACACTAGTTCTGGTGACCTGGGGGCTCCAAGGAATTCCCTTAATTTGCAGGGATTTACTCTCACTTCCTGTTTTGGCTACAGACCTGGGACACAGACCTAAATAAAAATCTGACGGGTTATAACCCTCCCTTGCTCTATCCAAAATGGGGAAAAAAATGACCTATAGTTCTACTTTAATTCTAGGCACACAAAGGCTAAATTCTCAAAATAAAAATAAACAGCGCTGTATACAAAATTATTACAAGGTAACCTATAAAACTGAGAAACACACTCAGCCCCCTATTACTCAAATTATAACTCCTTCAGACAACTGCTGGATTGTTTAGGTCAGGGGTCTTCAAACTATGGCCCTCCAGTTGTTCAGGAACTACAATTGCCATCATGTGTAGTCATGTCTGTGAATGGGAGTTTTACAATGCCTCATGGGATGTGTAGTTCCGCAACAGCTGGAGGGCCATAGTTTGAAGATCCCTGGTTTAGGTCATGGGTGTAGTGGGAGGTGCCTAAGCAATATAACGAGTGGAACTGTAGCCAGAGACACCTGTTCCTGAGGACACCCGTTGATTGTGGTGAAACACGTTGGGTGGGGTTTTTTTGGTGATGTCACTTCTGGTCCGTGGAGGGCACGACAAAGCTGCACTTCCGGCTCTAGATGCAAGTATAGGATGACCTTATGAGAGCTCAGTGACGGATAACAGTTTTCAACACCTTCCCACCCGGCCTATAGTACAATGAGGGTCGAGAGGGATCATTGTTGTTCTGGGAGGATATCATATGACATTTTCCCAGAATGCGCCTCTCACGTGGCTGAGGGGCTGTACAGCGGCACAATCTGTCACCAGCTGTGTCCACTAGCCACAGCCAATGACCAATCACTGTACCAACCAGTACCATGTGATTGTTGTGACCAATCACACATGACAGTTGTAAACAATGGATGGCTTCCTTTAATGCCATCTATTGTATACTTTTGTGTTTTTAGCTTTTATTGGTCAAAGTGATCACATGGTAAAGACAGGGCCAATCACAACACATTTGTACCATGCGATTAGCTTTGGCCAATCACAGCTAATCACAACAAAAGACACTAAATGAATCAGTTTCATTCAGTAAATAATAAACACTGATTTGGAGTATTTTAACCAAAGAAATGAAGCAGAATACATTTTGACCTAAATGTATTAAGAAAGATTATATATTTGCAAAAATGTATAATAGAATCGAAGAAAAACTCTTTTTTTTTTCAAAATGTTTGTTCTTTTTTGTTTATTTCGCAAAACATTAAAAACCCAGTGAAAATAATATGTGACTATTTTTCAGTTTCTGTTTTCCTTTTTGTCTGCATTGATATCACATGTGTATTGTTTGCCAGCTGCCTCTGCTCGCTTATAAATAATATATTTGAAAAACAGATCCTGAAGAAGCCCTCTCTTTGGGTGAAATGCGTCGATCCAGTTACCTCCTGGGATTCACCAAATGATACTTATGTACTGTATGTGAATAAGGCATACGATGATATGCTTTTCAGAGCTTGTTGTACCTTTATTGTTTTTAAAAAAATCTTTGTACAGATAAAACATATTGCTTTTAGATGATTTTTTTATTTGAACAACCTTTACTATCTGGGCACTAAAAAATCCCCATCTTCCATGAACCCCCTTACTGTTAGGAGATTCGTGGGAAATATTCTTTCCAGTGGTGATTAAATACTACCAAAAGAAAGCTCTATTTGTGTGAAAAAAATGATAGTACAGCAGGCACAGATCAGAAATAGGAAATGTTGGGGTAACAACATCTCAGCTTGGATTCATTGAGTGAGTTTACCAAAAATGATAATATTGCAGAATATACAGCCTCATGCTGCATAACTAAGCTACATTTCATGCTGAATTAACTAAATTATTAATGTATCTTAAATAGAAAATGATGTTTAGATAGATTTTTTTCTTCAAAAGCATTTTATTAAAATAAATTTGATAAAAAAAAAATCTGATTTAAATTTAAAAAAATCAGATTTAAATACATTTTTTTTAAATCATTGATTTTTATCCACCTTGCCTGGAAATGTTACACTAACACACTACTAAGCATATATACATGAAACAAAATACTATAGATCTGATGCTGGGTCCACTTTAATAGAGTTATATGTTTATCATCTGTCTTGGGGCACAGTGTAGAAAATGTATGTAAATCTTAGGACTGGCCGTACAGAATAATACATCCTTCTGCAGGTAAAACAGAAAATTATATGTATGAATTTGAAATGTATTTTAACTTTTTAAATGCTTTAAGTATCTCTGGGGGGAAGAAATTTCCATACATGCCTTCCTATTACTTAAATTACATTTTTCACTTTCCATTTTTTTTTTTTTTATGGGTTTAATTACACCTCTGCGATTTTTGTCATTTATTCCTCATATCGCCTTGACTAAATAAGGTCACATTTTTAAATACTAGAGGTTATTCACATCAGCTTGTAGAAGGGAGGAAAATATAAAGATCTTTCATTAAAGGTTTTATAGTAAGAACAGAGAAGATTAACTTGCAGAGATTAGGTCAGGTCAGGCAATTATTGCCGGCTGCATTTTCTATGTAATAATTTCTTATCAGCCCTAGAAAGAGTGCCGACCACGGGGGCATTATCAGCCGCTTCCCATCTTCAATGAAAAATGAGGCATCCAGTATTTTAAATGGAGGAGAAAAGTTGAACTGACAAGGTCATAATGTACTCCTGAAATATGCTGTGTACCGTATATACTGCATATATATATATATACTGGGAGGCACTTGTGGACGGTGTCTATGTGTCAGCTACAGTGCTGGAAAAAGTATTCATACCCCTTGAAATTTTCCACATTTTGTCATGTCGCATCCAAAATCGTAAACATATTTTATTGGGATTTTATGTGATAGACCGACACAAAGTGGCACATAATTGTGAAGTGGAAGGAAAATGATAAATGGTTTCCAAAATGTTTTACGAATAAATATGTGAAAAGTGTGGGGTAAATTTGTATGGCGCCCCCCTGAGTCAATACTTTGCCTTTCTCTGCAATTACAGCTGCAAGTTTTTTTGGGGAAGTCTCTACCAGCTTTGCCCATCTAGAGAGGGGCATTTTTGCCCATTCTTTGCAGAATATCTCAAGCTCTGTCAGATTGGATGAAGAGCGTCTGCGAACAGCAATTTTCAAGTCTTGCCACAGATTCTCAATTGGATTTAGGTCTGGACTGTGACTGGGCCATTCTAACACATGAATATGCTTTGATCTAAACCATTCCATTGTAGCTCTGGCTGTATGTTTAGGGTCGTTGTCCTGATGGAAGGTGAATCCTCCGCCCCGGTCTCAAGTCTTTTTCAGACTCTAACAGGTTTTCTTCTAAGATTGCCCTGTATTTGGCTCCATCCATCTTCCCATCAACTCTGACCAGCTTCCCTGTCCCTGCTGAAGAAAAACATCCTCACAACATGATGCTACCACCACCATGTTTCACAGTGAGGATGGTGTGTTCAGGGTGATCTGCAGTGTTAGTTTTCCATCACACACAGCGTTTTGCTTTTAGGCCAAAATGTTCAATTTTGTTCTCATCTGACCAGACCACCTTCTTCCAAATATTTGCTGTGTCCCCCACATGGCTTCTTGCAACCTGCAAGCGGGACTTCTTATGGCTTTCTTTCACCAATGGCTTTCTTCTTGTCACTCTTCCATAAAGGCCAGATTTGTGGAGAGCACGACTAATAGTTGTCCTGTGGACAGATTCTCCCACCTGAGCTGTGGATCTCTGCAGCATCTCCAGAGTTACCATGGACCTCTTGGCTGCTTCTCTGATTAATACTCTCCTTGCCCGGCCGGTCAGTTTAGGTGGACGGCCATGTCTTGGTAGGTTTGCAGTTGTGCCATACTCTATCCATTTTTGGATGATGGGTTTAACTGTGCTCTGGGAGATGTTCAAAGCTTGGGATATTTTGTTATAACCTTATCCCTGACCTGTCTGGTGTGTTCCTTGGCCTTCATGATGCTGTTTGTTCACTAAGGTTCTCTAAAAAAGACTCTGAGGGCTTCACTGAACAGCTGTATTTATACTGAGATTAAGTTATACAGATCTGGACTCTATTTACTAATTAGGTGACATCTGAAGTCAATTGGTTCCACTAGATTTTAGTTAGGGGTATCAGAGTAAAGGGGGCTGAATACAAATGCCCCCCACACTTTTCACATATTTATTTGTAAAACATTTTGAAAACCATTTATCATTTTCCTTCCACTTCACAATTATGTGCCACTTTGTGTTGGTCTATCAAAGTGGCATGCCCCCCAAACCCCCCCTTTCCCTGGTGACCTGAAAAGGATGTGTGTGCCGCTCAGTCTTGGTAGAGCGGGCATATAAGAACGGTGCTTCCACAGCTGCTATTTGGAGTACTGACAGGGGACGGAGCCCGTCCTGGCTCCTGCAAAGGTGCAAAGAAGAAAGGGGCAGCCCTTTCTTCTTTGCACCCCCCGGTAGATCGGACGGTCGGTTACCACAGCTTCCCCCGCGTCTCCTCCTGGGCATCACGGGGGCTTTGTGTCTCCTCTCTCCTCCTCTTAGGCCAATTGGATAGCTTCTCCTTTCGGCCAATTGGGAAACTGGTCTCAGGACCCGCTTCCTGATTGACTGGGGGGAAAATTAGTATGACAGCAGCATATATTTATTTGCTATTATCACACAACTGGGTGGGCTCTGTGCCCCGAGCCCACCCTTTTTAGAGGCCTATTAGAGCCTCTGGCTCTGGCTAAGGTTAGGGGGCCGGATGCATGGATAGGGGGTTGGTGTCCCTGTGCCCTGAATTATAGGCCGCCACTGGTCTAACACATAAACTCCCAATACAAGCATGTATGTCTTTGGATGTAACATGACAGAATGTGGAAGCAATACAAGGAGACAATCAATATTGCGTCAGTGCAAAAGTCATGCTGATAGAAGGAGAAAGCAGAGTGATAGAGAGATGTGCTGCTTGTCTTTGTACTGTCCAGTCACAGGCTGGTGACAAGTGTTAATGACTTCTTCCCTACCAGACAAGGCTGTGCTGTGTGGCAGAGCTGTGTAAATCTCAGAACTGGATGGACGGAAATGTGCCTGTAAAACAGCTCCCTTATGTGTATTTAATTCTTGTATTAAGCCTGGAGTTCATCTTTAATAAAGACACGTTATGAAGCCATGGCACACGTGTAATGATCATTGAACGATTTCCTATGCTAGTTTGTCGCTCGGCTGCAGAGGAGCCAAAACAGAAGTGCCTGGAACGCTTCCAGCCGTGCTTCATGTGCTGGAGGGACAATGGCGAAGCAGTCTAGGAATCGGATTGCAGCCGTGCCAAGCAATAAAATGTTGCATTTACAGAAAGACGGAGTAACAGGAAATTATTATGTGCTGTAATTAATTAAAGCTGTTTACAAGAAATCTAAATGTAATCTTAATGTAGATTTATTTGTTGACAGAATGAATTAAATATAAACAATTTGGGGATTGCGCACTCCAAGTGGATTTGCAGTTACAAAAGAGGACCACCTCGTTCTCTCCATTGTCTGGATAATGTGTATTTGTTTTAAGCAGCCGAGTGTTTTTCCGGGAGGACAAGCCGGCATAAATTATCTCCAGTGGTTTCTCCGTCACCGCGCTTATGGCATAAATTAGCAACACGCAGGCTGTGAAATCTGCAGTTTGTTACTAAATCAGACGATAAACATTATCGGCGATAGGAAAACCGAGGCAGGCTCCTTTCTGTCCTTTGAAGGCTACATAGGCGTGTGCACATAGGGTGGCAGGTGTGCCTGGGCACACCCTAATCACCCTGTACTGTGCAGATTCTCCCTGCTGCCTGGATTCAGAGAAAGGGATGGGGGAATCTCTGTCCTCAGTCTCTTTCTCTGTCCCAAAAGTGAGACATCAGGGGTTTGTTTAGACCCCTGATATTTCATCAAAACCCCCAGCAGGGCTCCTAAAATAAATAGTAAAAAAATAATAAAATATAATATTGTAAAAAAATAATAAAATATAATATTGTAAAAAATAATAAAAAAACTAAATTGTAAAAAATAAATAAAATAAAATAAAAATAAACTACTGACACCTATCTCTGCCCTACTGACACCGATCTCTGCCCTACTGACACCGATCTCTGCCCTACTGACGCCTATCTCTGCCCTACTGACGCCTATCTCTGCCCTACTGATGCCTATCTCTGCCCTACTGACACCGATCTCTGCCCTACTGACACCGATCTCTGCCCTTCTGACACTGATCTCTGCCCTACTGACATCGATCTCTGCCCTACTGACGCCTATCTCTGCCCTACTGACGCCTATCTCTGCCCTACTGACACCGATCTCTGCCCTTCTGACACTGATCTCTGCCCTTCTGACACTGATCTCTGCCCTTCTGACACTGATCTCTGCCCTTCTGACACTGATCTCTGCCCTCCTGACACCGATCTCTGCCCTATAGAAATATATATATATCATGTGTGTTTGCGCTTTGTGGTGCACACCCTAATGCAATAGGCTACGCACACCTATGGAAGGCTACATGCACGTTGTATTCTCTATGGCGCCTTTTCTTCGACAGGCATTTAGCAGCAGAAAAACGCAGTTAAAAGTCACAATTTTGCATGCGTGTTCACTCGCATTCATGCTAGCCATGTGCACTGCCGAAAAAGTTGTTCCTTTTTGTTTCATTCGTTTTTCGTTTTGTTTTTTCATGTCATTCGTTATGATCGAAACTCGATATTTCGAATAAATTCATAACTTGGGAAAAGTTAGAAAATTCGAAAATCCGGAAATTCGAAAAGTCGGAAATTCAAAAATTCGGAAATCTGAAAATAAGAACAAAAATGTGAAAATCCGAAATAACTAACTAATAATAACCAACTATTAATTTATAGGTATTGCAATTTCCTTTCAAATTTGGCTGTTAGAGCCGGTTCACACAGGGGCGATCCGACTTCAGGCGCTACTTTGCTAGGCTTTTTGAACGTGACTTCAGAGCGACTTTGGGCGACTTACAATGCGACTTAAAGGCGACCTCCATGAGAGGTGACTTTGCCTGTGGCCATTCAGAGAAGGGAGGGAGGGGTTTGCCTGTGTAAATTATTTTCTTTTTTTTGTAAAGTCGCTTCAATATAGCTGGGGATCTGACTTGAAGGCAGGCGACTTCCATTGAATTCTATGGGCACAAGTCGGATAGAAGTCACCTTGAAGTATTACTACTTTCTTGAAGTTGGAGTGACGTCAGTAGTGTACATTAAGATGGCTCCCATTCACTTCAATGGGATTTCTGATGTCAAGCAACTTGGGGCGACACAAGTCGGATCCCAAGTTGCAGTAGTGTGAACCGAGCCTTAGTGAACATAACGAATACAAATTTATCCGAAGTTACGAATTATCTGAAATAACGCTGCATTTAAACAAATGTAACGGAACAAATTATTATGAAATAATAATAATAAAAAGTTTTTATTATTATTATTATTTCTTGTTATTAATTTGTTATGGTCCATTCGTTTAGATACGGCATTTGTTATTTCGGAAGATTCCTAACTTTCGATAAATTCAAATTTGTTACCTTCACGAACAGCCAGATTTGAAAGGAAATTCCAATACCTATAATTTCATAGTTAGTAATAGGTTAGTTAGTTATCATTTCGGATTTTCGTTTTTATTTTCGGATTTTCGAATTTCTGAAAAATTCTTTAAAATAACGGGTTTTCGTTACAAAAAAAAAAAAAAAAGAACGAATTGCACATGTCTAATTCTTGTATCTTGCATTAATGCGTTCTATTGGCCAGAATTGATTTATTCTGGCCATTAAAATCTGTTAACACGGGAATGCGAATAAATGCGCCTAGCATTAACATGCGTTTAGTCGCTTTTTAACTTTTTTTTTCTTTATGCTCAAAAGCTTCGCTCCTGAATGCGACTTTGGTGCGTTTTTTCTGCCTCTAAACGCCTACCATGTGCATGGACACATGGAGATGTACTAAGGGTGCATTCACACATGATCATGGATGGAATCTGCATGATTCTGCCCCACAATTTCAAATGGCTGCAAAATGCAGGATGCGATGCCATTATTTCTAATGGCACCCCAATCTCGCCACAATTGTCATGCAGTAAATCGTGCTGCAATTGCGGCAAATCGCAACGCTGTCACCCAAGGAATAGCTCATGTTCTTTCTTGAGCAACAAGCGTTGCGCATTGCGATTTCCACGTGATTTACCGTGTGACCATCACTGCAAAATTGTGGCGTGATTGGGGTGTCATTAGAAGCAATATCATAGTGACTGAGTGAGTATGAACAGCATGGAATACACCATTTATTGATCGCTTTTTTATGATGTGCGTTTAGTGACTCTTTAAAGCGGAGTTCCACCCAGTTGAAAGTCAGCAGCTGCAAAAAGTGTAGCTGCTGACTTTTAACAATCGGACACTCACCTGTTCACGCTCCAGCAATGCGGCCGCCCGAGGGCTCGCTCTTCGCCCCCTCCCCTCGGTGGCGCCAGCATCACAAGTGTGGGCACCCGGTTTTGGCTCCAAAGCCGGGTGCACACTGCGCATGCACTGCTCCTTGTGAATGGCTCTGCGTATCTTCTGGGACCTGTGACGTGTCCCAAAAGTTTGAGGGGGGGGGGAGGTGAGCTTGCTTCCGGAGCTCTAGGGGAGGAAGTGGACCTGGGACCCCCCCCCCCCCCCAAAAAAAAATGACATGCCAATTATGCCAATTGTGGAAAGTGGGTTTTTGGGTGGAGCTCTGCTTTAAAAAGAAAATTAAACACACAAGTGAATGGGTGAGATCAGTAGGTTTATGAATCCGTTCTGCACTCACCTTACTTTATATTAAAGCGTAATGTGCTTTTATCATTTTGATATCTGTAAGAATACCAAGAAAACTTTACAAAAATAGTCTCAAATTTTTTTTGCAATCTATTTATTGAAAATTTTTATGAAGTACAAAAAAAAGTAACAAAAAAAAAAAGACCAACAAGCCGCCAGCCAGCAAATGTCGGGGCAACAATATTCTAGTTAACACAAATTATGCTTCGCTGCGATAACCCATCTAGGTAGTGTGAGATTGGGGGGATTAAACTCAAGTAGCAGGTGCATTTACAATGAGTTGCGCCCATCCAAACTGTAATTTTAGGGCATGGCAGCCCACTTTTATTGAATAAATGAAAAGTTCACTTGTACATTAGTTGCCCATGTGGGGGTTTCTTCCACATAACATGCATGAATGAAAATACCACATGAAAATCACATGTTGGCAGCACTGTTGCTCCTCTTACCAGACCTATTGACTGTCATTCAGCTCTCCTGGAATACTGGGCTCTCTAGCCTTCAGTCGCAGTGGACTCTGGACTAAGGATTGGGGTTCTCCTGACACCCCTGATAGGAGCTGACCTGACTCCTGGAACCGAGACCTGCTGTCTCCTGACCCTCGATGAGACTTCTGTCTCGTGGCTTCTGGTTGGGGCCCCCTGACCCAGGGTGAGACCTTCTATCTCCCACACTGGGAGCGGTCTGCAAACTGGAAGCTGTCTCCAAAATGGGAGCTCTGAGCAATTCTCAGATCTGAGTATATAATGACCCTGCACATCTGTGTAGTCAGCGAGGTTGCAGGAGTCTAGAAAAACCCGGACACAGGATTGAATGTTCTGATTCAGAACTACAGAATCTGGAGAAAGCCAAAAGCCCAGCTTTCTCCACCCAGAAATTATAGTTCTGAACCTTGCATTAACCCTTAATGTGAATCCTGTGTCACATTTTCCTATATTCTTACAGTGACAGAGCCTCCCTCTGCCATAGTAGGTATAGAAAATAACCAATAGTATGACAGTTGAAATATTGAAGATGGGGGTACAAGGGTTGTTAAGACCAATACACATCAACGGCTCAGCCCGAAAGTCTGGGTAAAGCTCAAAAGGGTTGGCTCAGTAGAGCAGTAAACTGTGCATAATAACGATAATGTAGAAAGCTTTCTATTTAGTGGGGGAATGCAAGACGCCGTTCTCCTTAAGGGGGAAAAGTAAAGTAACCTCGGGAAGCCTTGTGTTCCCTGACCAAATCACCGGGGTATAGCCCACCTGAAACGTAGCACCCTGGGGCAACAAACCATAACATAATGGGGTCTGGGGAAGAGTAAGAGAAAAATAAAGAGGGACTACACGGCTCAAGACAGGGTAGAAAGTAGTAGTAGAAAGCCACTTAGGATGGAAGTAGGTTAAGAGTCCAGTGGTCCATGGTTCCCAGACCAACTCAAATACATTGATTGTGTCCTGTAAGGTGTTAACTAACTTTTCTTGGGCCATGATCCATGATTTTTTATGTTTAGCTGCATTAAGTGAGACCCCTGTTTTTTTTACAGAATTTAGCTACTGTGATTTTAGAAACATATACAGGGTGGGCCATTTATATGGATACACCTTAATAAAATAGGAATGGTTGGTGATATTAATTTCCTTCCATTCAACTGGCCCACGATGACCATTCCACTTTCCAGGAAACTGTTCATCTAGGAATGCTCGGACCTGACACCCATAATGTGGTGGTGCAAAATGGCCGCCATGGTCACCACCCATCTTGAAAAGTTTCCCCCCTCACATATACTAATGTGCCACAAACAGGAAGTTAATATCACCAACCATTCCCATTTTATTAAGGTGTATCCATATAAATGGCCCACCCTGTAGAATATAAGTGCCTATAAATGTTTGGAGGAATTTTCTACTCTGTAGTTCATGAGGGCTATTTTGGGGTCTTGTAGTGTGGCAATTTCTGAAATCCTGCTTAGTAGGTGAAAAATGTTTTTCTAAAAACCCCTGATGTGATGACAAGACCACCATATATGAAACCTGGTTCCTAGAAGGCTACAGCCTCGGAAGCACAAAGGAGAAGTGTCTGGAAAATTTTTGGCTAGCCTGTTGGGCACTCAATACCATCTAGTGAATATGTTAACATTGGCCTCTATCAAAGAGGTGTTCAATAATCTCTGATATTTATTTTTTAACCTTTGCCTTTAGTGATATAGTCACAGGCTTAGGCCAATGTAAAAATTGCATTGTTTACATTTAGTGTGTCTGCAGGCTGCAAAGTAAAAGCAGACAAGGTCTGAGAACAAGGACAGCATTTGCTTCCCACTTTGTTTTAATGACTTTATTTCCATGGGCAATAAGTGATGATTTCTGTGGTGCATTTCAGTCATGCAGTCTTTGGAGATCACAAAATGCTAAATGCAGAAACAGCCCCTGCACAAGTTTAACTAAACCCTGCTCATCTCTATATCCTATATAATGCCATAAAATAGAATTGTGGAAAACAGATTGCAAATGTTCAGTGATCCCTGATTCCTTTTTTGTTTTCAGGCCTGGTCTGGAGATATACGCTCTAAACCAGCTATGTATACCAGGGCTTCCTGCTTTTAGCAGTTTGTGATCTACAGCGATGATATAGGTGCAGTGCAGCATATTGACTTATGGTACTGAAGTGATGATTTCTGTGGTGCAGTTCAATTGTGTGTAGTCTATGGAGATCACAAAATGCTAAATACAGAAATGGCAGTCCCTGCGTAAGTTTAACTAAGCCCTGGTCATCTCCATATACCATGTATTTCTAGAAAACTGAATTGTGGAAAGCAGATGGCAGATTTTGAGGGGTTCTTGTTTCTTCTTTGTTCTCAGTCCTGGTCTGGAGATATACACTGTACACCAGCTATGCATGCCAGGCTTCCTCCTTCTAGCAGTTTGTGATCTACAGTGATGATATAAGTGCAGTGCAGCATAGGACTTATGGTACTGAAGAGATGACTTATGTGGTGCAGTTCAATTGTGCAGTCTACAGAGATCACACAATGCTAAATGCAGAAACAGGCAGTCCCTGCATACATTTAACTAAGCCCAGCTCATCTCCATATACCATGTATTTTTAGAAAACTGAATTGTGGAAAGCAATGTGCAGAATTTCAGTGGTCTGTGATGCCTTCCTTGCTCGCAGTCCTGTCCTGGAGGTGTGCTCTTTACACCAGCTAGGTATGATGAGACTGCCTCCTTTTAGCAGTTTGTGATCTCCAGTGATGATATAAGTGCAGTGCAGCATATGACTTCTGGTACTGAAGATATTGAATAGATAAGCTATAGGGATTCATTGCCTTCCTTTATTTCGTGCTTAGTCTGCAAGTACAGTGCAGGGACAAACAAGCTAAAAATGAGAGCACTGTATACACTGAACAAATAATGTGCTGACACCTAAAGTATAAAGAAAGAAAAGGCCCTTACATTGTATGTTATCTCCTTACCTTTAACGACAATACAAATGTGAAGAAATAAAAAAATACTGCTCAGCATTTCACAGGAGCCTTTTGTGGAGGTGGACATAGCATACCCGGTGACAACAAGGGATCTTAAATACAGTGGGGAAAATAATTATTTGATCCCCTGCAGATTTTGTAAGTTTGCCCACTTACAAAAAAATGAAGGGTCTATAATTTTTATCATAGGTGTATTTTAATCACTTCAGCCCCGGAAGGATTTGCTGCTTTAGGACCGGAGCCCTTTTTGCGATTCGGCGATGCGCCGCTTTAACTGACAATTGCGCGGTCGTGCGAAGTTGTACCCAAACTAAATTTGCGTCCTTTTTTTCTCACAAATAGAGCTTTCTTTTGGTGGTATTTGATCACCGCTGCGTCATTTCTGATCGCCGCTATAAACAAAAGAAGAGCGACCATTTTGCAAAAAAACCCGAATTTCTTACTTTTTGCTAAAATACAAATCCAAAAAAAAAATACAAAAAAACATTTTTTTTCACCGTTTTTGGCCGATTTATATTCTTCCTCATATTTGCGATAAAAAAATCGCAATCGGCGTCTATTGATTGGTTTGCGCAAAAGTGGTCGCGTTTACGGATGATGAGAATTCATTTTTGGGGTTTTTATTATTTTATTTTTTTTTACTAGTAATGGCGGCGATCTGCGATTTTTAGCGGTACTGCGATATTGGAGCGGACATGTCGGACTATTTTGACACTTTTTTGGGACCATTGGCATTTATACAGCGATCAGTGCTATAAAAATGCACTGATTACTGTGTAAATGCCATTGGCAGTGAAGGGGTTAACCTGCAGGGGGCGCTCTAAGGGTTAACTATGTTCCCTGGGCGTGTTCTTACTGTGGGGGGACTGCCCTAGCTGGGGAAGGGAAGTGGTCACAGCCTTCGTATACAGGAAGTCTGTGATCACATCCCTTCCCCCTCACACAGAGCGGAGGTCCGTGTTTACATACACGGACCTCCGCTCCGGGGGGGCCATCGCGGGTAGCTGGCGGCAATCGAAGCCGCCGCACCCGCTCCCTGGCCCTCCCCGAACACAGTGAGCGCGCGGGCTCGTGAGCGTGGCCATCGTCGTATGACGGCGATTTGCGCTCACGAGCCACCTTGTCGCCGTCAATTGCCGACCAGCGGTCGGCAAGCGGTTAAATGATAAAGACAGAATATCAACCAAAAATCCAAAAAAAAAAAACAACATGATACAAATGTTATAAATAGAGTTGCAGTTAGCTGAGTAAAATAATTATTTGATCCCCAAGCAATATAAGACTTAGTACTTGGTGGAGAAACCCTTGTTGGCAAACACAGAGGTAAGACGTTTCTTGTAGTTGGTGACCAGGTTTGCACATCTCAGGAGGGATTTTGGTCCATTCTTCTTTACAGATCTTCTCTAAATCTTTAAAGTGTCTTGGCTGTTGCTTGGCAACTCAAAGTTTCAGCTCCCTCCATACATTTTTTATAGGATTAAGGTCTGGAGACTGGCTAGGCCACTCCATGACCTTAATGTGCTTCTTCTTGAGCCACTCCTTTGTTGCCTTGGTTGTATGTTTTGGGTCATTGTCATGCTGGAAGACTCATCCTTGACCTATCTTCAGTGTTCTGGCTAAGGGAAGAAGGGTGGGTGAAGAAAACTAATAATTATGGCTAGCTAATGCAACTGCTACAGCCCTCTCAGAGATTGAGACCAAATGAATATAGTACATTTTGAGATCCAAGCAGCACTGTCATTATAACTGTAGCAAAGTTTTTGCTTAGACCCAAGCCCATTAACTGATTTACTTTATCTTCCAGATATATCCACACTACCATACACCATGCATTATGTTGGTGGGATATAAACAAGTCTAATGTGTTTCATTATCTCCTTTGCTGTGTAGCTCCACTGTTTTTCTTTTTCTAAATGTCTTTTTATCAAAATGAAATGTTCGTGCCCTGGCAGCAGTCAGGTACAAAATGGTATAAAGGTATATATAATTAGGATCATATCCATTATTTTGCAGAGTTTGGCTGGTTGCCCTAAAGAACAGCTGATTTGCATTATGCTAATAAGCTTATTTCAAAATAGTTCATAATTTGAAAATAGAAAAAAAAATCTAAATTTTATAGCTCAGTTTTGTTTTAATGTTGTCAAGCCAGTTCTTGGATTTTGATATTCTTTGAAGAGCCCCAAGGGCCACATACACTTAGGTCCACCCAGTGACCATTAAGGTGTTATAATCTCAAATTCTCCAAATAAAAAGGTATTTAGGGAATTTAACCTTCTTGGTGACCTTGCGATAGTGGGTGGAGAGCAATTTAGGTGCCTGCATATCGGACCTGCAGCACCCTCCCCCTTAACATGCAGATTTACATAAGAAGAGACTAATGGGGGACTTCACAGTGTCCATCAATCCCTTTTGTGGTTTCTATCGGTCCTGTTGGCACTTGAGAGACTAGAGCAGCCTTTCTCAGCCTTTTACACCAGAGCAACCCGTAAAATAATGTTCAGGTCTTGGGGAGCCATTACTAAAACCAATTAATCCGGGGTCAATTGGAAAAATGCCCATTACATTGGTAGTAATTAGGAAGAATGCAACCCTTACAATGGTGGTCAGAATACCACCCTCAAAGACGACTAATTAGATAATTGGTGTATTGCTGCTGGCTTTACAAAATGGGCATGGTCCCAGAACTATGCAGGCACCATCAAAAATGAAATCATTCAGACACAGCTCAATGAGGACTTAGCAACCTCTGGAGGAACCCTAAGATTCAATGGAATCCTGGTTAAGAATAGATGGACTAGAGGAATCTGTCAGGGCAGAAGCAAGAAGCAGCATATGCATGCCATACAAGTCAACAGGCATGTAGACAATATATTACTGCATGTGATGTCTAGAGGTATAATGATTTGCCCCAGCTCTTCTTCCCAATGAAGTAATAGATTGACACCTCACTACCATTGAGGGAGCAGAATATCACTGACCCGCAGTCTCACAAAAAAATCTTGTTCAAGTAGAACTCTTAGATGGAGCAGCTTAACCTGGTCCGATCAGTTAGAAAGAACATCCAGAAAAAGTGCTTCCAAGAATAATCATTTCAGTATGATGAAACGACAGAATTAGACTCACCTTTTAGGGTGGCTGTTATGCACGCATGTGTAAAACCGCCATATAGGCTTATCATGTAGAGCTTCAGTGTGCTTCTGCTGGTAAGTTCAATAGTGCTGTACTCCTGATGAAGGAATGGAGCCCATTCTGAAACACGTAGAAATAAAGCTTTCCTTAAAGTCTATGCATGTCACCTGGATCACCTGCTGGTGGTGCTGTGGTTCCATGCGCAGAGGGTTTTAGTTCCAATGTCCATTAGTCGGTGTCTCCCAGCAGTCAGCAATCTGACGTGACATGTCCCAGATTGCAAGGAGGGATGGGTAGAGGAGAACTTCCACTCGAGTCGCCTAGGTGGCCAGAGTAAAAGTGGGAGTTGGGTACCTGTCAAAACTAGGTACCCTCTCTCCCCCAAAAAATATGACATGCCAAAAGGAGTCCTTAAAGCGGAAGTTCCACTTTTGGGTGGAACTCCGCTTTAAGTGATATATAGTCTGGTCCCAGTTTCCTTAGTGTAGCTACACAGATCTGGCCATCATTGCTGCTGATTCCTGACAATGCATTATATTTGTTGTTTGGAAGCTATATCCAGGAACATGTGCATTTAATTGTCATAAACAATACTTACTGACAGGAGCAAACTGAAATACGCTATCTCAAGCCTATATTTTGATTTTACCTGTATTTGCAAAACGGCCATCCTATAAGGCAGGGAACTACGAAAGAAGGGCCAGCTTATCATCCAGACTCTTTATACAGTAAATGATATCGGGTCTGGGATTAAAAGTACCATTTCAGTGTTTGCAGATGACACCAAGCTATGCAGTGGAATAACGTCCTTACAGGATGTCTCCAACTTGCAAGCCAACCTCAGTGCACTGTCTAATTGGGCAACCGTGTGGCAAATGAGGTTTAATATTGATAAATGTAAAGTTATGCACCCAAACTTTACATTTATCAATATTAAACCTCATTTGCCACACGGTTGCCCAATTAGACAGTTAAGAATATGCATGCATCGTACATACTAGGGGGAGTACAACTGGGGGAATCCATTGTGGAGAAGGATCTGGGGGCTTTGGTATATCATCAGCTTAATATTAGCATGCAATGCCAAGCTGCGGTTTCCAAAGCGAGTAAAATGCTTTCTTGTATTGAGAGTTATGGACTCCAAA
>BLSH010435387.1:293541-309188 GCA_018402905.1 Glandirana rugosa
AGGGTTACCGGTGTCAGATTGGGGGGGGGGGGGGGGGAGGTATCAGAATGTATCAGTGTATCAATCAGTCCAACTTTTTTCTGTGTTCAGGTACGTCAAGTTGGTTATATTTTTATTTTTTTTATATGTTAAGCCTATGTGGGACCTAGTCGAAATGGATTTTTACAATCATGGGTCAATATAATACATGTCAGGACGAGTGGTAATAACCGTGGGGAAGTACAAAACGTATTGACTCACTTACAGAAGTCTTTATTTACCTTTACATGGTTTAAATATAGTCGTCCTAGATCCTGCTGATATAAATTTGGTACATTTCCATTTATTTCTGAAGACATTCACTCAGTTATGCAAAACATGAAGGGGTGCCAATAATGGTGAGCAGGACTGTACATAATATAACTGGGTACTAACATTTTTAGGTAAAGCTGATCCAGGGTGTATCCGAATTGTATATTTTTTTTATTTTTATATTGGTTGAACTGCATGGACTTGTGTCTTTTTTCAACCTGACTAACTATGTGACTATGTAAGACTATGGAGGGGGGGGGGGGGGGGGTTAGACTGTGGCCATTGGGAGTAAAAATTGGCCTGGAATCAGTGGGTGCAAACATGCAAACAGTGCATCTTTGGCATTAGGGGGAGGAATAGTGCCTCATTGTTGGTGTCAATGAGAGAAATAGAGCCCTGTTGCTGATGTCAGTAACAGGAATTATGCCCCGTTGTTGGTGTCAGTGGGGGGAATAGTGTCTTGCAACAGTGGGAGGAAAAGTGCACCAAGGGCTGGGTAAAGGCAAGCAAAGGGCCGCATCTGGCCCCCAGGCTGCAATTTGGAGACCACTGCTATAAGGTGAGGATAACCATATTTTAGATCTGTGGTTTCTTCATACTGAGATGAGTAATCTTAAACTGGCAACACACCAATGAAAGTTTATTCAGAATTTTTTTTTTCAGATCCTTTTTTGATTTTCTATGGGTTAGTGGGATCAAATTGACATTCCTTTTCAACCATAGCAATGAGAACATTTGAAGGAGCAGGAAGGGAATTTTCTCAAATGATCAAAATTCTAACTGTGAATGTGACCTTTGTTTGGAAAATTTTGTACATATTGTAATGAAACCTGTTTAATGCATCTGGGATTCCATTCAAATAGGCCTGAACAAAATGTTAAGGGCTTTCTAATCAAATGAGTTAACTCAATGATGGCAAGAAAGAATTTTCTGAAGTATGATTTTCCAGGATTTCTATGGATGCTCGAAGGAAAATCTAACCATCTATGGCACCTTTCTCAACCTTTTAAACATGTAGGAAGCCTTGAAATCACTTTGCGGTCTCAGGGAACTCTTGTGAGCAATTGCTAAATCTAAAGCTCACAGCATATTAGTGTAATGGTGACTGGGAAGAATGTTCCTTACATTTGAGGTCAGTGGGAAAAATCCCCCTTTACAGATAGCTAAAAAGATCATTGGTGTCAGTGGTTACTTATGTGAGAGGCAGAAATGGTTCATTGCTCATGGAACCCCTAGCAATCTCTGGAGGAACCCAAGGGTTCCACAGAACCCCGTGCCAGGGCCTGGACTTGAACCGAACCTGGGACCTCTGCTAAGTCTAGCAATGACAGTGCTTGCTGAGCCACCTGGAATGCTGGACAGTTCTCTGGGCAATTCCTTGAATGATCCTGCCTTGAATCATTTTTGTCTTAAACCTTAAACTCTTTACTCCTCACATGAACTTCCTGATCTAAGCCATACCTCTGCATTTTCTGATTGCCAGATTATTGTGCTTCCTCCAGCCAAAATCTTGCTTATCTTTGTATCTTTGTTGCCATTCGTTATTGACCTTTGGCTTGTTCCTCAACTATGCTTCTGATTAATCCCAACCTGCAACCTTTTGGTTTGTTTTCTAATTACGCTTCTGCTTGATCACTACCTGCTATATCTGCTACTGGCCCCCACTTGCTTACCTCCTGGTTGGGCAATCCTGAGGACCACCATATGGTACTAACACACAGCAAAACCCATCTCCACCATCAGAAGCTCTGATGAATACTGATTAGTACTTAGACCCCGCACCTCGGGTAAACTCGTATCATCAGCCAGGGTAACCTGCTTGTATACCTGTCCCGCTTGTTGGCGGATGCTGCTCCACTGCTATAGTTACTGGCCTCCAAGCCTGACTCCAGACCATAGCACCCTGGCTGAGTAACTGTCACGTACCTGGTGGTGGAGTCTGTCTTGTGCAGGGAACAACCGCTCTTGCGCACCCGATTCAAGGACCCCTGGTAGTGGAGACAGAGGCCCAAGAGTGCGGGATGGCACGAGGGCTGGAGGGTCACCGATGGTGTAGTGAGGCTCCAGAAGACGTGCAGGTAGAAGGATGGTCGTACAGGCTGGGTCGGCAACAGGCAGGCAGGAAGGTACAAGAGGATCAGGCAAACGGGTAGTCAGAGTCCAAGCAAGGTTCGTTAACGGGCGGGCAGCAGAGGTACAAAGGAGCAGACAATCGGATGGTCGTGGGTAGCCGGGGTCGGTACAGGTAGCAGAACAGCAGGTCAGGACAAGCCGGGTCAACAGGAGGCAGAACAAACACAGGAACAGGTATCAGGAGCTGAGGCTTACAGGTTGGGAACGCTGTAGAGCGAGCAGCACTTGCTGAGGGAGTCTCCAGGTTTAAATAGCCCCATTTGGCTCCGTTTCCGGCGCACAGGCGCGCGCGAACGCGCACGGAAGCGCGCGAACGCGCACAGGCGTGCGCACCACCGCGGAAACACATTTTTTAGCCAAAATGTTCCTTTCCTAACAGTAACCCTGGACTAGGGTCATGTTGCATTATACCGCTACACTTTACTGCTATGAAGGGACTTATTACAATTGAATTCTTCTACCAGCTGCTGGCGCCCAAGGGCTGCACTTAAAAAACCAAAAGGGTCTGTGTGGCCCTCGGGCCACAGATTGGGTACCAGGGTCATAGATACTTATATAGTTGACCTGGAGGAGACAACTTCATCATCAACAAAGCTCTGGAGGTACCCTAGGGTTCCACAGAATTGTGTATGAGAGGCATACATTGCTTATTGCTCAAGGAACCCCTAGCAACCTCTGGAAGAACCCTACAGTTCCAAGGAATCCTGGTTGAGAGGAAGAAATTGCCTGAGGAACCCCTAGCAACCTCTGGAGGAACTCTACGGTTAGATGGAATCCTGGTTGAGAATGGCTAACCTATGACCAGCTTTTCTCATAAAAATAGAGAATTTAACCTTATTTTTGGTTCGCATTTAGTCTCTTTCAGTTTCAAGAAAGGTAACAACACCTGAGGCCCTTTCCACCGGACCCAGATGCAGTCTCTCCGCCGAAATGAGACTTTCTTGATAAGTTTGTAGCACTTGCCAGTGACCTTGTGTTAGTTTGCTACCCAAGACTCTAATAAGTTGCTCTATACAATTCTGCTGTCAGGCTGTATCCAGTTGAGCTGCTTAAGAGAAGCATTGTTTGCCTTCGGGTTGTGTGCAGAACCTGATCCTTTTCTGGGCGATTAGTCCCTTGTGTGTGGCTTCCTACAACATTCGGTAAAAAGCTGTCAGTTGCCGCTGGTGTATGCATGCCTTATTTCTCTAGGGGGTCATGCAATCAGAAAGCTGGAAGGGGAGAAGTAGCCACTCCGCGGCCCCTCGTTACAAATGAATTTCTAGAATTGCTGTTGAGAATGCCGCGTACCTAAAGATGTTTTTTTTTTTTTCCTTCATCTTTTTTGTTTAGAAACATTTGTTACCTTAAGATCCAAAGATTAGAAACAGACAGAAAAAAAATTCTTTGTTTTCATGACTGTGAATCATCTGATTTGCTTGACTCATCTGACAAACTGTTACATTCAAAATGTCCTCTCTTTCACAGATAAAACAGTTTACAGACATTCAGAAACTTAATAACAGCATGAAACAAAAGGGCATCCTGACATCTTGTTCTTGCACGCAGCACTACGACAAGTTCTCAGCTCTGTCATTATCCAGGGTAGGAATTCTACACCAACTGCTCAAAGAAATCAACATTTTAAATACAGTTCAGTATTCAGTCTGCTCTGTCTGTGTACAGTAATTATGGAGCCTTGTTTAGCAAAGTGTCTTAAAGGGAAGGTACAAATTATTTATTATGGCTGGGACTAAAAAAAAAAAATACGGCTTGCAACAATTTTTTCTTTTCTATTATTTTCTCAGTTAAATATGAAATATTGCATATGAATGTGGCATGTTATACCAGCAGACTGTTACAGCATGTCTGTTTACAAAAGGCAAAAGCTTCAACTGGGACCAAACTGCATCTGAGCACCACAAACTGAAAACACTATTTAATTCATTTTTAATATTCAATCTCCCCCAGCCATGCCTCCATCTTTTATTTTGTTGAGAAATCACTTTAACCACTTGCCTACTGGGCACTTTCACCCCCTACCTGCCCAGGCCAATATTCAGCTTTCAGCGCTATCATATTTGAATGACAATTACACGGTCATGCAGCGCTGTACCCAAACTACAGTTTTGTCATTTTTTTTGAGACAGATAGAGCTTTCTTTTGGTAGTATTTAATCACCACTGTGTTTTTTATGTTTTTTCGTAAACAAATAAATAAAGACTGAATATTTTGGAAAAAAACAACAACTTTTTTTTAGTTTCTGTTATAAAATGTAGTAGTTAAGTAATTTTTCTCCTTCACCGATGTGTGCTGAGGAGGCTGCACTGATGGGCTGCACTGATATGTGTCACTGATGGACACTGATAGGCAGCACTGGTGAGCACTGATAGGCGGCAATGATGACACTGATAGGTGGCACTGTTAGACTGTTAGGCAGCAGTGTTAGGCATCCCAGACAGGCAGCACTGATTGGCAGCACTGGTGGGCACATATTGGAAGCACTGGGGACAGATTGGCAGCACTGATGAGCACTGCTAGACAGCACTGATATGGTGGCACTCATGGGTACTGATGAGGCAGCAATGATGGGCACTGATGAGGAGGCACTGATGAGGCTGCACTGATATGCGGCACTGATGGACATTGATAGGCTGCACTGTTGGGCACTGATATGTGGCACTGTTAGGCATCACAGATAGGCAGCACTGATTGGCACTGATTGGCAGCACATATTGGAAGCACTGGGGACAGATTGGCAGCACTTATGAGCACTGATAGACGGCACTGATAGGGTGGCACTGATGGGTACTGATGAGGAGGCACTGATGAGGAGGCACTAATGAGGTTGCACTGATATGCGGCACTGATAGACGGTACTGATAGGCAGCACTGATGGCACTGATATGTGACACTGATAGACAACACTGATGGCACTGATATGCGGCTCTGATGGGCACTGATAGGCAGCAATGATAGGCCGCACTGATTAGCACTGACAGGCATCATTGATGGGCACAGATTGGAAGCACTGGTGGGCACAGATTAGCAGAATTGGTGGGCACAGTTTGGCAGCACTGGGGGGCACTGTTGGGGCTGCACTGATAATCAGGACTCTGATGATCAGTGCCTTGATTGTCAGTTCAGATATCCCCTGTGTGCCTTTTCCTGTTTTCAGCTCTCCTCTCCTTACACCCTGTCAGCATGAGGGGAGGATTGCCAATAACCAGCAAATCCTGTTTACATCCGTGATCTGCTGTGGTTGGCTCTTTACCCCGATCTGTGATTAGCTGCCTGCATGGCGCAGTGATATGACATCCTCGGCTATAGCATGGCCGCAAAGGAGTAAGGGCAGATGATTCATGCAGCATTTACTTCTGGAATCCATCTGCTCTTAGCTCAGGCATGCAGGCAGGAGGGTGTGCTTAGCCCAGAAAGCCCCTCCTCCAGGAAAAAAAATGCCCATGAAGACTTCTGCCATGTATGACATCATTTTGACCTAGGCCAGAAATCAGGAAACAACTGAAGAAATGTAAAAACAAGTAAATATATTATACATTCTTATCTTTTTACTAATGCTAGCAGCAAAAGGATGACAAATAGTTGCTGTTGATTGAGAGCGTTTAGTTGGAGTAGATAGAGATAGCAGCCACTGACCGAGGCTTGTTACATGCATTTTGATGAGCCGCTATTGGCTTCTATGGGCCTCTCAATGCACTAAAATGCAGGAAAATTGAGATGTATTCAATGCATAAATGCACTGATATGGCAACTTACACTATTGTTGTTATAGGAAGGTTGGACACATGTGCATGCAATGCATGTATAAAAATGCAACATTTGCAAATGTGCAACATTGTCTTCCTTTAGAGAAAAGCCGCCAAGGCCTAGAGCACTTTATGTTCACGGAAAGGAAGAGAGGAGGATTTGGATGCCACCGCCACCACTTATCTCAGGGAGGGAAGGCTAGGAACTGAAACAAGTCCTATAACCTGTCTGTTCGATCGTTCTCACAAGGCCGATAGACATCTGCATTAGCTGAAAAAATTAGAACATCTATCGATTTGTCTCAGCTCTGTGGCCAGCTGTACTTTAGTTAAAGGATAACTCCATTTTCATGGGAAAAAAAAAACAATATAGCGTATACATTTGTGACACGAGTCTTATTGTAATTTAATTTTATTAAAAACGACCTTTCCTTTTCAATCTGCAACTCTGTAATTTTCTGTAAAATGCAATATGGCTACCTGGAGGCCTTCTGTACTCAGAATAAAAAAAAAAAAAAGAAACGCAGAGGTGATTAAATACCACCAAAAGAAAGCTCTATTTGTGGGAAATAAAGGAAATGTATTTTATTTGGGTACAGCGTCGCACGACCGCGCAATTGTCAATTAAAGTAACGCAGTGCCGTATCGCAAAAAAAATGGCCTGGTCTGAAGTGGTTAAGCTGCGCCTTTTTTTATCTGCTCAGAGTTCAGCTTTAAGACAATAATTCAAGTTGGAAACATTTGCTTACATGGAAATTTTAGTCTCCGGTTCAGCAAATCCTAAGGCTGTGCTGTCAGGTCGGTGTAATGAGGCTCCGGGAAATTGGTTCACTTTTCAGGGCCAGGATGTGATAACAGCCTTATGATATAGGCGCTGTGTGTATTGAGGAGCGGAGAAAGGAACGATTTTATCCAAAGGTCAGTTTGCCTGCTTTGCCCCCCTGACTTTACATAACCGCTTACCGTATCTGCAGATAAAACATAACTCATAGACTTCCCGTGTTCTTGCATTGCAGGAAAATCAATTCTTTTTTATTTCATGAAAACTGATTTTTTTTCCCCCTCTCTTTTACATTGCAGGTTATGATTTAGATGCTGAAGTTTACAAATTTAGTTTAAAAATGCTAGATTGATTTTGTTTCGATTTTTTTTTTTTACCCCATTTTTGTTTCTTGCTGGTGGAGACCAACATAAATGATTTTACTGCTGCATGCCATGTTGTGCCTGTAACGCCAAACTCATTATAAACATGCAGGAAAAGTCCAACTACAGTTTCAACATGGGCATGCGCACAGGGTGTGCCAGGTGTGCCTGGGCACACACTAAGCCCCCCGTGTGGCACATATTCCCCCCTGTTTAGACCCCTGATATTTCACCAAATAAAAAAAAATGTAAAAAAAATAATAAAAAAATAGAATTGTAAATAAATAAATAAATACAATAATAAAAATAAAAACTACTGACACTGTTCACTCCGCTACTGACACCAATCTCTGTCCTTATGACACCATCTACTGCTCTATTGACATCGTCCACTGCTCTACTGACACAATAAGCATGCGCATGGGGTGTGCTGGGTGTGCCTGGGCACACCTTAATCACCCTGCGTGGTGCAGATTCCCCCTGCTGATATGTCACCAAAGCTCCTAAAAAAAATTGTAAGAATTGATTTAAAAAATAAATAATATTGTAAAAATTAATACAAAAATAAAACAATAAAAATAAATAACTACTGACATGTGCACTGCTCTACTGACATCGTCCACTACCCTACTACATTTTAAAATGTTTACATTTATTTAGCCTATGTATATATATATATATATATATATATATATATATATATATATATACACACACACATGTGTGTTTGAGTTTTGTTTTGCATACCTTAATGCAACAGGCTGTGCACACCTATGACTGACACCGTCCTCTGCTCTACTGACACCGTCCACTGCCAATGGTGGCCTGTGCATTGAGAGCGCACGGGCTGTCATTGGGATGCAGTGGAAGCACTGGGAAGCACCTGATTAGAGGCAGAGGCTCTAATAGGCTTCAAGAAAGGGTGGGCTCAGCTGTATACCCTGACCCAGGACCCTGATCTGTGAGGCTGAGCTGTATACCCTGATCTGTAATGCTGAGCTATATACCCTGATCTGTAATGCTGATCTGTATACCATGATCTGTGAGGCTGAGCTATATACCCTGATCTGTAATGCTGAACTATATACCCTGGTCTGTAATGCTGAGCTATATACCCTGATCTGTAATGCTGTGCTATATACCCTGATCTGTGAGGCTGAGCTATATACCTTGATCTGTGAGGCTGAGTTATATACCCTGATCTGTGGGCTGAGCTATATACCCTGATCTGTGAGACTGAGCTATATACCCTGATCTGTGAGGCTGAGCTATATACCCTGATCTGTGGGCTGAGCTATATACCTTGATCTGTGAGGCTGAGTTATATACCCTGATCTGTGGGCTGAGCTATATACCCTGATCTGTGAGATTGAGCTATATACCCTGATCTGTGAGGCTGAGCTATATACCCTGATCTGTGAGGCTGAGCTATATACCCTGATCTGTGAAGCTGAGCTATATAGCCTGATCTGTGAGGCTGAGCTGTATAACCTGATCTGTGAGACTGAGCTGTATACTCTGCCCTGTGATGCTGAGCTGTATACTCTGTCCTGTGATGCTGAGCTGTATACTCCTTACACTATGGGTGGAAGCAAGTGGAATACAGGGATCAGAGTGGGTGGATTCTATAAGGGTGAGGCTTATTAGAAGTGAGAGGGGTCAAAAAGGGGGGGGGGGCGGGGTCTGGCACCCCCCATCCTACAATTTTACCAGCCCGCATTGTCCTCGGCTCTACTGACACCGTCCACTGCTCTATTGACACCGTCCACTGCTTTACTGACACCGTCCACTGCTCTACTGACACCGTCCACTGCTTTACTGACACCATCCTCTGCTCTACTGACATCTTCCACTGCTCTACTGAGACAGTCAATATATTTACACATGCACACACTCACATATGTGTTTGAGCTTTTGGGTGCACACCCTAATGCAATAGGCTGTGCACACCTATGTTTTCAGGTATGGAAATTTTTACATAGTTATGTTAATTCAGCTTGGACCAATGTAACTATGCATATAATGTACTATACCTCTGGGATCCCTCTAGAAAAGCTTTTCTCAACCAGGGTTGCATGGAACCTTAAGGTTCCTCCAGAGGTTGTTAGAAGTTCCTGGAGCTATGAGCGATTTCTGCTTCTCAGATAAGTAACCACTGGACCCAATGATTTTTTAGTTAACTGTTATGGAGGGATTCTTCCCATTGACAACCAATGTAAGAGAACATTCTTCCCTCTGGCCACCAATGTAATGGGCATTCTTTCCAGTGACCACCAATGTCAGAGAACATTCTTCCCACTGACCACCAATGCAAGGAGAATTCTTCCCAGTGACCACCAATGCAAGGAGAATTCTTCCCAGTGACCACCAATGCAAGGATAATTCTTCCCACTGACCACCAATGTAAGGAGCATTCTTACCAGTGACCACCATAGTAAGGTGCATTGTTCCCAATGACCACCAATGTAAGAAGCATTTTCCCACTGACCCCCAATGTTAAGAGCATTCTTCCCACTGACCATCCCACCAATGTACCCTGAGTTGTAGATATAGTGATTGTTATGGGGTTCCCTGAGACCTGGAAGTTGTTTCAAGGGCTCCTCTATGTTAAAAATGTTGAGAAAGGCTTCCCTAGAAGCTGGAAATGACTGTAGTAGGCACTCTTAGTACAGTGGTCACTGCTAGCTTCTAGGTATCATGCTAACCTGCTGCTCACTGAACACAGGAGGCCGCTTGCATGCCATTCAGGGAATATTTTGTATTTTCTCAATGAATGCAAAGCATTCCCTTGGACGAGGTGGGGATTTTGGTGTCACCCTCCACACCTCTCCACCTCATCCAATGTGGCCCCTTTAAAACAGTATTAATATATTTAGGATGATTGACAGCAAAGGAGCCTCAAACAGCAGAACAGAAAATGCCTAGAAAATATCCTTTGGCTTCAAAATTTTGTTTCTATGCAGTGGTAGGAGAATGCTGTATGTTGCTCTTTGGTTTAAGGCTACAAAGGATCCAACATGCAAGTCTTGCTACCCATCATTGACCGGGAGGGTCAGCATTTTGTTGTTCAGCTTCCATTGACCCCCCACTATGAACTGCTGATTCTGAGCAATTGCTTCATATAATCCTTTTTAAAGTTGTATTCGACTGAAATGGACCCAACTGCTGGATTCCTTTTACTGGTTATCCTGAAACCATATGTGCAAGGATGAAAGGTTTCATATCTTCACAGAGGCTTTTTGGTTGCTTTGAGGTCAAGTGAGCATACATTATTCAGAAAAATGGCCTCATGTTTACTGCATGAAATGGGAGATTCAGTTTCTCTCAAAATAACTCTGACCCTTGGGATGACCCACTCCAAGATTTGCTGAGCCAGAACAATTTCATAAACAATTTTGAATATTCTATATTTTTTTCATTTAGTTTTTTTATGTTTAACTCTTCTTGCTGGATGGTTCTTCATTTCTTGCCTTACTTGTCTCTTCTTCTTGCGCTCTCTTGCTCTCACTCACTTGCTTGCTCATTCCATCTGTCTCGCCCTTGTTCTGTTCTTGTGACTAGCTCTGTCTAGCTATGTTGCGGTTGTCCCCACACTTTGCTATCTCACTCCAGCTCTTGATCTTAGGCCAATCATAGACAGATTGAAATTCAGCCGGGTCAGTAGGAATTGGTCAAATGTCAATCTGTCTATGGGCAGGCTGGTTGTATTGAAGTTGATCCAACATTAAGCTTCAGTACAACCAGCCTGTAAGGTTTTTTTTGCCCAATCACTGCCGGCAGCTATAGCCGCCGGCAGTGATCATTGTATTCTAACAGTGGGGAAGGCTTCCTGCGCTCCGTGCTGGCAGAACACATTAGGTCTGCAGAAGGGATTTCCCCATCAATAATGACAGTGTTTATGGGGGAATCAAGCAATTTTCTGTCCTTTAACTTGTGGTTGAAGGACAGAAAATTGCATAATGTATGGTCTGCTTTACTGTTCTCGCTCACTTTTGCAGTTTTGTTCTTGCGCCTTTCATGTTCTAAAGCCAGCCATGCATGGATTGAAATTTGGCCAGTTCAGCAGGGACCAGCCACATTTCAATCCATGTATGGGCATCCTGGTTGTTCCTGCTAATCTCTGTCTCTGCATCTTGCCTTTTTGCTCTCTCTCTTGCTTTGGCTCTCCCCCATTGTCAGCTTGCTTTTTTCTCTAACCCTTGTTCTGTCCTTCTTGCTCTTGTCTTGGTTTCTTCCTATGACCCTTTCACTCTCACTCTTGTTCACTCCCTATTGCCCTCTCACTCTTGCTCTTATTTTCTCCCTATTGCCCTTTCATTATTACATTTGCTCTACTGCTATTACCCTATTTTTTGGTCTAGTTCCCTCCCTGTTTTCTCCTTACCTTTTTTCTCATTCTTGTTCTCTTCCTTGTGCCCTCTCACTTGAGCTCCTGTTCTCTCTCTTTTGCCCCCTCACTCTCCCTATTGCTCTTGTCTTCTCTCTATTGCCCTTTCATTATTGCTCTTCTCCTCTCCCTATTGTTCTCTCACTCTAGTTTTCTCCCAGTTGCCCACTCACCTTCTTTCTCTAACTCCCAGTGCCCTCTCTCTTGTGCTTTCCCTGTTGACTTCTCACTCTCTTCCTTTCATCTTTTCTCCCTGTTGCCTTCTGATTCTTGCATTTTCCCTATTGCCTTCTCACTCTTGTTCCTTCCTTATTGCTCTCTCAATCTCGCTCTTGTTCTCTCCCTATTGCTGGCATGTGCTTATCCTTTCCCTATTGCCCTTTCATTATTGCTCTTGTTCTCTCCCTTTTGCCCTCTTGCTCAGTCTAGTTCTCTCCCTAATTCCCTCTCAATCTCAATCTTGTTCTCTCCCTATTGCAGTTGTGCTCTTGTCCTTTCCATGTTGCCGTTTCATTGTTACTCTTGTTTACTCTTCCTTTTGCCCTCTCTCTCACCCTAGGTCCCGCCCTGTTGCCCGCTCACATTGTTCCTCTCGGTCTTGTTCTCTCATTATTCCCATCTGACTCTCTTGCTCTTATTTCATTTTGCCCTCTTGTGCTCTCATTTTCCTAAAACACAAAAGAACAAGCGGCGCCCCACTAAGCGTAGTAGAAGGTTAAAAACAAAGCATTTATTAAAATTGCACTTACAGGAATTAAGTGATATCAGGCATGTAAAATATCCTGGCATCCCAGTCTGGGTGGTCCGAGTACTAGGGATCTCGCCAGCACATGTGTCCTGTCGCTCCGGTAGGTTCCGAGGCTCCAGGCAGGTGGGCGAGAAGAAGGTCCAAGCGTCACGGGTCCAGTAGGGAGCTGGAGAGTAGATGGATGGCTGTTTTAGGCACGCGTTCGGATCAATCCGTGCTCCTTCATCAGGCCTGGATCCCTAGTGCTCTGACCACCCAGACTTAGATGCCAGGATATTTTACATGCCTGATGTCACTTAATTCCTGTAAGTGCAATTTTAATAAATGCTTTGTTTTTAACCTTCTACTACGCTTAGCGGGGCGCCACATGTACTTTTGTGTTTGCTGCCAACAGAGTTACTTCTGCTCCGTCAGCTGGCTGCCCCTTAGACGTCTCTACACACCTGGACCTCTCTCCCCATGCCCCTTCGGTGCCCAGCACCCCAGCTGAGAAGCCTGCGAGCGCTGCATCTCCCTCCTCCTTTACTCATGTTTTCCTTCTTCTTCTCTCCCTATGGCCCCTCATGCTCTCCCTATTGTTCTCTCACTTTTGTACTTTCTTGTTGCCCTCTCACTCTCTTCCTTTTATTTTTCTTCTGTCCTTGTTGCCTTCTGGCCCTTTCTCTCTTATGCCTCTTCACTCCCATTTGCTATTTCATTGTAGATTTTATGCTCTCCCTATTGACCTCTCACTCTTCTTCTTGTCTGGTTGCCCTCTCAGTGTCTTACTCTTACTCCTATTCTTTCCCGATTGCACTCCCGCTGTCGGGTTCTTGCTGTTTTCCTCTTGCCCTCTTGATCTCTTCTCCTACTCTTCTTCTCTGCCATTTGCCCTCCTGCTGTCTATTCCTCTGGTTTTCTTGTGCTCGCTCTCCCTACTCTGTGCTCATTCTCTCGCTCGCCTTCTTTTGGTTGGTTTGGTTGCTCACTCTTGTGGTCTCTTTCTTGTCTCATTTCTCTTTTTTTCTTCCTCTCTTGGTTTTGGTCTTTCTTTCTATATTCTATTATCTGACCTGAAGATTGAAGTCAGTGTGTAATGTAATTCTTTCAACTGACTCAGGATGTCACACATTTATCACAGCTGACAAGCTATGTCATCGAAATCTCACAAATCAAATCATTTTTTTTTTTTTTTTTTTTCAAATCGAATATGAAAAACTCCGGTCTCCATCATCTGCCTCCTGCATTTTCAATGTGCTCCATTTACCTTTCTGGCACTAAAGCTAAACTGTACTGAATATACACTCATCGGCCACTTTATTAGGTACACCTTGTTAGTACCAGGTTGGACCCTCTTTTGCCTCCAGAGCTGCCTTCATTCTGCTTGGCATAGATTCAACAAGGTTGGAAACATTCCTCAGAGATTTTGCTCCATAGTGACATGATAGCATCACACAGTTGCTGCAGATTTGTCGGCTGCCCATCCATGATGTGAATATCCCATCTCTCCACCACATCCCAAAGGTACTCTATTGGATGAGATGTGGGGAGTGTGGAGGCCATTGGAGTGCAGTGACCTCATTGTCCAGTGGTGAGATGATTGGAGTTTTGTGTCATGGTGCATTATCCTGCTGGAAGGAGCCATCAGAAGATGGGGACACTGCAGTCATAAAGGGATGGACATGGTCAGCAACAATACTTAGGTAGGCCGTGGTGTTTAAACGATGCTCAATTGGTACTAAGGGGCCCAACGTGTGCCAAGAAAATACCCCCCGCACCATTACACCACCAGCCTGAACCGGTGATACAAGGCAGGATGGATCCGTGCTTCATGTTGTTTACACCAAATTCTGACCCCACCATCTGAATGTCGCAGCTGAAAGACTCATCAGACTTGGCAACCTTTTTCCAATCTTCTATTATCCAATTTTGGTGATCCTGTGCCAATTGTAGCCTCAGTTTCCTGTTCTTAGCTGACAGGAGTGGCACCCGGTGTAGTCTTCTGTTGCTGTAGCCCATCTGCTTCAAGGTTTGATGTGTTATGCATTCAGAGATGGTATTCTGCATACCTTGGTTGTAACGAGTGGTTATTTGAGTTACTGTTGCCTTTCTATCACCTCAAACCAGTCTGCCCATTCTCCTTTGACCTCTGACATCAACAAGGCATTTTCCTCCACACAACCTCCGCCCATTGGATATTTTCTCTTTTTCTAAACATTCTCTGTAAACCTGAGAGATGGCTGTGCATGAAAATCCCAGTAGATCAGCAGTTTTTGAAATGCCACGTTCAAAGTCACTTAAATCCTCTTTCTTCCCCATTCTGATGCTTTGTTTGAACTTTAGCATGTCGTCTTCATCACGTCTAGATGCCTAAATGCGTTGCTGCCATGTGATTGGCTGATTAGCAATCTGTGTTACCAATTGAACAGGTGTACCTAATAAAGTGGCTGGTGAGTGTAGAAACTGCAAACTAGTGGCCATGCTTAATAGCACCCTTTTAATTGATCATCCCTCCCATACAGAGTGCTACCCTACTAACCTGAACTTCTGAATATGGGGAGAATGCACATGCCCTTTATTCACAATGCTTGATGCCTGAGCAGCTGACTCATGCACTGCCATGTGAGGGGCGGGTCTAAAATATGAACATATTATATTTTAACCGTTTTTTTCAGATGCTTTCTCTAGAACAGGGGACGGCAAGATACGGCCCATGGGCCGCACCTGGCCCGCCGCCGCTAAATGTCCGGCCCGCCAGTGCACAGTAATAAACTCACGACACCCGGCCCGCGGGCAAGTGGTTGTCTGTTTTTGATGTAATCCACTGCAGTGTCTGTTTTTTAAAATAAAAATGCAGTATATATTTGTAAAAGTTGGAATGGGTTTTTGTTAACCACCTCCCACCTACGCTATAGCCAAAAGATGGCTACAGCGCAGGCCTTAATTGGGAACGTGCCTGCTTGGGTGTCCCCATTGCAAGTTGTTTGCTCTGGGGGCACTCGACAGGAGGGAGGGGCCAGGAGCGCCGGGACCCAAGAGGAAGAGGACCCTGGCTGCTCTTTGCAAAACCACTGCACAGAGCAGGTAAGTGTAATATGTTTGTTATTTAAAAGAAATATTTGCCTTTAATATCACTTTAAGGTATATCAAGGCAAAGTTTGCTCTTAGTGTTCAATTTGTCTCCCTAGTGTAAGTTCACTTTAAGCCCTGTGCATTATTC
>BLSH010435387.1:329563-343874 GCA_018402905.1 Glandirana rugosa
AACAAAAATTATTTATATATATTGTGGTACTCTCCGAAAAGATAAAAGAGAACTACCATAACGACACGTTAGGGACAACGATAATTCTTGGAATTTCCCTGTCTCCTCGAACCATCTGGTGTAACTACCCCCTGGGTCGCGTACCTAGAATTTACTTATCGCAACTAGTGTAACCACCTCCTAGATTGTGTAACGTGTAGCCGTCTCTTTCGCGTCAAACTGATGAAATAAGATTATTCTTCAGTTATCACAACTCGCTTGGGCCTGACATTGCAAGCCCAGGCATGGCTTGAAAGCCCACAGGCACCGTGCCTGGGCCTGTAAAGTTTTTAGCAAGCCCAAGCCAGGCCCCAAGACGATAAAATGAGGTGCACAACTCTTCGACGTCCCCCGGACCGAACCCGAACGATTTTTGAAATGTCCGGGTCCGTGCCACGGACACCCGAAAGTTCGGTACGGACCCGAACGTTACAGTCCGGGTTCGCTCAACACTATTGACTTCTTATTAGAATAAAGTAGTCAAACTGCGCTTTCTCTGCCGATGTGCAATGTGTTAGATCCTCCACCAATGTGATCAACGCTATTCATTTAAGATCCATGCGCTGGGTCCCCCATCAATGTGGTCTACCAAGCTCCTCTGTCCCTTTAAGGTTCTTAATAGCAACAGGGATTGCACAGCAATACCATCAAGAGAAAATAGAAAAGCCTCTCATGGTGTTATATATATTTATTAAAAACAAAATATAAAATGGTAGTGCACTTACATCAATTTTAAAACCAAGCACTCAAAACTAAAAATGAAACCACAGCTATGCACTCCAGCATGCCTTCCACAGAAGCTGATGTAATGTCACAGAAAGCCCCACCCTACACGTTTCGTCATCAGAATGCTACGTCTCCTTTAGCCTTTTAAGAGCAAGTGTGATTTTAATTTTCTTTTAACGCACAGAGCACTTCATATCATTTGGACTGATTTATAGTTATAGTATAGTATTCATTGTTGCACTGGATATATTATTCACGCTGGATCGGTGGAGGAGTCAGGTAAATGTTTGGGGATGGGGGGGTGGAGGTCACAACAAGCAGTGGGAAGGTTTTTACCTTAATGCAAGGAATACATTAAGGTAAAAACAATTAAACTTTAGAACTACTTTAATTCTTAATAGCACCAGCATAAATCAGGGAATATGCGTTTTTTGCGTGCACTGGAATGCACGTTGCCGCAGCACCATGTGTATTGGTGCAGCAAGATTTCTCAAAAGGGTCAGGAACTGCTTTTGAGTGTTTCTCGCACAAAAAAAAATGGAAACCGTACATGCAAAGTATGAACCTAGCTTTAAATGGCATGAACAACAGTAGTATGTAATGACCCACAGCAACCAATAAGCTGGAAGCCAGCTGGTAAAAGACAATTTTCAAATGGAATTTGCACAAAACTTCTCCTTGAATTGTTATTAATTAGTGCCGTCATAATCCTATGTCGATCAGCCCCCAATGGATATCAGGCTGCATGGAACACTGGTAATTATACTCTTTAGCATCAAAAACTTGCTGTAGATGTCTCCATGATGTTGTAAGATTACCCTTCAGCTGAGATCCGAGACAGCGAGAGAAAGGTCATTTGTGAAATGCCAATTAATGAGAAATGACACGCCGCAATTACATCCAGACGCCGCAAAGGAACCAGCTTCACCAAACGCACAAGCCTCCTGGCACCTTCCATTATATTGTAAAGTTTATATACAAATATTGAATGACGCACGGAATACTGCTACAAAATATTTGCTGCTTACTGAAATTACTTATAATCGTTAACACATCAATGTCATTTGAAAGGCCATTTTGAGTTTTTTTGTTTTTTTTTATTAAACTGGCCCCCGGGTGGTTTATGCTATAATGTGCTAGTGTGCACCGCATATCAGCACATTAAAGCTCCATTCACATTATTTCTTCTGGGGTCACTCTCTCCGGCCACTTGAATGCCCAGACCACAATGGCGCCACTCCTAGACATGTGCAAGGGAGTCACATTATCATTGAACAGAGCATTTCCATAAATGCATGCTGAACTGTGCATGCGGGGGATGGCCAGTGACTATGGGAATGCTACAAGAGATGGTCAGAGACTATGGGTATGCTACAAGATGTGGTGAGAGACTATATGAGAATGCTACAAGAGAAGGCCAGACACTACAGGCATTCTACAGGAGATGACCAGAGACTATGGGCATGCTACAGGTGATGATCAGAGACTATGGGCATGCTAAAAGAGATGGTCACAGACTTGGGTGTGCTACAGGAGATGGTCAGACTGACCATTTCCTGTAGCACACCCTAGTCTGTGACCATCTCTTTTAGCATGCCCATAGTCTCTACTATCTCTCGCTACAAGAGATGGTCATAGACTATAGGCATGCTACAGGAGATGGTCAGAGTGTATGGGTATGCCAAAAGAGATGGTCACAGACTAGGGTATGCTACAGAAGATGGTCAGACACTACAGGCATGCTACAAGAGATGGCGATGGCCAGAGACTATCGCCATGCTACAAGAGATAGCCAGACTATAGGCATGCTACAAGAGCTAGTCAGAGACTATGGGTGTGCTACAAGAGATGCTAAAAGAGATGGTCACAGACTATGGTGTGCTACAGGAAATGGTTAGAGACTAAAGGTATGCTAAAAGAGATGGTCAGAGACTATAGTTATGCTGTCGGAGATGGTCAGAGACTATGGGCATGCTTCAAGAGATAACCAGACTCTATAGGCATTCTACAAGAGATGATCACATTATGGAAGAGACTGGCCAACACATTGGATGTTTTAAATTACCTTTTTTTATCAGCAATTAAAATGTATCTTTGAAGCCTTTCATCTGGTTTTGGTCCGGCGCTCGTTTTTGTATTTCTATTATTTTAGCTATTCTCTAGTGCTCATTGAGGGGAGCCGTATCGTGTAGGAGCCGTCTCTCCAGAGCTTATGTGAAGTTTTCCTTCAGATGACTTTACTGGTAAGTTTGAAGGCTCCTCGTGCCTCTTTGAGTATGTTGCTCTAAAGGGGCGCATGTGGCCCCCTGGGCGCCCCTTTAGGTGCCAGGAAGTTATGGTTTACATCAGGGGTCTCCTAGCTTTCTAAACAAAGGGCCAGTTTATTGTCCTTCAGACTGTAGGGGGGCTGGACTGTGGCCAGTGGAAGTGAATTTTTTCTTGACATCAGTGGGAGTAAACATCACCACATTTGGTATTGGGGAGGAAAGAATATTGCCCCTATCATTGACATCATTGGGAGGAATAATGCCCCATTGTTGGTGTCAGTGAAATGGTGCTCCACTGATGTCAGTTGGCAGAATAGTGTCATGTATCAGTGGTAGAATTGTGCCCCAAGGGCTGTATAAAGGCAAGCAAATGGCTGCACCATCCCCCAGGCCACAGTTTGGAGACCGCTGGTTTACATGAATTGAATGGCATCTGGAAACACAAGATTAACAGCCAATTCAGATTTAGTTGTCATGGTCAAAACATAGGCTCAAATGGCACTGTGACCACGCTGTCACCTACAGCTCCCGGTTACTTAGCAGTGATCAGGAGGTGGTAGATTGGGTTCCCAACCACATAACCATTGTGACAGCCAATCACAATGATCACCTAATTGGAAAGCCCAGGAAACACCTTTGTCTGATTTCTTTTGAGACCCGGCTTCCAAGGGTTAGCATCCATCGGCTGGAAGAGGTTATATATTATCTGAGATACTAGCGAGGAGTTTACATTTATTTCAAATACAGAATGCGTGTTGAACAGCCCTTTATTATCCAGAATATTCTTTGAATCCTAAAAAAAGGTCTTCCCATCTAAGTCTAGCCATTCTCATACATTGTTTCTTTTTTTTTTTCATAAGCAATTTAAATGCAAAAAAGTCCTAAACTCCATTTCTAAACATAGTCATAAAAATGTCTATTATGATTTGTACTGCTTGGAAAATATATACGATACTCCGGCAATGCAGCACAGTGTCTTTAGAATCATTTTAATATCTGCAGCCCTTTTGAAGTTCTTTAGAAGGGGTCGCAGGTCACATAAACCTGCTTGCGACTCATTTACACCAAACACAGTTTAATGTGTTGTTAACCACTTGGGCCCCTGGAAGGTTTTACCCCCTTTATGACCAGGCCATTTTTTGCTATTAGGCACTGTGTTACTTTAACTGGCAATTGCGCAGTCATGCAACACTGTACCCAAATGAAATGCATGTCATTTTTTTCACATAAATAGATCTTTCTTTTGGTGGTATGGGATCACCACTGGGCTTTTTATTTTTTGAGCTATAAAAAAAAAAAAGATAATTATTAAAAAAAAAATATATATATATATTTTAACTTTATTCTACAAAACCTATCCAGTGAAAAAAAATATACCAAATTTCTTCATAAATTTTGGCCAAAATGTATTCTGCTACATATCTTTGGTAAAAATAAAAATCCCAATAATATATTGATTGGCTGGTGTGAAAGTTAAAGTGTCAACACACTATGGTATATATACTTGAAATTTTATTTATTTATTTTATACTAGTAATGGCGGTGATCAGTGACTTATAGTGGGACTGTCATATTGCAGCGGGCAACCTGGGTGGGGACTGACAAACTGCCACTGACATCACAAAATATTTTTTACTTTCTGCTATAAAACATATCCAATATTTTTTTAAACCATATTTCTTCATAAATTTTGGCCAAAATGTATTCTGCTGCATGTCTTTGGTAAAAATAAAAATCCAATAAGTGTATATTGATTGGTTTATATGAAAGTTAAATTGTCTTCAAACTATGCTTTGCAGGGAGAAGAAACAAACAGATTGTTATCTCTGTAAAGAGCCCTGTGTTGTTTGTCAACACAGGGCTCTGGACTGGGATTGGGCACAGCCAATCAGCAGGTCTCAGCTATGAACCATTTGCTGGGCCCTGCTGACAGACTCTCGCGGGAGTCGGCGTGCGGAGGCGTGCGTTCTGTACCCAGAAGAGATCAGCGATGTATAGGTACGTCGCTTTGCCATCCGCAGTACAATGCGGGGCAGGTGGACCTATAGTGATTAAATGCAGTAAGAACACAAATGAAAAAAATAATGCCTTTCAATGAGCCTAGTTTACACTATTGCGATGATTTAATCTGTGTTTGAATAAAAAAAAAAGGACAGCGTGATGCATCTTTTCCGCATGTAAGCTTACTGGAATGCAAACAGATGTAAATACAACTAAAGTAAGTAAAAAGAAAGTAATAAATAATGACACTGCAAAATCCTATGTGGAACTGTGCAGTGTAGGGATTGCAATACAGCATGCTTCATTTTTTTGCATGTAAGCATACTGGAGCGCACATCAATGCACTGCAAATGCATGTAAAAAAAATCATAAAAATCATACATAAAGTCTAAAAAAGCACCACAAATGCATTACAAATGCATGTAAGCATACATGCAGAACGTCACACTGAATGTAGGGATTACAGTGTAAACAAGATTTAGGGCTTATTTGCACCCTATGCAGTTGAAAATGTTTTTAGACAAAGTATGAAGGTAAAAGCAAGAAAAATTTGAATATTTCAATGAGGATAGTTTACACCATTTGCGGTGCTTTTATATGCGCTAAAAAAAAAAATGTTTTGCATTTTTTGCATGTAAGTGTACCAGAATGCACATCAACACAGAGCAAACACATGTAAAAAAATAATAAGTATCATAAATAATGCCTAAAAACACACAAAAACGACACAGCAAATGCATGTAATCCATGAAAGCACCATAGATGCATGTAAATGAAAAAAAAAATCATAAATAAGCCTTAAAAAGCCACAGCAAACGCATTACAAATGCATGTAAAAGTGCATGCGGAACTGCGTACAGAGCATAGGGATTGCAGTATAAGCCCCTAATCCTACAGTTCGGAATCTTTGTATCAGACCCCGTATCACGGTCCCCTTAAATGGAAATTCCGTCACCTGAGCGCTTTGCGGCTGCGGTTTTTTTTCCCCCTTTACTTTGCTAATGGAAATGAGGTTTTGAATATTACAGTCCGGGGGTTAGGAAGTTGACCTGTGTAATGGGAGCTCTTCTCCGGAGAGCAAACACTAGACTCTGCTGGCCCCAGGCGAATCACCAAACTTTCTGCTCTTAATGTAAGTTAAATGAAAGCACTTGTAAATGAAATTAATTTCTCTCTGCCATGGAACACTGAACCCACTGCATATACTTTAATTAAGGACCATGGAAGGATAAGCAAGTGTTTCTTGGCAATAAATTTGACAAAATGTACTTTTCTATAGATCACGTTATATGAAAGGAATATTCTCTTGTGCTATCTTGTGATTTTTTTTTTCATTTAAAGACATAATGGTGTTTTACCTTAAAGAAGAATGAGCTACTCAAAAGTCACATATATTCCATTGAAGCGCTGATGGCCAGAATAATTTGCTGTCATTGTGCAGAATGTATCCAAACCCAAAAATGAAAATGTAATATATTGCAACACACCAGTCCTTAGATTTGGCGGCTCTGTTAGTTTCCTTTTTTATTTAGACATTTTTCCTTTATTTTTACCTTGAAATCTGAAAAAAAAACATACTTCTTGTCTTAGGATGGTTATGCTCAGTTCTCCACTGTACCTATGGAGGAATGACATAGCCTCCCATTGGATAGCAGCATTGTCAACCTTCGCAGAGGGTTGTGTTAGATGATGATGGACTTTACTTAAAGCAGAACTTTGCTTCAAAGTGAATGTTCTGCTCATCCTCTTTAACCCACCCCAATGTTCTGGGAGCAGGTACTTGTTTCTAAAAAGTCCCCAAATGGAGCTTCTTGCAGTGTTCTGGTAACAACTATCTTAGAGGTCCCTGAATGGAGTGTCTTCCAATATTCTGGTAGCAACATTCTAAGAGGTCCCTGAATGGAGTGTCTTCCAATATTCTGGTAGCAACATTCTAAGAGGTCCCTGAATGGAGTGTCTTATAGTGTTCTGATGACAACTTTCTAAGAGGTCACCAAATGGAGTTTCTTCCAGTGTTCTGGTGACAACTGTTTAAGAGGTCCTCAAATGGAGTGTCTTCCAGTATGCTGGTGACAACTGTATAAGAGGTCCCCAAATGGCATGTCCTCCGGTGTTCTGAAGGGATTGTCTTCCAGTGTCCTGGTGACAACTTTCTAAGAGGTCACCAAATTGAGTTTCTTCTAGTGTTCTGGTAGCAACTGTCTAAAAAGTCCCTGAATGGAGAGTTTTCCAGTACGCTGGTGATAACTGTCTAAGAGGTCATTGAATGGATTGTCCTCCAGTGTTCTGGTCACAACTGTGTAAGAGGTACCTGAATAGCATGTCCTCCAATGTTCTCAATGGAATGTCTTCCAATCTTCTAGTGACAACTTTCTAAGAGATCACCAAATGGAGTTTCTTCCAACTGTCTAGGATATCCCTGGTTACAACTGTTTAAGAGGTCCCCATATGGAGTGTCTTCCAGTGCTCTGGTAACAACTTGGTCCCCAAATAGAGTTTCTTCCAGCATTCTGGTGATAACTGTCTAAGAGGTCTGCATATGGCGTGTCTTCCAATGTTCTGGTGACAACTTTCTAGGAGATCCCTGATTGGAGTGTCCTCCAGTGTTCTGGTGACAACTGTGTGAGAGGTCCCTGAATGCTATGTCCTCCAGTGTTCTGAATGGATTGTATTCCAGTGTTCTGGTGACAACTTTCTATGAGGTCACCAAATGCAGTCTCTTCCAGTGTTCTGGTGGCAACTTCCTAAGAGGTCCTCAACAGAGTTTATTTCTGTTTTCTGGTGACAGCTGTGTAAGAGGTCCCTGAATGGAGTGTCTTCAAGTGTTCTGGTCACAACTGTGTAAGTGGTCCCTGAATGGCATGTCCTCCAGTGTTCCGAATGGAATGTCTTCCAATGTTCTGGTGACAGCTGTCTAAGAGTTCCCAGAACAAGTTTTTCCAGTATTCTGGTGACAACTGTCTAAGACAGGGATCCTCAAACTACGGCCCTCCAGCTGTTGCGGAACTACACATCCCATGAGGCATTGTAAAACTCTGACATTCACAGACATGACTAGGCATGATGGGAATTGTAGTTCCTGAACAACTGGAGGGCCATAGTTTGAGGACCCCTGGTCTAAGAGGTCCCTGAAGAGGGTGTCTTCTAATGTTAACTGTCTAAGAGGTCCCCATCACATTTTAGGTGACTGTTGAGTGTCCAGAAAAGGAAATTAAGAAAAATCTCCCCAACAAGACTCAGAGAGCACAAATCAACTTGCCATGGGTTTTAAACCCTTCACTACTCTATACAAAACGAAAAAAAAAAACATTATTGTCTATACATACACTAATAAAAGGTATGTGCAGGCACCTGTAAATCAGAAGGATGTCACCAGAATCATAAGAATGTGAGGTGTCTAATGGCTGCAGAAGCTATTGATTTTTGGTGTATCTTGAAATACGGTTTATTCCCTTAACTCTGACATTTACAGGCCGGTATTATGGAACATAGCATTGCACAGGCTCCAGTAAATGCATCATTTTACCTTTCTCCCTTGTAGAAAAGCCGGGGAACTCTGTGCAGCTTTTGTTTCATAAATACAATTTAGTTTTCTTTTTACCATGGGGACGATAACTCATTTATTTGATAAATTTCATGTTCTTTTATGGACTTTGCAGAGGAAAGCGAAGAAGAATTCTGTCTTGTAAAGCTCCCTCCCACTTTACACAGTGGGATTACTTAAAGTTGACCTGTCAGGATAGAAATATGGGATGGCTGCCATTGCTGGTACTTGTTCCAGGTCAGTGACTCAATGAGAAGCTGATACACGAAGAGGGCGCTAAAAGGAAAATTTATTGTTGCTGTAATGACCCATCGGAATCCAGGTTTTATTTATAAGGCAATGACAAGCATACACGTTGAGAGGTTTAGACTTCACTGGCTGTGTATTTCTTCCACATTGGTCAGAGCAAGAAGCAAAGGCAAAATGGGGCATCTAGTAATGTCACTTGTGCCTAAGAAGTACCATAAAAATTTACCTTTTGTCTGTCTTAAATCCCTTCTGAAGAATAGCAATGCACTTTCTGCTCTTGAGCTTCATGGCGGTATATCTGCAGTGGGAGATCATCTAAGGCAGTGGTTCTCATCCCTCTCCTCAAGTACCCCCAATAGGCCATGTTTTGGTAATTTCTCTTAGATAAAATAGCTGTCCAAAATACCAAGCCATTGACTCTGATTTAAAGCATATGTGCAATATAAAGAAAACCTGCAAACATGGCCTGTTGGGGGTACTTGAGGACTGAGGTTGAGAACCACTGATCTAAGGATGGGCATCCCCATGGGGGGGGGCAAGAACCCCCCCCAGAAGCTGCCACAAAGGGGGGAACACCGAAGCTGTGGCACTCACTTACTGTTACATTCAGCAGCGGCGGCACCGCCCCGACTCCCTAGACTCTCTTATTGCACCGTCCATTGGCCTCTCATTGCTAACCTTCTAAAAATGCTCTTTACCTGGCTGTAATGCTGACTCCTGGGTCTGAATGCTTTCTAAGCCAGAGCCTGTATGCACATCGAAAAAGTTTAGTGAAAGTTAAAAATTCTTATCTGCATACCTCCTCCGGGTTAATGAATATAAATATTGGAACAACAGAGCCATGGTACTGGCATTTTCAGAAAGAAAAGTCAGTAGTGGAAACCTCTGTAAACATAAAAGCAGATTAGAAATTGCTAATCAGACAATGGCAGCTTGATCCTTCTATTAAGCTCTTGCATCAGGTTTCTCAAACCTTTGCATGCCTGCGCTTTATGTGATAATGACTAAGTCCCTCCCCTTCATGACATTGTCAAAAAAGGGCGGAGCATGGGTAACCTTAAACTGATGCCCCCCCGGAAAAAAATTTCTGCGTATGCCCATGGATCTAAGGCAGCCTTTTTCAAACAGGGTGCCCAGGCACCCTGGTGTGCCTTGAGGTTCCTTCAGGGGTGCCTTGGAAAGATGCCTTATAATTGCCCAAAAATTGTATACAAGCCGGCGTGTGGATGAAGGCCGCCTTTTAGTTACACTAAGTCACAGGTTTCCATTGTGCAACATTACAACCTTCAAGATGCTGGCATCCTAACGACCAATGGCATCATCACTTGATAAGGAGGATGTCAGTCGCCTGCATAGCATCCTCGTTTGACCCTCCCCTGCCCCTCTCCATCAGTGTCGGGGTCATATTAGCTGAGTGAAAGAGAAAAACTGAGGGACAAGAGAAACATTGGAATACTAGTCAGTACCAGTTGGCAAAAGTATATTTTATTTGGAAGAATAAATCACCTTTAACGTTGGGTGTCCTACTTGGACTTGTGGATGTTGCTGCATTATGTAAAACTATTAGCATCGTTTTTTTACATTTTAGAGTGATGTACCTTGAGACTGTCCATAATTTTTAAAGAGGAAGTAAACCCTGATGGGTTTTATTTCCTCTTTTGCTACCTGCAAAATAAAAGCATAATGGGCTAGTATGCATGGTACACTAGCCCATTATGTGGCACTTACCTGCAAACGAAGCCTACACTGTCCGCACTCCACCTTCACCCCTCTTCCTTCCAGGACCGCGGACTCCACCTCTGTGACCGGCCGGAGCCGCGTGACGTCACTCCCACGCATGCGTGTGGGAGCCGCCCATCACGGCACTTACTCGGGAAGAAACTGCACAGGTGCCCGTTTCTTCACAGCACATGCGCCAATGACATCATCGCCGCACTACAAGGTGAATATCTCCTGAACGGCGCACGTTTAGGAGATATTTACAGTACCTATAAGCCTTATTCTAGGCTTACCTATAGGTGCAAGTTTTAAAAAATGGTTTACAACCACTTTAAAGGGTGCCTTGAGTGAAAAAAGGCACTGATGTCCCTGACTGCTTGTCTCACCAGATTTGGAGTGAGTTTGGTGATTGTTCCTTGAGACTCATGGCGGAGATCATCCAAGCCACTGTTGCCTCTGAGTAAGCAGCTTTGGAGTGAGATTTAGTGATGTCACTATTGTTCAGCTCACTGTTCTGCTTGCCGGAGAGGAAGCTGCACCTGAGGACCTGTAATGCATGAATCTCCCCTGCTTCTGCTTTATTCATTCTCTGGATCTGTGATTTCTGCACCCCTCCTTTTCTTGAATACTACCTATTACCCCATCAGTCAAAAGACTGACAAGCTCACCTGCCTGCTGTCTCCTCTCGTCAGCACACTTGATTGGCTGCCTGAACTACCAATCCCCTCTCAGTTTGAGTTCTACTGTGCAAGGGATTACATCAGGCTGATACCAAACCTAATTCAGACACATACCCTAGATGCTGGATCAATCAACACTGAACCTTTGCCATCTGCTGGGTATTAGTCAGCACTGAAGCTCAGGTCTGTGCTGTGTTTACCTGTCTTATCTGTCCTTAGTAATTAACTTTAAAGTGTTACTAAACCCCAGACCCTGCATTCACTATATCTGGTCTCCCACAGTACATAGAACATGGAAGTGCAATTATTTTAGTAAATATAAACTGCTAAATACCTTTTCTCATCAGCAGTATATATCAGTCTTGTGATTTCTAACAGTGTCTGGTTAAAGCTTGTAGGAGGAGTTTTCATTCTCCCATGATTGTCCTATGACACTGCACGACCCCTGACCCTCTGTCTGGACAGTGCTGATTGGCCCTGTGCTGATCAAATGCACTCTCCCAAGAAAAAAACAAAGCTCTCTAGCAATACACACCAAACTGAGCACGTGCAGCCCGACTCCAAGGCACTGTTCTATCAGGAGATGGTTTGGGGACTGTGCAAGAAGGTGAGGATCAGAGAAGGCAGGATCATACAACCTTTTTACACAATGCAGAGGATTAACCCCTTAGGTTCCACAGTGAGTATAACAAGCATGCTTTACTGTATATACAGACTGATTTTACTGTTGTGGGTTTAGTAACACTTTAAAAAGAGCTCATGGTTTCACATTTGTGCCGGATCAGCAGGTTTGTCTGTGCATGCCCAGGATAGAGGCCTGTATGTGACTTCTGTATGACTGTTCATGCCTTGGCTTATTTATTTGCATTGGTTGGACTGAGCTTGGCTATGCCTGTTATCTCTGCTACCATCAGTCATCACTCTGATTACCTATCTGGAACCTGGACTCTGCTGTGACCATCTGTCGGAAGACTTGCACCACGCTAGCATCTGCCCTACCTGCTGCTGTCCACTTCCCTTGGTAACACAGAGAGTCTATCTACCAAAACCTGTGACAGTTTAATTAACCATTTGACCTCCAGAAGATTTACCCCCCCCCCCCTTCATGACCAGACCACTTTTTGCGATACGGCGCTGCATTACTTTAACTGACAAGTGAGGGGTCATGCAACGCTGTACCCATACAAAATTTATTTATCCCCCCCCCCCCCACACACACACAAATAGAGCTTTCTTTTGGTGGTATTTGATCACCTCTGCAGTTTTATTTCTTTGCGCTATAAACAAAAAAAGACAGGCAATTATGAAAAAAATCAATATTTTTTACTTTCTGCTATAAAACACATCCCAAAAAAATTTTGGTAACAAAAAAATCTCAAATGGGTATATATCAATTGGTTTACGTGAACATTATAGCATCTACAAACTATGGTATACTGTATATTTATGGAATTTTTATTTATTTATTTTATGCTATATAGTGCCCCATCATTGATATCAGTGGGAGGAACAGTGCTCCGCCATTGGTGTCAGTGGGAGGAATAGTGTCCCATCATTGGTATTAGTGGGAGGAATAGTGCCCCATCATTGGCATTAGTGGGAGGAATAGTGCCCCATCATTGGTATCAGTGGGAGGAATAGTGCCCCGTCATTGGTATCAGGGGGAGGAATAGTGCCCCATCATTGGTGTCAGTGAGAGGAATAGTGCCCCATCATTGGTATCAGTGGGAGGAATAGTGCCCCATTATTGATATCAGCGGGAGCAATAGTGCCCCATCATTGGTATTAGTGGGAAGAATAGTGTCCCATTATTGGTATCAGTGGGAGGAATAGTGTCCCATAATTGGTATTAGTGGGAGAAGCAGTGCCCTATCATTGGTATTAGTGGAAAGAATAGTGCCCCGTCATTGGTGTTAGTGGAAGGAAAAATGCCCATTGTGGGTGTCAGTGAGAGGAATGTTTTCCCACTGTTGGTGTCAGTGGAAAGAATGGCACCTCCTCCAGTGGAAGAAATAGTGCCCCAGGGGCCGGATATAGGCAAGCAAAGGGCCAAATTTGGCCCACGGGCCACAGTTTGGGGACCACTGGACCAGACCATGCAAAATACTCTGTTTGCACCCACATTAAAAAAGTAATACTGCATTTTTTCCCATTGTTGTTGAGTTTTCTTATTTTTATTTTCTTTCTTCCTTTGTACTTTTTAATACTGTACTCAGCAGGGTGTTGACAAAAATCCGCACCTGCCATTGCTTTTCAGTCATTACAAATAAAGAACAAATCTCAATCTTTAAAACTATTTCCCCAAACAAAGCAGAGCTCTTACCTGCACCGATGCCATCAATTTTCTCCCAAAAATTGTAAACAGCAATTACACAAAAAAAGGCAGTAAAATATAATTTCAGAGTGATTTTTATTTGTCATTATTAGCAGTTAAATACACAAGTACAGCAACTAGCAAGCCGTGGGATTGAGCCATTTGAGAAGGACAATGTGCTAGAAGCTATACTAGATAAATATACAAAATTCCATTTTATTCTTTTTTTTTCATTTTGAATAGAAACGCTTTGTAGTCATTTTTTGCTGCTTCTTTTTGGTGCCGACGCCGAGGAATCTAAACAAAAGCAAATGAATGCCTTGACGGTTTGACCCTAGACTAAGTATCACAGTTAGGCTTAAATATATACATTCAGTGCTAAGAGCAGATTTACAGGAAGAACAATAGATTTGATTAGCGCAAACTTCTGTAATTTTATTGGTAAAAAAAAAGAAAAAAGAAAAAATAATTTAAAAATGACAGAAGTGGTTCTATTAGTTCACAATGTACTTGCTTAAAGTACAGTCAGGGTAATCATTTATTTTGTTTGGAGTGATTCAAAATAATTCATATAAATGATTTTTCCATGGGGCTTTTAAAGTTTGAAGAGTAGCGGGCAAAGTGTTCTTTCTGGGAAGAGACATTATCAAGTCATATTGAAGTGGACAAAGAAAGAGTATATGATATGGAGAATGGTTTGTAGAAAAAAAATGTTACTTAAAAAAATAGATATATCGACCATCCGGGACTTGTTTTTATCACTCTTATTTAT
>BLSH010435387.1:343896-354109 GCA_018402905.1 Glandirana rugosa
CAGTGACCTCATTGTCCAGTGGTGAGATGATTGGAGTGCAGTGACCTCATTGTCCAGTGGTGAGATGATTGGAGCTTTGTGCCATGGTGCATTATCCTGCTGGAAGGAGCCATCAGAAGATGGGGACACTGCAGTCATAAATGGATGGACATGGTCAGCAACAATACTCAGGTAGGCCTTGGTGTTTAAATGATGGTCAATTGGTACCAAGGGGTCCAAAGTGTGCCAAGAAAATATCCCCCTCATCATTACACCACCAGCAGCCTGAACTGTGGATACAAGGCAGGATGGATCCATGCTTTTGTGTTGTTTACACCAAATTCTGACCCCACCATCTGAATGTCACAGTTGAACTTGAGACTCATCAGACCAGGCAACATTTTCCAATCTTCTATTGTCCAATTTTGGTGAGCCTGTGTGAATTGATCTCTGACATCAACATTACAGTTTTGTCCACACAACTGCCGCTCACTGGATATTTTCTCTTTTTCAGTCCATTCTCTGTAAACCCAAGTGATGGTTGTGTGTGAAGATCCCAGTAGATCAGTTTTTGAAATCCTACGACCAGTCCGTCTGGCACCAACAACCATGCCACGTTCAAGTCACTTAAATCCCCTTTCTTCTTCATCTGACGCACGGTTTGAACTTCAGAAAATCGTCTTCCCCACGTCCAGATGCCTAAATGCATTGAGTTGCTGCCATGTGATTGGCTGATTAGCAATTTGTGTTACCAAGCAATTGAACAGGTGTAGCAAATAAAGTGGTGAGTGTATATAGGAACTGTTTTACCAGTGCCTGGGGTTTAGTTTTAAATTTGATTGTCCAAAATGTATTTGTATTTTTTCCTATCCAGTCCTGAGATTTACACACCTTTTTTTCTCTGCTGCAGTGAAAGAGGTTCTTCAGCCCCCCACCAAAAAATGAAAAGTCAGCAGCTACAAATACTATAGCTGTTGACTTTTAATTAAAGGACACTTACTTACCTGCCCAGGGGTCCAGCGCTGTCCTCAACCGGGCTGGTTCCAGTCTTAGGGTCCCTGGGGCCGCCATGCTAACTGTTGAAAATGGCTGTGACTCCTTGCAGATTCACAGCTGGCTTCTCACTGCACATGTGTGAGCCGCACTGCACCTTGTGAATGCTCCTGCAGCCTCCTGGGATCTGTGATGTGTCTCAAGAGGTTGCGGGTTTGGGGTGGTCAAACTTCCCCTCAGATTGTCCTAGGCCAGTGGTCTCCAAACTGCAGCCCAGGGGCCAGATGCAGCCCCCTACTTGCTTTTATCCAGCCCTTGGGGCACTAATTCATTAACTGATACCAACAGTGGGGCATAATTCCCCTCATTGACACCAATGAAGGGGCACATTTCTTCCTAATGGCACCAATAATGGGGCACAATTTCTCCCAATGACACCAATGATGGAACACAGCTCCTCCCAATGACACCAACAATGAGGCCCAATGACACCAATGATGGAGCACAATTCCTCCCAATGATACTAATATTGGGGCACAATTCCTCCCAATGATACCAACAATGGGACCCAATGACACCAATGATGGGACACAATTCTTCCCACTAACACCAATGATGGAGCATTGTTTTTTCTAATGCCATGGGACCTTTTCTACTCCCACTGTCCACAGTCCGCCCCCCTTAAAATCTGAAGAACAGTAAACTGGCCCTTTGTTTAGAAAGTTTGGAGATCCATGCCCTAGGCAATCCAAGCAGAAGTGGGACCAGGTACCTGTCAAAGGTTGATACCCACTCCCACCCAAAAAAAAATATGTATGAAGTTAAAGAGGAGGGGGAGGAGGCTGAAAAGCAAACTTCCCTTTTAGGGATGCAGTTCTGCCTTAAATTAACAATTGGAGTGCAGGTCATGTCCCTCCCCCAGTCTTGGACTGGAAAGTGAAAGGAGAAGCAGCAGAGTAATGAGACATACATGAGAACTGTAGCACACCAGATTGACCCCATTGTGCTACTTCTCTCTCTGACAGAGCTCTACTGCTGTACAAGCACTACAGGGGGTCAAATACCAAGTGAAGTTTAGGTAGTTACATGGCTTACTTTTAACCACTTGCTGACCACCCTATAACAGTTTCACTGCTACAGGGCAGCAGCTTTGCACGGGATCATGTATATATACATATTCCTGCACTTCCACCTGCAGGGGATGCACGTGGACAGAACTCCAACTACAGATCCTGCTCCTCTCTGTGCAGCTGCAGCGCCTCCTCATCTCCGCCTCCCCTGGTTTCAGCATTCAGCAGTCTCTAGCAGCTGACTCCAGCCCTCCTTTGGTCCTCCTCCAGACCCTGCACTTTCTGCTTCTGAGCTCTGCCACCAGCTTCCTCCCGGCAGAAGCACAAGGTGGGGGGGGGGGGTACACTGGTGTACAGTAAGTGAGGGCAGGGGACTCTTGACTTCTGATGGTGGGGGAGGCTCTTGACATCTGATGTAAGGGGCGGGGGGGGGGGGTGCTCTGGACAGCTGCTTATAATTATTATGAGAATAATAGAATAATACAATTCTATGCCATTTGAAAAGGAGAGTCACACACCACTGGTCCCATAGGCTATTACTAAAACCAATAATATTTGAATGTAGAGGCAATTATTAAATATGATAAAGAGTAGATACATTTATATAGTCTTACAAATACATAGTTACATAGTAGGTAAGGTTGAATAAAGACAATAGTCCATTCCGTTCAACCTGTGTTGGTGTGTGTTCGTGTAGATAATCATTCCCCATATTCCTGTATATTGTGTTCTCTAAGATGCACGTCCAAGAGTCTTTTAAAACTATCAATACTTCCAGTTGACACCACTGATTGTGGAAGAGAGTTCCACATCCTTACCGCCCTGACAGTGACCAACCCCCTACGCAGCTTAAGGTTAAACCGCTTCGTATCCAATCTCATTGTCCTCTTACACTCCCCAAGACTGAATAGTTTCCTACCTACATTGGGATAACTATTGAGGTATTTGTATATCGCTATCATATCTCCTTTTAGGTGTCTCTTCTCCAGGGACAATACATGTAGTGCTTGTAGTCATTCCTCGTAATTGAGGTCCTCCAGTCCCCTTATTCATTTTTTTGCCCTTCCCTGAAATCTCTCCAATTCCAGAACATCATTTCTGAGGATTGGTGACCAAACCTGAATGGGATACTCCAGATGTGTCCCTTTGAACTGATGCTGCTCACAATGAAATTGAGTTTGACACCCCTGGTCTAGTCCATAAGGGGTATAAAAGTACAAGAGCTGAAGAGGTTAAGCAGAATAATGGGTACAACCTAATAAAAGAGCATTGCCATTCACCAATGCCCAGGGAAGCATGGAATGAATATATAAATCTACATCGGTTGGACATCTAGATGCCTTTGGAAATGTTGGTTTGGAGCTGAAACCTGGAGAAAACGCAGTGATAATTGATCGTTCTCTATTCTCCTGTTGCACTCTGATAAAATTTTCCTTCTTACAGTCCGGTGATAAATAACATCTCTGGAGCAGAAATCGGAGCTATGGAGAGACATAGACTACACTTGAAATCATGTTACACAAAAGTAATTATATCATTTGCTTACAATCCTGTTATTTCATGTCTCTGATCATTTCATTGTCACAGAGAGAAAAACTCGCTGTCAGACCTGACAAAAACATGGATACTTGAAAGGGTTGCTAAGCGTAAAACACAAACAGCAGTAGTTAATGCAGAAAAATACAATGTACAAGAAATTCTACAAAACAGAATAAATTATTGATACAAGTTATTGTTACAGCTTATACATATTCATTTTCTTGTTTGTTTGTTTTTTTATCTTTTGTTTTGTCTACATAGATCAGCCTTTCTCAAACATTTTACCCCAGAGGAACCCCAAAATTATTTTCAGGTCTTGGGGAATCTTTACTAAAACCAATTCATTGGAGGTCAATTGTTAAAATTCCCCTTACATCGCTGGTCAATAGGGAAAACACAATGCCTACAGTGCTGGTCAGAAAGCCACCCTTTTAGACAGATAAACAGATCACTGTTGTCCTACTGTTGGTTTTTCAAAGAGGCGTTGGCCCCGAAACTATGGATACAGATAGAAGGTCAATCACCCACGGGTCAAGGAACCCCTAGAAACCTCTAGGACAGGGGTCTTCAAACTTTCCAAACAAAGGGCCAGTTTACAGTCCTTCAGACTTTAGGGGGGACTGTGGTCATTGGAAGTAGAAGTTGTCCTGGAGTCAATGGGAGCGAACAGTGTATTTTTAGCATTAGGAGGAGCAATAATGCACCATCTTTGGTGTCAGTGGGAAGATTAGTACCCTGTTGTTGATGTCAGTAACAGGAATCATGCCCCATTGTTGGTGTCAGTGGGAGGAATAGTGTCTTGCACAGGGGTGTATCATGAAATTAGTGGGCCCATGTGCAAGCTCACACCGCACCGATAATCCCAACCAATCCCAATGTCAACCAGGGACAGATCATCCTTACTTGCAGTGTTGGCCAGAGCACTGTGGGCCCCCCTCCCCTCAGGGCCCTTGTTCAGTGAACACCCTGCACCCATGGATGATACGCCACTGGTCTTGCATCAGTGGGAGGAAAAGTGTCCCAAGGGACACTTAATGCAAGCAAAAGGTCGCATCTGGCCCCAGGGCTGCAGTTTGGAGACCACTGCTCTAGGTTAATGGCTGACATACAGTAGATACCTACTCAAAGATTTGTAATTCCTATTCGGCCAGTCTTGTGATTCAAGAAACCCTACTGGACAAAAGCATGTCCATCCCAGTTGAGTCGCTAATATAAATCTGCTGAAGAAGGGTCATCTAGAAATAAAATTTGGAAATACTCACCTCTGCCCCACACCGTTGTAATGACATAAAATCACCGCCACAAGATTTTTTAGAATCTGACAGTTCCAGGAATGCGCTTTGTGGTCCCTCCCACCGACTAGCTGATCAAACCATGGAGTGCAGTTGGGAACCAGGGAATCTACACTCCTAGAAGGAATCCAAAAACACACCTTTGGATGTGTTGGATCTTAAATATTCTGCTTGATGGGTTTCAAGACATCCCCTTGACTTTTTTTTTTCTGTTGCACGAGGAGCCATGTTCATTAAGTATCAGCCATCTCATTTTATCGCTACTGCTGTTCCCCGCTTTTCCATTTTTTCTTATCATCCTTCTCTGGTCATTCCACATATCCTCTTTCCTACCGTACATTAAATACATATGGCTTCCATCTTGAACTCTCATGGTCAACATGTAATGGACATACCACCATTTCCAAAATGGCAATGCTATGTCCATAAATCAATGTATATGATTAGGACAAATAATATATTTATGCAATATTTATTTCACTAGCTGTGCTATTTTGGCGTCTTCAGTTACTTACAATAGGAGGGCTTTTATCCTTTATATTAAGTAGAGAACATAATTTGCTTTTTTGTTTCTCGTATCACAATTTTTTGTGATATCACAGTGTATTCTTTGTGGTTTGAAATCATGTATATGTAATGTTACCCCTATAGGAGCCACTGATTTTTACTGGTTCTTTCCCAAACAGTGCAGGGGCTACCAATCACACAGGCAACAGTCCATTCACTCTGGCTCCATTAAACAGTCTACTCTAGGGGATAGCTTTTTATGAATTATTAAATGTAGAATGTGTAACGGGGGGGGGGGGGGGTGGTATGGGATACTCCAGAAACTGACTTGTAACAGGAGGATTCATTTCACTAGGTGAAACTACTTTGAACAGTCTTTAGGCCAGAAACAAAGGGGAAGGCCAGAACTGAGACCCTGTAAGAGCTGTCTCGGAGAGTAAGTTACCACTGGCACCCCAAAAGTAGAACAGCACACAGTCACTAGGACCCTGAGCTCAGGCCAGTACTCACAATGTCTTAGAGAAGCTACACACCTTCCAGATTTCACCAGATGCCCTTCAGTGAGTTCTCCTGACCATATCCTTAGGTGAAACTGGTTAGTTAGCTCCAAAGGTAATTAGGAATAGTGGCCCCAGCTCTGCTATAGCTGGGACCTCAATGAACATCAGCGGACTCCGGCAGAACTGCCTCAAAGGGGCAGCAGCACCCTGAGGCTTGGAACTTCTACAGCAGGACAAGAACAATGCTGCTCTAGACACATACTATTTATGCGCCCCCACAATCACCTACTGGGCACACTTCCCCAGAGATTGGGATTGGCTCCAAACTTCCCCGGGGATTTGCTGCAGCAATCTATGTCCAGAATGCAGGGGAAAGCCTGTGGGATCTAGAACAGCTCAAAGAGGATTACAAAGAAGCCAAAAAGAACTAAATGTACCTATCATCTTACTAAGGAGGGAGCTACATATGACTAAAATGTTAAAACATAAAGATGTCATACCAATAATAATCTAGGGGCATCAAACAACTCTACCCCTCCTGTGGGAGGACCCGCAAGGGCATCACACAGGGTCAGCAAATAAGTGCGCGGGTCCAGGTATTGTGGAATATGTTTTGAAAAACTATTGGGCGGACGTTTTTATCTAATTTTGTAATAAAATTATAAAATGTTCTAATATCGAGCAGTCATTGTATGTGTCACTACTATCGAAGGCAAAACCAAAGACCCATTTTTTTAGATATTGTGATGAGTTCTATTTAGGGATGATGCCTTCCCTCGTGCAATTTGTTGTCATCCAACACTCCATCTATTTATGTAGGCTTCCATAGGTGTGCGCACAGGGTGTGACGGTGGTGCCTGGGCACACCCTAATCGCCCTGAGTAGCTCAGATTCTCCCTGCTGCCTGCCCCCCCTCCCATTACTGATCACTCACTGTGTTGATTCATAACTGAAGCACATTAAACTGTTTTCACTATGCTTTCAGTTTGTGAATAAACAGGACGCCGTTCAGCTCAAAGCAATTCATTATTTCACTGTCCCGTGCAGCTGGGGCTGCAGAGAAAGAGGCTGGGGAATCTCTGTCTTCAGTCCCTTTCTCTGTCTCAAAAGTGAGACATCAGGGGTCTGTTTATACCCCCGATATTTCCCCAAAGACTCCTAAAAAAGCTGCAAAAAATAATAAAAATAAAAAATAAAATTACTAAAATAAAAAAATTATGGACACTGACCACTGCCCTACTGAAACTGCCCACAGGGCTGGTGCAAGGATTTTTGACACCCTAGGCGGAACCTCATTTCGCCGCCCCCCCTTGGCTCCATCCCCTTTTCCCTGCCCAGCCTGAACAGCACCAATGAATTGCAGCCTGATCAGCGCCTATCAAATGCAGCCTCTCCAGTGCTCATCAAATACAGCTTCACCAGCGCCAATCAATACAGCCTCACCTGTACCCACCAAATACAGCTTCACCTGTGCCCATCAAATACAGCTTCATCTGTGTCCATCAAATACAGCCTCACTGGGGGGTGGGGGCGGGGGGTATTTGGCAGATCAGTCACTGTTTCTATATACATTTGCAAATGGCATGTGATAATACAATCTCATTATCTCAGTCAGACAGTGTCAGTTTTTAATGAATCAATGCAGAGCAGCCAGTGACAGATCAACAGTGGCCAGGCGCCCCTAGGCGGCAGTGCGCCCTAGGCGGCCGCCTACTTCGCCTAGTGGTAGAGTCGGCCCTGACTGCCCACAGCCCTACTGATACCACACACTGCCCTACTGACACTGTCCATGTTCAATACATTTTAGAATGTTGGTTTACATATATTCATAAGAGTGTGTTTGCCTGTGTGTGTGTGTGTGTATATATATATATATATATATATATATATATATATATATATATATATACTGCATGTATATAAATATATACACACACAAAATATATACACACACAAGCATGTGTGTTTGCTTTGGGGTCAAAAATGAGAAGGCAGGCGCACCTCTAAGTGTAAACCGTAAAGAAGTGCAAAGGTACTCACAAAGGTAGTAGTGTAAATTGTGTTGCAGTGTCACCCACTGCGGGCTTAGTGTCCATAAAGTTCGTGTGAAGAGTGAAGGCTGTCTCCAGAGTATGCAAGGAAGGAACGGTGGTTTCCGGCACTTCCTGGTCTTCGTCTGGAGGACTGTGTCATCACTTCTGGTTCCGGTGGGCAACTTCCGGTGACTCCTCCCCTTCCTCAGGCCGTGTATGCAACATTGTTGGTGTGGGCAAATTTATGGGCAGATTCACAGGTGAAGTGGAACAAGTCACCTGTGAATCTGCCCATAAATTCCACCGTTCCTTCCTTGCATACTCTGGAGACAGCCTTCACTCTTTCCTTTGTGACAGCAACGAATTTTATGGACACTAAGCCCGCAGTGGCTGACACTGCAACGCGATTTGCACTACTACCTTTGTGAGTACCTTTGCACTTCTTGTTATAATAAAAATTTACGGTTTACACTTAGAGGCGCGCCTGCCTTCTCCTTTTTGTCTCTTCAGAAGCCCTTTCTACTTCTGGCCAGCGCAGCCTTGGTGTGAACTTATCTGGACTTGATCCCTCCCTTTGTATTAGATAAGTAGCCATTACCATACATCCATGCATTTGTAGGGGACCCTCTTCCCCTGTTCGGTCTATGCATTTATTTACAGTTTGGTTGTTACCATAGTATCTGCGCTGACAATTGATCATTTCATGTTTTCTTTGGGGTGCATACCCTTATGTAGTAGGCTCCAAACACCTATGTAGGCTTCAAAATTTTCAGCACAAATTGTGCGACTGTTTAACTCTGAAACTTTTAAAATGAGATAAGTGATCTTGTTGCTTTCGGAAAATTGCAATTTGCCAAATAACCCAATGAAATTGGGGCAGTCCTATGCCAATAAAACGTAAAAACCAAAGAATTTCCATCTCACTGCGCTTTGTGGACTCGCAGCGCTAATAACCATTTAGATAAATTTAGTTTTCTAATTATACAAAGGAAATTAGCCCTTGGAGCAGCATCAGTTTTGGAAGCAAGTAAAGCGTTCCCCAAATTCATCAATTCAAATGTTTCCCATTCATAGGTAAAAATGATATTGAACTCGTTACATGATACAAATAATTCTGTTTTATTTTGCGCTTGTGCTCAGTGATAATGCTATAGCTTTAATATTATTGCTTTTAATTTTACAAGCAAATTCTAGAAGCGGCACAGACAGGAAATGAAAGCACTACATTCCCATGCAAGCTTTTCACCATGTCAGATGCTCCCATTGTTATTATTAATGTGGAAAGTTAAATGTAACCCCACTGAATATTAGGAGGAGAACTCCGTGTATCAATCAATTCATAATAAAAGTTCACAAGTGAGCACAAAAAGTAATTCTTGAAATTGTAAAGTGAGCATTTTGTATTTCAATATTTTATTATTAAACTGACCACTCTTCATACAATTATTTTATCCCATTCTATTTTTATGAACCTTAAAGTGGACCTTCCATGGCAAATGGATCATGTACTCTTTTCTAGCCCATCTTCCAACACATATGAAGTAAGAAAAGCCATTAGTAACAAAAAACATTTCTCCTAAATATATACAGAATATATATATATATATATATATATATATATATATATACATACAGTATCTCACAAAAGTGAGTACACCCTTCACATTTTTGTAAATATTTTATTCTATCTTTTCATGTGACAACACTGAAGAAATGACACTTTGCTACAATGTAAAGTAGTGAGTGTACAGCTTGTATAACAGTGTAAATTTGCTGTCCCCTCAAAATAACTCAACACACAGCAATTAATGTCTAAACCACTGGCAACAAAAGTGAGTACACCCCTAAGTGAAAATGTCCAAATTGGGCCCAAAGTGTCAATATTTTGTGTGGCCCCCATTATTTTCCAGCACTGCCTTAACCCTCTTGGGCTTGGAGTTCACCAGAGCTTCACAGGTTGCCACTGGAGTCCTCTTCCCCTCCTCCATGACGACATCACAGAGCTGGTGGATATAAGGGAATCATGGGTTAATCAAGAGTTAAAATATTTCTTTTTGTGGTCAGCAAAATAATTAGAAGTTTTAAACAGTAAAATTCCCCTAGCAGGAGAAAAGCTTATCAGCATCGGCTGATGTTTGTTTAACCACTTCAGCCCCGGAAGGATTTCACACTTTAGGACCAGAGCACTTTTTGCGATTCGGCGCTGTGTCGATTTAACTGACAATTGCGCGGTCGTGCGACGTTGTACCCAAACAATAATAGTGTCCTTTTTTTCCCACAAATAGAGCTTTCTTTTGGTG
>BLSH010435387.1:355010-368790 GCA_018402905.1 Glandirana rugosa
TCTGCATACTCACGACGGTCGTAACGACGTCTCCAACTTGCCGACCCCCCCTAGTCGGACAGTCACGAGTCTGGTATGCGGCGTGTGACGTAGTTTAACTAGCCGCACCAACAGCAGGGTCATCCTTCGGAGAAGATTTCTACTACGTGTTCTTCCGGGTATTTGTCAAACGACTTCTGTTCGTCCGATTCTTGTACCTAATGACCTTAGTACAGGACTCCAGACTACTCTGGTTCTATTTGCGTAAACCAAGTCTACTACAGTTCACACACACCGACGTTGGTACACTTCTCATGTTTCTGTTCACACAGAACGGATGTCAGTTCGTACCACCACCCGCACGGTACCAGACCCCGACGTACTCACGACGGCCGTGACCCCTCGATGTCAAGTAACTCCGATCATGCTCTGCTTCAGTATGTCACAGTACATGTTGGCATTCATGGTTCCCTCAATGAACTGTAGCTCCCCAGTGCCGGCAGCACTCATGCAGCCCCAGACCATGGCACGCCCACCACCATGCTTGACTGTAGGCAAGACACACTTGTCTTTGTACTCTTCACATGGTTGCAGCCACACACACTTGACATCATCTGAACCAAATGCGTTTATCTTGGTCTCATCAGACCTCAGGACATGATTCCAGTAATCCATGTTCTTAGCCTGCTTGTCTTCAGCAAACTGTTTATGGGCCTTCTTGTGCATCATCTTTAGAAGAGGCTTCCTACTGGGACGACAACCACGCCGATCAATTTGATGCAGTGTGCGGCGTATGGTCTGAGCACTGACAGGCTGATCCCCCCCAGCCGTTCAACCTCTGCAGCAATGCTGGCAGCACTCATACGTCTATTTCCAAAAGACAACCTCTGGATATGACGCTGAGCACGTGCACGCAACTTCTTTGGTCAACCATGGAGAGGCCTGTTCTGAGTGGAACCTGTCCTGTTAAACCGCTGTATGGTCTTGGCCACCGTGCTGCAGCTCAGTTTCAGGGTGTTGGCAATCTTCTTATAGCCTAGGCCATCTTTATGTAGAGCAACAATTATTTTTTTTCAGACCCTCAGAGAGTTCTTCCCCATGAGGTGCCATGTTGAACTTCCAGTGACCAGTATGAGAGAGTGAGAGCGATAACACCAAATTTAACACACCTGCTCCCCATTCACACATGAGACCAATTTTTCACTGTTATACAAGCTGTACACTCACTACTTTACATTGTAGCAAAGTGTCATTTCTTCAGTGTTGTCACATGAAAAGATAGAATAAAATATTTACAAAAATGTGAGGGGTGTACTCACTTTTGTGAGATACTGTATATATATATATATATATATATATATATATATATATTGTATATCCCCCTTAACCCCCGCAACTTTTGCAGGATTTCAAGCTCATGAGGCCAGTTTGAGGGTTTTTTTTCTTTTAGAGCCAACAGTTTCTTTACAAGTACAATTTTAACCCTTCCCACATGCCCCGGTGTTCAACCACTTCAGTACCCCCCTTCATGACCAGGCAAATTTTGCAATACGGCACTGCGTTACTTTAACTGACAATTGCGCAGTCGTGCACCACTGTACCCAAATAAAATTGATGTCCTTTTTTCCCCACAAATAGAGTTTTCTTTTGGTGGTATTTGATCACCTCTGCGGTTTTTATTTTTTGTGCTATAAACAAAAAAAATCTATATTTTTTTATTTTCTGCTATAAAACATAAAAAATGTAAAACATCAAATTTCTTCATCAATTTAGGCCAATATGTATTCTGCTAAGTATTTTTGGTAAAAAAAATCCCAATAAGTGTATATTGAATGGTTTGCGCAAAAGTTATAGTGTCTACAAGCTATGGGATATATTTATATATTTGTATTTATTTATTTTCTTTACTAGTCATGGCGGCAAACAGTGACTTATAGCGGGACTGCGACATTGCGACGGACAAATCGCACACTAAGTGACACTTTTGACACTTTTTTGGGAACCAGTGACTCTAATACAGTGATCGGTGCTAAAACTATGCACTGTCACTGTACTAATGGCACTGGCAGGGAAGGGGTTAACATCAGGGGCGATCAAAGTGTTAAACGTGTGCCTAAAATGTGCTCACTAACTGTTGGGGAGGTGCTTGTACTATGGGAAGGCAAAGATCTGTGTTACTGCTTTGCAGAAACATAGGATCACTACCTTCCTTACTGACTTACTGACAGAATGGCAGTCTGCCTTGTTTACAACTGAATCTGTCGCAAACGATTGGTGGGTCCCAGCGGCCTGCACGCCCCAGACCCAGAAGTGCAGCATCATGTACTAGGTATATGATCTTGAACAGTTCTAAATGCCTGGGGGGTAGGAAGGATCAGCGATCATGTGACCGCTATCATAGTGGTCACATGATTGGAAGCTGGTCCCAATGGCTACCAATCTTTAGTCCGGCCCGAGAGATGTTTTTAACAGTTCAGTCTTTGTGCTCTCAGCAACACATATGTGCATCGTGAGGGCATTAAAGCCTGCCCTTTTGCATGAAGCACATATGTGTTAGACGGTGCTAAAGGGGTTAAAGCCATTTGTGCTGGGGGCAGGGCGCTAGGAAAAATATGGACCTTCTATTTGTCATGGCAGGCACTGGATGACATTTAGTTTGCTAAAACACTGTGCATCAAAGTCAACTGCCACTTTTGTTTTTAATTCTAGGAATTTAGCCTCTTTATAAAAAAGTAAAGGCACACTATGAGTTAAGTCCAAGGAGGTGCATGACATCTCCTGAACTTATCTCTATTATTCACATCTGCCAGTTCTATTGCACTCCCGGAAGACAGCTATCGCCCGATGCTGATGCCTCAGGTCTAAGCATCTTCATTATTAGAATCAGTGCAGCTATTATGTCCGCCCCTCCCCTCTTGCCCAATCACAGAAGTCTTTGTATTATGTGAGCTCATTCACAAGGCTTCTCTAAATGGGCCGCATAGGGGAGGGATGGACATAGCTGCTCTGTGTGCTTCTTTCTCCTCTCTCACAGCCCCAACCAAAGTCATAAACTTGTCTGACATAAATGATAGAGATAAGGTTAGGAGAGGTCACCTCCTTGGACTTAACTCATAGTGTGTCTGCACTTTTTACAAAGGCGCTGAATTCCTGTAATTCAGCTTTATAATAACGCACTCGCCTTTTTCATCCTAATCTTCCGCAGTTACTTTGCAGCCACTTTCTGTTCACATGCACTCTTTCTACAACTGCTGCACATCGTATCTCAGGGTGGTTCCTAATGGTAACAATAGTAGAATATGCCTATGCTATGCACATCGGAACAGCTTGTAGTCTCTGTTGGGAGACCATGTGATGGTAACCTGACAGCTAAGGTTGAGTGAAACTTTGGTGAAACTGTGTGGATTTTTTGCTATGTTGGAAAATGCATTGGAGCCAATGGGGAAGATGAAATTAAAGTGGTTCTAAAGTCTTAAGGTTTTTTACCTTAATGCCTTCTCTTCATTAAAGCAGAGTTCCACCCAAAAGTGGAACTTCTGCTTTAAGGCAAGGTGACCCCCTGACTTGCCACAATTGGGGGGGAGGGGGGGCGGAGACCATGTTTTCACAGGCCAAAGTCAGGTGCCCACACTTGTGATGCCGGCGCCGCTGAGGGGAGGCAGAGAAGAGCGAGCCTTCAGGTGGCCGCATCACTGTAGCGTGGGACAGGTAAGTGACCAATTGTTAAAAGTCAGCAGCTACACTTTTTGTAGCTGGTGGCTTTTAACTGGGTGGAACTCCGCTTTAAAGTATAAAACCTTCTGGGCATAGGATCCCCCTCCAGCCCCCATAAATACTTATCTGAGCCCAATATTGATCCAGCGTTGTGCCTGAGAGCAGCGTCTCTCTCTCTCTCTTTCTCCTCATTGGACATGGAGGCAGCAGCAGGAGCCAATGGAAATCACAGCCTGCGGGGGGCGGGGCTGAGCTGCGCTCTGTGTTTCTATGGACAAACAGAGTGCGACTCAGGATCGTACCCATACAAGTTCCGTTATAGTAAGCGGCTTGCTATGGGGGCACTTGGCAGGGGGGAGGAACCAGGAGTGCCTGCTGGGGACCCGAAAATAGTAGGATCGGGGCTGCTCTGTGCAAAACCATTACACAGAGCAGGTAAGTACTATCAGTTCTGGGACAAGGTCATCCAGCGCCCAGGGCAACGATGTCAAACTGCACCCTCCTTCCCTTGAGGTTAAGCTCAGGGCACCCCCATCCCTGCAATAAAACATTGCGCTTAGGGCAGCCGCCCCTCCTGCCCACACCTTGTCCCAGCCCTGAGTACTACATTGTATGACATGTTTGTTATTTAAAAAAAAATAGGTTTACAATTACCGTACTTTAAACACGCCATTAGCATATTGGTAAGAGCGGAAGGAGGAATTAGGGAAAGTAAAATATAAACAGATTAAATGTCATCCTTTATCAAGTTGAAACTTCTATGAGATTTCAATGATGGGGTTTACATCTACTGTCAGTCCTGACATTAAAATATTTTTAAGCAATGCCACGATCCGCAGCATTAGAGAAATTGTACAATTTGATGACTGTGGGAGGAATTGTAAAACTATTTCTCGTGTGCGTATTCTATCACTGCAATTCAACCGGCTGCCACAGAGATCATTCAAAATAATATATTTGATTGCAGCAAAATTGATGTGTTACATCTGGGTACATGAAGTTCCGGTGATCAGGTGTTTGATATAAAAAGAGAATTATAGACTGTGCATGCCGGCTGAGTTTCATAAAGGATCCTGGTGGCTTGATGTCTCCCTGTGTGTCATTTATGGTGACGACTGCCAATTCGAATAAGGGCCCCCTAAATTTTGTAGGTCGTATGTCGGATTCAGTTCATCAGCTCTATTTCATCATATGTGTCATTAAGTAAAGGAAACCTATACTGAGAGAAATAGAGTCTCTGTCTTTGCCTACCTCTTTCCAAAAATCCTGGCCAAAAATCTGAATGACTACTCCAGAACAAGAATGCAGCTAGTGAAGTCAAACTCACTGATTTGCCTACTTGTTCTCTCCCTTAGTATGGAGGGACTGTCATTCTTTTGGAACCAAATCCCCTGTTCTTTTCTTCTCATTTGTTCCTGTTTTTGGTCTGATGTAAAAACACCCATTATTTCAGAGTCCTCAACAAAGTCCACCTTACATTGGCGTCCCCTTTTGTTTGAGAGTCCTCATCAGGGCACTTTTACATAAAGTCCACCTTACATCAGCCCCCAATCTCCTTACTCTGGAGTCCCCATCAAAGTCTCCTCTTACATTAGGGGGGCTTTATAAAATATTGCAGTGGGCCACAGTTTAGATCAGCCTTTATCAACCAGGGTGCCCTGAGGTTTCTTCAGGGGTGCCTTGGTAAAATGCCTAAAAATTGCCCCAAAATTGTATACAAGCCCATGGGTGGATGAATCCTGCCTTTTAGTTACACAAAGCCAGAGGTTTTCATTGTGCACCATTACAACCTTCTAGCTGCCAACCTCCTAGCGAACAATGACATCATCAGTTGATAATGAGGATGTCAGTTGCCTGCATATCATACTTGTTTGACCCTCCTTTGCCCCTCTCCATTAGTTTGGGGTCTCATTAGCTAAGTGATGGAGAGAAACTGAGGGAGAAGGGAAACATTTTCAAAAGTGTATTTGCTTTGGAAGAATAAATCACCTTTAACGTTGGATGTCCTACATGTGTGGATGTTGCTGCTTACATTGATATTCATTGGGAGAAGAGCCCCCTTAGAGTGGTGATTAGTGGGGGAAAAAAATCACCTTATTTCAGTGGTTATCGGGCGAAGGGCCCCCATACACTGGTGGTTAATGCGAGAAGGGCCTTCTTGGATTGGTGGTCAGTGGGTGAAGAACCCCCTCTAATCAGTGGTCATTGAGAGAAAGACCCCCTTACATTGATGTTCTTTGGTAGAAGGGCCCCTTAGATTGGTTGTCAGTGGGAGAAAACCCTGCTTGCCTTAGTGGCCATTGGGAGAAGGGCCCCCTTAGATTGGTTGTCAGTGGGAGAAAACCCTGCTTGCATTAGTGATCATTGGGAGAAAGGCCCCCTTTGATTGGTTGTCAGTGGAACAAAGGCCACTTACATTGATGATCATTGAGAGAAGGGCCCACCTAGAGTAGCGATCAGTGGGAGAAAAATCGGGGGAAGGGTCCCCATACACTGGTGGTCATTGTGAGGAGGGCTGTCTTGGATTGCTGGTCAGTGGGAGTATAATGTCCTCTAATTAGTGGTCATTGAGAGAAAGACCCCCTTACATTAACGTTCATTGGGAGAAGAGGACCTTTAGAAAAGGGGATACCAGGAGAAAGGCCCTCTTAAATTGGTCATCAGCTGGAGAAAAAACACCTTATATTGGTGGTCATCGGGATAAGGGCCCTCATAGACTGGTGATCATTGGGAGGAGGGCCCTGCTGTATTGGTGGGCAGTGGGAGCAGAATCCCCTTATATTGGTGGTCCTTAGAAGAAGGGCTCCCTTACACATGTGTTAACTGGGGGAAGGCCCCACTTACACTTGTGGCCATTGTAGACAGAAAGTAGCTAAAGAAGATCAGTAGTTTTAAAGTGGAACTGAAGGCACAAATAGTTACCTTCGTTCCAATAGTCTACTGCCTGTGAAAGGCTTCACAGCGTGCAGTGAATTCAGAGCAAGAAATTCAAGTACAGGAATGGTGCAATATGGAAGGTAAGGTTGAAGTTCAGATTTAAGAATCCAGACTGGGTCCCTTTAAATATAATTTTATTTCAGGCCTTAGTGGCTCATTCTAGCAGTGCCTGATCCAAGTGCATATCATGCATCAGAAAGAGCAAATTAAAAGCTCGTACTTGCAATTCAATGCAGAACACTTAACCTTTCCGAGTACGAGTCTCTGCACGGTTAATAGGACATTTTCCAACACCTTCGGAGCCTGTCATCATTTTTCATGCTTCCATTTCATTCATTTGATCCAAAGCGTTTTATAACAGGCGGAAGCCACATTTCTCTCCCTCTCTTTCCATCTTCCTCTCTTCATTTTCAAGGAAGCAGTCAAGAAAGTCGCCTATTTGTGAAAACCTCATTTTTCCCGGCCTTGTGCGTTTTATCTTCTCAAAGCAGACCCTCACATGGCTGCACACCTAATCCAGTGTAGAGGGAGAAGGCATGGCCTATGGACATTAAGCACAGTTACAGTGGGATAATCGGGATTGATTCAGCCCGGTTTGGTTGTTGAGGGTTCCGCTTCTGTATCTGTCACTGTTTTAAGCTGCCTGATTAAGTATGTATCTCTTGCAGGCATTTCAGAGCTGCAGATTGCAACATTATCTGTAGAACTGTTTGAGTGTTAAGGCCCGTTCTAGAAAATAGCAAATCTATTGCATGTTGCAGCACTGGACTTAATTTGTCAATAGCCAGGCTGATGCAAAAGCAAAGAAAGGTATTGTGTTGGCTGGGGGTCATCTTCTCATAGGGTATCAATAATCAGAGTCTATAAGGCAAATATTTATTTCCATGTAGCAAATATGAATTCAATAAACATTAGCAGAGGTGTAATTGTAACCTTTAGGGCCCCGGTGCAAGAAATTATTAAGGGCCCCCCTGACCCCTGGCCAGGGCCCTTCCCTCTTCCCACTGACTTCCCCATTTACTCCCATCGCAGGTCCCTTTATTATGGTATCACAGCGAGGCCCTTTCACAAGTTCTGCAGCGGCTCCCTTTCTGCCATCTTCAGGCCTCTCCATGGTGGTGAAATGCCAGGGCCCGGTCACAATTGCAACCTTTGCAATCCTGGTAGTTCCCTCATGGGTGTCAGTAGTTTTTAATTTTTATTTTAATTGTATTTTTTTTTTTACCATTTCATTTTATTTATTTTACTATTTTATTTTTTTACAATTTTTTTTTAGGAGCTCTGTTGGGGGCTTTGATGAGATATCAGGGGTCTAAACAAACCTCAGCCCTCAATCTCCATCTGTGTAGCCTCAGCTGCACAGAATGAATGAACAGGAATAGCTGTGCACCAAGCCTCCCATTCATTCAGAAACGGAAGTATGGTAAAAACAGTTTACTACGCTTCAGTTATGAATGAACCAATTGGTACCAATCACTGACTCTGTTCAGTCAGAAAAGGAAGGAGCCAGTAAATGACAAATTTACCAACCAGTTCCCATCTCGCCATCATGACTCATCTTCTACAGCAGCTGGCATGAGAGAGGAGGGGGGAAGACAGCAGCTCTGTGGGGGGGACCAGGGAAGCACACAGGGACCCTGGGAACAGCAGAAGACAAGTAAACTGGATAGAGGAAAATGGAGGAGATTGGGTCCTCTAAATGCCACCCTGCCATCCCTCCTATCCAGGTGTACAAGGGAGGCACACAGGCCCCCTAGACCATGGGACCCGGTTGCAATTGTAACCCCTGTAACCCCTATAGCTCCTGAACATTAGATTTAGTGGTTTTAATAGAAAACTGGATGACTTTAATTTACTTATTTTACAAAGCCAACACACCAGGATAATTATCCTAATTTCCTTTATTTTCAATGACGTGACAGTTTTGCATCCAGTGAAATTTAAAAATGACAGGCATGTGGCTAACAATATTCAAAAAAGAGACCACTTGAATGTCCTCAAATCAAGTGAGTCCCACGATGGAATAAATAGGTACTAATCCATAAACTCAAAAATGAATATAAAGCATTATTAAAGTTCATTTAGTGATTGGTTCTTCTTATAGTGAATATCCCCATGGATGTAGACCGACTTCCCCACAGTACACCAATAAGTGCACTTCCACCGTAAGAAAAACCTGCTTACCAGAAGCTAAACTATGGGAGCTTGCGGCTATTAACCCAGCCAAGGCCTTTAAATGAAGAGATTGCAAATCCCCATAGAAAGAGTGGATGTTGTAGGAAATGAACTCGTCCCATCGATCCATCACATCACCCGATGAATCACATGATCAAGGTGTCCCCAAAAAGAAATCTCACCATAGTATAATATTGGCTCAATATTTATTAAAATAAAAGAGTACTGCACTTACAGCAAATGTATTAAAACGAGTAGTTAAAAGTAACACCCGTCCTCCAGGGATCATGAACAGCGTGGTGACGTCAGCACGTCCCTCCTCCCAGCGCGTTTCGTCAGCAAATGACGTTGTTCTAGGACGCTAGGAGTGTTAAAGCTTTGTGAATTGAGCCGTATGTATCAAAAACAATAATTGGCAAGGCTTTTCCACCCATGAAATATTGTTTTTACCTTTTTATCGTAAAAAGGTAGTAAACTGCTAGCTTTTTTTTAGAGAAATAATCCTGCAGGCCAATGTCATGACATGCTAGTATGCATCACATACTAGCACATTATGTGACACTTACCTTAGAACGAAGGCCTCCAGTGGCGCGCTGTCACCACTGAAGGTGCTTCCATCTTCACCCAGACTTCCTTCCAGGGGTAGCTGTGTGAGTGGCCAGAGCCGCCATGACATCTCTCATGCCACCATTTATGGCACAGGACTCTGAAGGAACGGTATTCCGTTCCTTAAAAGCGTATGCACGGGTGATATCACCGGCTGCATCCAAATTAAATTTCTCCTAACCAGTGCAGGTTTAGGAGATTTTTATAGGCTTACCTATAGGTAAAAAAACATGCATGGGAGTTTACTCCCACTTTAAAGCAGAACTGAAGCTGAAAAAAAAAACTGAAAAAAAGCAGGTACTTTTTTTCAGAAGAGTTATGCAAGGTCTCTTCTGCAAAATAATACACTTGCCTACCTGCTTGCAATTCCTTGTAGAATGCACACTGATCTATGCATGCGCAGCTCGGTTTACATTCCAGCACACAAGCTGAATGCTAGAATGACTGCACTCCTGCACATGTGGGTGACTGTGTGGCAAATGAGGTTTAATGTAGATAAGTGTAAAGTTATGCATTTGAGGGCTAAGAATTTGCATGCATCGTACATATTAGGGGGAGTACAGCTGGGGGAATCCATAGTGGAGAAGGATCTGGAGGTTTTTGTAGATCATGATTTTAATAATGGCATGCAATGCCAAGCTGCGGTTTCCAAAGCAAGCAAAATCCTTTCTTGTATTAAGAGAGGTATGGACTCCAGAGATAGAGACATTATTTTGCCCCCCTGTACAAATCATTAGTAAGACCTCATCTGGAATATACAGTTCAGTTTTGGGCACCAGTTCTCAAAAAGGATATCTGGGAACTGGAGAAAGTGCAGAGAAGGGCAATCAAAGTAATAAGGGGCATGGAGGAGCTCAGCTATAAGGAACGATTAGAGGAAGTGAATTTGTTCTCTTGAGAAGAGGAGATTAAGGGGGGATATGATCAACATCTACAAATACATAAGGGGTCCATATAGTGAACTTGGTGTTGAGTTATTCACTTTAACCACTTGCGGAATGCCCGCCGTGGATTGATGGCGGCAGCTTGGCTCAATAATGCAAACCGCCGTCACATGACGGCAGCTGCGAGATCGCTTATCGTATCGCCGCCAGAGGCACGTACACTGTGTAGCGGGGGAGCCAGGGAGTAGGCAGGGTGGACTCGATATCCACTGGCTACCCACAATCGCTCCTCCGCAGTGACAGAATGGGGATCTGTGTATGTAAACACGATGATCTCCGTCCTGACAGGGGAAAAGGAGTGCGATCGTATGCTTCCTGTATATGGGAGCCGCGATCACTCTCCTCCCCCACTCAGCCCAGCCCCCATACAGTTAGTAACACATCCAAGGGAACACAGGTAACCCCTTGATTGCCCTCTTAGTGGATATATTTTTGGATTTGTATTTTAGCAAAAAGCAAGAAATATTGGGTTTTTTTTCAAAATTGTCGCTGTTCAATTGTTAATAGCGGTGATCAGAAGTGACGCAGAGGTGATCAAATACCACCAAAAGAAAGCTCTATATGTGGGGAAAAAAGGATGTCAATTTTGTTTGGGTACAACGTCGCACGACCGCGCAATTGTCAGTTAAAGCGACGCAGTGCCGAATCGCAAAAAGTGCTCTGGTCCTGAAGGGGGAAACCCTTCCGGGGCTAAAGTGGTTAAGGTCATCATAGAGGACAGGGGGTCACTCTTTACGTCTAGAGGAAAAGAGATTTCATCTCCAAATGTGGAAAGGTTTCTTCACAGTAAGAGCTGTGCAAATGTGGAATAGACTCCCCCAGAGGTGGTTCTGTCCAGCACAGTAGATTGCTATAAGAAAGGCCTGGATTCTTTCCTAAATGTACAGAATATAACTGGATACTAACATTTACAGATAAAGTTGATCCAGGAAAATCCGATTGCCTCTTGGGGGATCAGGAAGGTTTTTTTCCCCCGATGGAGGAAATTGGATCATTGGCTTTGCTGGTGTTTTTTGCCTTCCTCTGGATCAACTGTGGGTATGGGATTGTATGTTTGTTTTTTTTTGTTTTTTGTTGGTTTATTGGTTGAACTAGATGGACTTGTGTCTTTTTCTACCTAACTTTGTAACTATGTAACATGGGCGGGTGTGATGTCATCCCCCGCTGGACAATCAAGATGGCTGAAGACCATCAATGTGCTTTAGAAGATTCAGTGAATCAGACAGAGCCCCCCTCATTTCCTGGCTGGAGGACATCCAGTATCTTCTAGCCGTTCAAAAAAACAAAACAAAAAAGCAATCACGGCAGTCAGTAAACTCCCTAAAGTAAGTAGCGAGCATACACCAATCAGTGATTCCACAACACTACCCGGGATATATCACATACATGAATATACATTCAATGTGACACTGAATATTCACATATATGAAAATAAAATAAAACAAGCATAAAAAGTTCACAAATCAGTATGACCCCCACAAATTATAGGGAAAACACAAAGTGTTACTAAACCCACAACAGTAAAATCAGCCTGTATATGCAGTAAAGCATACTTGTTATACTCACTGTGCAACCTAAGGGGTTAATCCTCTGCATTGTGTAAAAAGGCTGTTTGATCCTGTCTTCTCTGATCCTCCCCTTCTTTCGCTGTCCCCAATCCATCTGCTGATAGCTCAAAGCCTTGGAGGCACTCTGCACATGCTCAGTTTGGTGTGTAAACTGCTGTCTCTCTCCTCAATGAACAGAATGATAGCAGCGGGAGCGATTGACACCCGCTGCTGTCCAGTGGCAGCTGGTGATCATTTTTTCTGGGGGGTGGGGGCGGCAAACAGTGCACAGAGCAGGTAAGTATAGGCATGGTTGTTTGTTTGTTTTTTTAAATACCATAGGTATATTGTGAATGCAATCATTTATTGCCAACAAATGGAATATTTCTTTACGACAGATCTATTTCTTTGTCATGAGAAATAAATGTAATCATTTTCTTGTTTGTGTTCCACAGCTTGTTATTCTTGTCAGAATGCTATTGCTGAATTTTTTTAATTACATTTCGGTGGCCTCCAATGAATTATGAATAAAATTAATATTGTGCAATGCACAGAAGTCTTCTTAGTGCTGCAGAATTCTTATCAGGGATCGGAATCTCTGAGATGCAGCAGACTTTATTCCTTGGGATTTCTTAGGGGAAGCAAAAATGTTGCAATGTTTTTTTCATCTAAATAAGCAGTCAGTATTGGGGATACGCGGTTGTGCAAAGTATTTGCTGGCTAATGATCTATTTGATAAGATTCTGTCATCTGGTGAAGTCACAGATAATCACATTTTAAGTGGAATCATATGCAATGCTAAAGTATATCTAAAGTCCAAACTTTCCTTTTTTTTGGATAGAGTAGGGAATGGCTAAAACCCCTCCCAGGTGTATTTGCTATCAGGGTCCCATTTTTAAAATGATCTTTGATCAGTGTTTGCAAATCTACACCCCCCCCCCCCCCATCCTCCTGTGGAGATGGGTTATATCCAGTGGCGGCTGGGTTCTTTTTGGGGGGGGGGGCAGCAAACAATCCAACCACCCCCACCCCGGGTCGGTCAGTCAGTAGTCGGGGCCACACAATTACCCCGTCCCGGCAGCACTCCCGGCGGCTTCCCCTGCATCTCCTCCCTCCTCCTGGTGGGCCAATCTGATCGGCAGGGGCGTTGCTAGGGGGTGGCTATTGGGGCTACAGCCCTGAGTCTGGGGCCTATAGCCCCGAGTCTCTTACTGGGTGGGTGCAGTTCTGCAATTTGCAGGTATGTCTCGGTCCGGAATGCAGGAGGCAGGGGCAGACTGAGCCGTGGTAGCACGGGCTCTGGCTCGGCCCTCGCCTCCACCTGATGTATGGGGAGGCTCTCTGGGTACCCTGATGTATGGGGAGAAATTCTGGGGACCCTGATATATGGGGAGGTTCTCTGGGGACCCTGATGTATAGGGGTGTTCTCCGGGGACCCTTATGTAAGGTGGGGCTCTCTGTGGACCCTGATGTAAGGAAGAGGCTCTCTGTGGACTAGGGTTGCCACCTTTTCTTCAAGCCAAACCCGAACACTAAGGCCCCTTTCACACTGGGACCGCCCGCTCGTCAGCGGTAAACTGGCGCCAATTTAGCGGCGATCTACCGCTGTAATAGCAGCGCTATGGCGCCGCTATTCGGGCGGCAGCACGGCACTTTTAACCCCCCCACTCGACGCTCCTGGAGCGGTGTACAGCCGCTTTGGGAGCGCTGCCCATTCAATCCAATGGCAGGGGCGGTGGAGCTCCCCACATTCCTGAAAAATCATGTTTGCAGGAGTTTAATTTTACTCCCGCAGGCGCACCGCCATGAGCCGCCTCAGTGTGAAAGGACACACTGGGTTTAATGGGGAGACGCTTTACAGGTGCTATTTTTAGCACA
>BLSH010435387.1:385912-410912 GCA_018402905.1 Glandirana rugosa
GGGGGGGGTATGACACGGGAAACACAACTCATCGGAAACTAAATACCGTACAAAAGAAATTGGAAGGATCGCCATAAGGGCTCACACCGAGTCCCACCTAAAAGTCATGGTTCTCGCCATTGGGGCTCGGTGTGAGCCCTAGCGTAGCGACCTAGGTCCGTTACAAAGAGTGGAACAGGGGACCTAGGTCGCTACAGGAGGGCGCCACAGTCGCACAGACGACCAACACAGGCGGCGAGGCTACGGAGACACACGGAGCCCGAGGCAAGGGACGCTCGCAGCGCAGCGTGCCCCCGCCTCTGGCCGCCCTTTAAGTTTTTCACTTTGTGTGTCGTGTGTATGTCATGTGACGGTACTGAAAATCCACCCTGAGCCACACTCGGGAATACCGCTAGGAAGGTTAAAGAAAACATGCCATAAATCAAAGGCTACTCAACACAAAGGGCACAGTATGGGGGGGGGGTAGAAAGGCACAGTACGGGGAACGTCAGGAGGGAGCAGTGTAGTGCCATCCTGGAACAGCTTAGTAAAAACATGACTATCCCAGCAAATCTAGTCTTGGCTAGTATGATATAATGCAAGATTATCATGGGGCACCCATGCACCTGGGTGCCCATGCATTACGATGGCCCTGAGCCTGACCACGGCTTACTGGATTGACATCATGGCCTTTGTTGCTGAAACCCCCCCACCCACTGTGAGCTGCAGTGTCTTGGTGGGGGAGTGTGTGAGACATAAATGAAGAAGAATTTTGGCTAAGCCAGGGTAGGTAAAGAAAATCTTTTGTACTGGCTTGTACATCACATAACTACTGAATTAGGTACTTGTTTAGATTATGATATGGAAGCCTTTAGTTGTACTTTAAAGGGACACTCCTGGCCCCCAAAACATGCCCAAAGCAGCTTCTTATGTAGTAGAAGAGATTTTATGCTGGCCCATGTCTCCTATCTTCTCACTACAAAAAGGAGGATACCTTCCAGAAGATCGGACTTTTAAGGGCATATACAGACAACAAAGGCGTATAAGCACACAGGATTGTATAAAGCGTTCCTTAGCAGCGTCAAGCTGCAGCTGGGATCTTTTTGCTGGCGGTTCTCTGCTATGTGTGCCTCCATACAGATATAGTTTGGCCGAGACTGCACTTTGACTCCTTGATGGCCCCATATATGTGATTATGCTATATGAATACTGGGGATCTCACCGTGGTTGGCTAGTGACCAATTTGGTGTAATTGGGAGTCCCCTGGATTTGGCCTGGAGGCGATCTCCTCTCTCTCCCTGCAACCCCAGTATAAACACCCCTGCCCTATATGGCATTCTCTGGCTTTGATGATTTTTGTAACAAGACAGGACTGTGCTCCCCTTTGGGCCGAATGATATCGGGGCATTGGACTCCATTTTTAAAGAAGCCCCCTCCTCTCCTCTTTCCTCCCCTCGCTTTTTCTTTACCTTATGGGCGTGTGGGATGATACACAACAGCGAGCACCCTATACGAACCATTTGCGTACATCCTGGTAAACATCCCTGAGGAAGAGTGTTAACCTGAAATATCTTGAAATGTGTTGGATGTTTCGTACGGATATACTGCAATATTTCTATCCACTCAGAGGTTTTCATGTAATTTTGTCATCTATGTGTATGCCCTGTTACGCATCACCATCTATCTCTCACCCGAGCCCTATATCATCTTCTGTATCACTGATGCTGTTTTAAATATCAATGAATTTTTTTTTACAATAAACTTGAAAGTATTTTATACAATCCTGTGTTCTTATACGCCTTTGTTGTCCGTTGATGCCTCAAAGTCTCTTCTTCTGGAGGGTATCTTCCTTTTTGTATGTAATTGGGATGTTGCCATTTTTTCAGAATTCCCACCATGCCCCTTACACTCCTATCTTCTCACTGTTCTAGTAATGCTCCTTCTTCAGACTCTTCAGCATTGGACACTTCCAGGAGTGTCAGATAGAGGTAGAAAAGGAGGAAATGCCCAATCTCCAATTAAATGCAAGTTGAGAGGTAAATTTAAGGTTGTTTATTGAAAGCAGCAACAAATGGTCAAGGTAGAGAGTGATAGGTGTCCCACGAGCCGCACATCAAGTCAAATCCTACTGTGTGATAGTGAATGAGTCTCAGCCTGGACCCCTGCCAGGCCATACCCCCAACACGTTGCTTGATGCATAGCCGGGCTCCCTTCCCGACCAGCGGTGGGCACATGACTTCATTCCCATACAGCCTGAACGGCTCACCCACATATCTTGGTTTGGAGAAAATGGTCAAGCCAATGCCTTTCTCAGGGCTGCTGCTGCTTGCTGATGGTGAAAAGGGAAAGATCCCAAATGAGCGTGTCTGTGACACCAAAATCGGAATGCTCTGTGTTCGCTGTGTTTGCAGCGGCAACATTGATGCAAACAGAGCATTCCAATTTTGGTGTCACAGACACGCTCATTTGGGATCTTTCCCTTTTCACCATCAGCAAGCAACAGCAATCCTGCGGAAGGAGGGGGGGGGGGTATTTTTCCCCTGAAATGCGTTGGTTTGACCATGTGTTGAGACTTTTCAATACAAGACCTTAAATTTACCTCTTGACCTGCATTTCATTGGAGATTGGGCGCTCCTTCCTTTTCTATCTCTACTATTACATACGTAAAGGACCCCAAGGCCATACCCAAAGGCAGCAGCCCAGGCCGCCAAAAATGGCTCACCACCTTCTTCCGGTGTAGTGGGGCTGAAAGCATTGGAATAGAAATCTTCCAATCCGCCCCCAAAATCACCTAACCATTGACCTACAACCGATTGAGTCAGTCCAGCGCGTTCTCCAACCCTACAGAAAGAGTGTCAGATGTCTGTGTTTCCTGCTGTAATTTATGGTTCCATCCTTTCACCCCTATGTCACAACAGGATACAGCAGTGACATTGGGGTCAGCAGGAGGAACCACAGCCAATGGTGAGGGACCCAGGTATCCAATGCAAGTGTCTAATGTTGAAGAGTCTGATGGGGAACAGAGGGAAGTTTGGAGACATAGGCCACCACAAAAATAGGTTTAATACCTCATCTATTATAGGGAACTGCTTGGGGAATATTTTTAGGAAAAGACAGTTACACTTTAAATGATGTTTACAAGAGGTTTGGATAATTCCATAGTTAAAAATGAAACCTCATAAGATGGTGCCTTAATAGCCATCATCTCAAAGACATTGCATGTTTAAATATATTGGTATTCACCTATAATTTTTGAGGCTCATGCAATTATCTATCGCTGTTAAAAAATGGTTATGTCGACAAGAAAAAAAAATACAATATAACAAGCAGGCTGCAATCTTGAATTAATTATATACTGCGATATGAAGAGTCTGTCAGCCAATAATCTTTTCCCCTGCAAGAAAGAGCCCAGGGCGGCGCAGGAAAAGGTTGGTACATTGTAGTAATATGAACTGCGGGTTAATGACACTCAGATAAGATGGAGAAGGAGACAAGCACGCCAACAAAGTTGAGTGTAATCAGCACTTGCACTTCATCAATTCTAAAGAGCTAAAATATAAAGATGTTGTATTTATTTTTTTTCTTATTTAAAGAGATAGTTCAGTTTTTGTAAAAAGTAGTATATGCAGAAGCATTGCTCTCATGAGTAATGGGCTTTTACTACTTCTTTCCATTGAAGTCTGCAGAGTATTGCACCCATGATCAGTGCAATGGATAGGCTCTATTAGTATTTACCTCTAACCTCAGGTCCATATGGAGGTACTGACTTGGGTTGAAGGAAGTGCGGCTGGACTACAATAAAGTGAGGGAGGGGGAATCACTGATGAGGTTCTGCACAGTCTCTGCTTTTATTTCTACTGAGTGATTGCAGTGAATGGATGGCACAACCATGAATAATTAAAAAAAGAAGCACCCCACAATTCATGTAAGGGAGGGAATGGTTTTGGTTTAAGGGATAGTATATGTGACCATGCGCAAGCTATACCCTAAATATGAGTATTGCATGATGCATGGTTTAAAACAGTGGTCTCCAAACTGCGGTTCGTGGGCCAGATGTGGCCATTTGCTTGTCTTCATCTGACCCTTGGGGCAATGTTCCTCCCACTGATATGAGGCAATGTCGCTTCCACTGATACCAACAATTGGGCACTATTCCTTCCACTGACACCAATGACAGGGCACTATTTCTCCCACTGACATCAACAACGGGACACTATTCCTTCCACTGACACCAACAATGGGGCACTATTCCTCCCACTGACACCAACAATGGGATACTTTTCCTTCCACTGACACCAACATGTGGGGCACTATTCCTCCTCCTACTGACCGCAGGTGAATTGTAATTGTTTTTTACTCCCACTGACCACAAGGCCTGGGACACTGTCTACTCCACATGTGTCAAACACAAGGCCCGCGGGCAGAATGCGGCCCTCCAGCCCATTTCATGTGGCCCTTGCACCAAGGGCTTTTTTTCTGCTGAAACGTGGTGGAAACTCTCACAGTTACCTGCCTTCCCTGCACTCATGGCAGGGACAAGGAAAATTCAGATGGCAGGTGCCGTGTGGGATGAGGCATCATGTGGTAAGCTGCACTATGATCCCCATTTGTACACGGGTGCACAGATTCCAACAATGATCTTCCTGCAAGTGAGAGAGATGGGCGGAGCAGCCTACACTGCCAAGAAGTACAAGAGCCAGGCTGGGTAGGTGAGATGCAAGGAAACATTTTGGGGGGGGGGGGGGGAGATGTGTGCATATGTGGGGGATGGGAGAGAATGGTGCAGAGGTCAGAGGCAAGTAAGGGTGGAAGTGAGATGTGGACAGCCAAGAGAGCTGAACCCTGCACATTGTGCACAGCACACCCCTGATCCCTGCAATATATATGTAATGCACTCCTCAACCCTGCTCTCTGTACACAGAGCACCCCTGAACTTTGCACATAATGGTATTTATTGCCCCTTTAAGATCCTCCCACTGTTGGTGCAATTTGGGCACACCTGCGGATTATCAGGGGAGAGCGTGGTTGAGTTCCTGCGCCTATTCTCTCAGACAAAAAGCCCTGGGTAAACTTATAAAGTCTCACAGATACAATCAGCCCTTTGAGGGCAACCATAATTCTGAAACGACCCTCGATGAAATTGAGTTTGACACCCCTGGTTTTCTTCCAACTGGTGCCAAAGCATTTTCTACTCTCACTGGCCACAGTCCGACCCTCCCAAAGTCTGGAGGACAGTAAACTGCCCTTTGTTTCAACAGTTTGGAGTCCCCTGGTTTAAAACATAGAGTTAAAGTACCGGAAAATTGGATCTTGGTTATCGCTAAGTGTAACTTTACTTTCTAGACGTATCCAAGTTGCTCCCTTCAACTTCTGAAGAATTAAAGTACATACAAACACAATAACTAAGATCTCGTGTTAGTTTTACCATGTAATGTAGTTTCAAAAGAAATGCTCAATTTTTATATAAATCTGCAGCTTTCATTAAAATAATCCCTGGTGATCCAGTCATGAAGGTCCTTGTCACTTCTTCTAATATGGTGACAATGATCTTTCTCTTTACCAATTGTGTTTCTCTGTTATCGCATGAGCTTTCTATGGAGGCTATGGGGGTCCATTTCCACACCCATTATGCATTCATGGTCCATTGTGGTCACCATCAGGAAACCCATGAAATGTTTTATTCTTTTTATGCACAGTGCTTTAGCAAACTAAATACAGAAAGGAACGACATCCCAAGAAGAAGAAAGGGGCTGCACACTACACTGGGATGATTATTGTTGCATTTTTTTTATTGGAATCAATGTGCCAGACAAACATCACAGAAACAAAGCTGGTTAACGCGTTTCACACGACTGCTACATGCTTGTTCACAACAAGTTCACACATGCTCTCAAAGCAGGCCATTTAAGCGTGTAACCAATAGTAAAATACACCTAAGACAGGTCACATTGATTAACCACTTCAGCCCCGGAAGGATTCCCCACTTTAGGACCAGAGCACTTCTTGCGATTCTGCACTGCTTCACTTTAACTGACAATTGCGCAGTCGTGCGACATTGTACCCAAATGAAATTTGCGTCCTTTTTTCCCCACAAATAGAGCTTTCTTTTGGTGGTATTTGATCCCCTCTGCGTCATTTCTGATCACCGCTACAAACCAAAAAAGAGCAACAATTTGCAAAAAAAAAAAACAATATTTCTTACTTTTTTCTAAAATCCAAATCCAAAAAAAACAAATGTATTCATTGGTTTTGGCCGATTTACATTCTTCCTCATATTTTTGGTAAAGAAAATCACAAGCGGCGTTTATTGATTGGTTTGCGCAAAAGTTTCCACGTTTACAAACCATGAGAATTCATTTCTGGCGTTTTTACAATTTCTTTTTTTACTAGTAGCGGCGATCTGCGATTTTTATTGGGACTTTGATATTGAGGCGAACATGTCGGACACTTTTGACACTTTTTTGGCACCAATGACATTTATACAGCGATCAGCAATCTAAATAGCCACTGATTACTGTATAAATTTCATAGGCAGGGAAGGGGTTAACCCGTAGGGGGCAGTGAATGTGTTAACTGTGTTCCCTGCAGGTTCTAACTGTATGGGGGCTGGGCTGGCAGGGGCATAACAGATCTAACTGATCCCAATTACAGGGATCAGTAGATCTCTTACATGCCACCTGTCGGAATGGGGAACTGCCGTGTTTACATGGGCGGTTCCCCGTTCTGGCTCTGTCACAGGCCATCGCGGGTCGCCGGCGGACATCGAGTCCGCCCAGCCCCGCTTAGGGAGCATGCAGCAGGCGTGAGCACGCACTGCCGGCGGCGGGCGCTCGCCCCCTAGAGGCGTGCCCACGAGTGCCGACTATAAGTGGCGATTCGCGGGACAGAGCCACACTGGCGCCGACAATGGTTGCGAAGCGGTCGGCAAGTGGTTAACTGCCCCCTCAAACACGTAAGTGATCAGTGCTAAAATATGCACTGTCACTGTACTAATGACACAGGCTGGGAGGGGGTTAACATCAGGGGTGATCAAAGGGTTTACTGTGTTCCTAGCCAGTGTTTATTTGTGCTGTGTGGAAGGTGCTTTTACTAGGGAAAGGCATGGATCCAGGACTTTTGTTCTGACAGAATGGCAATCTTCCTTGTTTACCAGTATAATGACTGATCGGCGAGTGCCGATGGACATCACTTCCGTGGCACCTGCTGACTGGCTCCCGCCAGTGGCGTGCATCTGCACCCACTACCTGGAAGTGCAGTGTCACGTACATATACGTGGTCCTGCGCTCATCCGCTGCCCTGTAGCAGTAAAACGTTGGCAAGTGTGCACAGCAAGATAATCATCAAAAATAACAGCGACAGGGTAGGGTCAGGTTATAATACTGCCAGTAGCCTCCACGTTTCTTTCGTGACAGGTCCCCTTTATTTAGGAAGCGTGCCTATGGCCACATTTACAGTACTGACGTATTTCTTGGCTGTTTATGCCGCCAACGAGTCGGGAGAATTTTTCTATTGCTTTCTGATTTTGCCCGCATTTTCTGCAGCATTGTGCTGCATAATAACCATTCACAAGCCTATTATGTAGGGAATGGAGTGTTTCTTTTTGCAGCATTATTAAGACATGCTTTCCATGTACAGAGCATGGTTCCCTTCCTCGGCCCTCGGCAGGGAGGAGACCCGCACCTGAACAAGCCTGGCACATTACCCCAAGCTCGCTGTTCTCTCCACACTGGGCACTTGACACGCTTGTTGGCTGCTGTTCCTCTGTACGCGTTCAAAGCCAAAGAATACCTAGGAGCCCCTGGAACAGCCTCGTTCCCCTGCCAATTGCCATTCTTTCCTGTCCGTCAATAAAAATGTTTGTGCGTGCGTCAAGATTTTATTTTCTAGCCATGCTTTTGGAAAAACAACATAGCAGTCTTCCTATTAGAATTAGTGGATTTATCCACTTAATTCTTTTTTCATGTTACTTGTAGAGACCATCATGGATCAAGACGGATGTTTACATGCTTTTGTTATGACCACTTTTCCTTGATACTGGGCTTTTAAAATAATGAAAATATGAAATAATGTAGATTGGTGGATTTCAAACTGCAACCAGCAGGCCGAATGTGCGCTATTCTTGCCTTTATCTGGTCCTTGGGACTTGGATTTTTACTCCAAAAGCATTTTATTAAAATAAATGTGAAAATCAAAAATATCGATTTAAATAAAAAAAATCAGATTGAAATAAATCAATTTTTTTAAAAAGAATCATCAATTTTTTTTATCCACCCTGGTCTGAACCTTGTGGCCCCCTTGGCTGGTTTCTGGAACATTGTACTAAGCAGTGTGCATGTCGGCCACTAGATGGAGATGACATCACTGCTGTACATTACACGTACGTAGGTTGCAGTTTTTTAGAAACTGCCAGCTGAAAGAAGATGAGCTTTTAAAGTGGTTGTCAACCTGTGACAACCACTTTAACCTACAGGTAAGCCTAGAATAAGGATTACTTGTAGGTGCCCTGCATATCTCCCAAACCTGCACGGTTCAGGAGATATGCAGTGTTCTGCATGTGCCAACATCATTTCGGCACATGCGCAGTGAAGAAATGGCCTGAGACCGTGCCGTGACTGGCGGCTCCCGCTCAGGAGTGACGTCACGCGACTCCGGCCAGTCACAGAGCCCGAGTCGCGGCCCCGGAAGGAAGAGGGGTAGAAGATGGACGCTATCGGTTTCTTTGAGTTGATTCATTTTTTGTAATCAATTTAAAAATACTTCATTGTAATTTTCTGATCAAGTCAATATTATTTTGATTCATTGGCGTGGGGTCCTTAAACAGCCTGAGGCCCATAGACCTTTGCCTACTCTGCTCCAGACAATGTTCCCCATCATGAATGGTTTTGTAGAAGTTATCCTCTTACACAGAGGCGTAGCTTAAAGCTTGTGGGCCCTGATGTAAAAGATGACCTGCCCCCCACTACCACCCACCACTTCCACCGTGCGTGCAGATACACCCACCGCACGCCAAGATACTCAAAGTTGCTTAAGCGTTTTGAGTTCCCAGAGTTTCTCGTTACATCAGAGGACAGGGATCACCGCTGGAGAATCAGAGGACAGGGATCACCGCCGTAGAATCAGAGGACAGGGATCACCATTAGAGAATCAGCGGACAGGGATCACCGCTGGAGAATCAGAGGACAGGGATCACCGCTGGAGAATCAGAGGACAGGGATCACCACTGGAGAATCAGAGGACAGGGATCACCACTGGAGAATCAGAGGACAGGGATCACCGTTAGAGAATCAGAGGACAGGGATCACCGTTAGAGAATCAGAGGACAGGGATCACCACTGGAGAATCAGAGGACAGGGATCACCGTTAGAGAATCAGAGGACAGGGATCACCGTTAGAGAATCAGAGGACAGGGATCACCACTGGAGAATCAGAGGACAGGGATCTCCGCTGGAGAATCAGAGGACAGGGATCTCCGCTGGAGAATCAGAGGACAGGGATCACTGCTGGAGAATCAGAGGACAGGGATCACCGCTGAAGAATCAGAGGACAGGGATCACCGCTGAAGAATCAGAGGACAGGGATCACCGCTGGAGAATCAGAGGACAGGGACCCCTGGCAGGTCACTTGGCAGAGCTCCTTTTCCATCCCAGCCCCCCCCCCCCCCCCCCCACACACACACTACACAGGGCTGAAATCACTTTCCTTTACACACAGTCTGTCAGCCTTCACAGGGTATATCTGGCTTTTATGTTGCCATTCTGACCTGTGAAATTCTCTGGTCAGAACGGCACGGTAGTTGCTGTAGGCAGATACACCCTGTTCAGATCGTGGCTGACTGGCTGTGTTGTAAAGGATTGTGATTTCAGCCCTGCGGAGGGCAGATCGGAGTTGGACTTTGTGGAGGGTATGATAATATGGCAGGGAGGCTGCAGGGGCCCCCTGGAGCTAGGGGCGGGGTTGCGATTGTGACCCCTGCAACCCCTTATGCTACGCCCATGCCCTTACATTGTGCCCCTGGAGTGTCCCATAATGTATGCTTCTGTAGAAGTTACTCCCATAAATCAGTGGTTCTTAACCTCGGTCATCAAGTAACCCCAACAGGCCATGTTTGCAGGTTATCCTTTATCTTGCACAGGTGCTTTAAATCAGAGTCAATGGCTTGGTATTTTGGACAGCTATTTTGTCTAAGAGAAATTCCCAAAACATGGCCTGTTGGGGGTACTTGAGGAATGATGTTGAGAACCACTGCCTTAAATGATGCCCCTAGACATGGTTCCCCATCATACAAAAGTACAGTGAGCCCAGGCTGGCAGGATGATGCTTCTTCATAAGTATGTCCACGATGGTCTGGCCTCACAGGAAGTGAAGCCCAGTGTTCTTCAACACAGAAGAGGGGACCAGGGCTGACCACAAAGCAGTGGGGTTGATTGACTAAAGACAAATAGACTGCACACTTTGCAAAGCGCAGTTGCTCCATAGCTTAGTAAATGAGCAGAAGCTCTGCTGACTTCCATCATCCAATCATGTGCAAGTAAAAATTCCGTTTTTTTAAATATTTTCCTTGCATGTGATTGGCTATTTTTTGCAAGGTGAAGGTTTGCCTCATTTACTAAGCCCCGGTGCAACTGCACTTTGCGAAGTGCACAGACTATTTGCCTGTAGTAAATCAACCCCATTGTTTTTACAGGGGACAGCAATGGAGAGTAAGTGAGTTTTGCAACAAAAGCTGCACAAAAAAAAAAGTTCAAATTATTTTTACATTTAAACCCCTTTCACACTGGGGCCATGGCCATGTTAGCGGTAAAGCACTGCTAGTTTTAGGCTACATTCACACTGCACAGGTAGCCGCGGTCGCGGTAAAACCCTGCTAGTTTTAACAGAGTTTTACCAGCGATATGGCTCCGCTATGCAGACAGGAGCGCGGCGCTTTTAACCCTCCACAAGGGGTTAAAATGGGGTTAAAAGTGCCAGCGCTCCGCCCTACTGAGGCGGTGTGCAGCTGCTTCGGAAGCTCTTGCCGTTCATTTCAATGGCAGGGGCGGCAGAGGTGCAGTATATACACCGCTCACCTCACCGCGCCAAAGATGCTGCTTGCAGGACTTTTTGTAACGTCCTGCAAGTGCACCGCCCCAGTGTGAAAGCACTCCGGGCTTTCACATTGGGGTGGATTGGGGGGGATTTTTGAGGTGCTTTACAGATGCTATTTTTAGCTAAATAGCGCCTGTAAAGCGTCTCAGTGTGAAAGGAGACAGAACAAACCGTCCTTCCACTAAAAGGCAGCCATTGAGCTTTATGAATGCAGTAACAAATGTCATTCTGTAGTGACCATTCACAGGTAGTGCCCCAGGCAGAGAGAACAGGATTGCTCAGGTGCAGGTGGCTGGGCTGTTGGATTCTTGCCATCGGTGTCGCGGTTGGTGCATGTCACATGGCTGGGCATCAAATGCATTCGTGCACCATCTGCTCCGGCTCATCTGTAGAATTGTTTCGCCTGTCTACATGATGTAAATGTGACTGATGACTTGTATGGGAATGGACCTGTGTCAGGTTGCTCAGTAAAGCAGACAAGCTGGTGGAGACCTCACCCACTACAGCTGGTAGATGGCAGATGGTACAACTCATGTAAAATAATTCCTCTAGCTTGCTGCTTGCAGTATATAAGGCAAAGGTCTCCAAACCTTTCAGTATGGGGGGGGCACATTGTATATGTTACACATTGTTACAGTTGTATCAATTATTGCATCCGTTTTTAAAATAAATGAATGAATCGAATTTAGAAGAATACCTTTTACTTAACGTTTTTTTGTGTAAAAGCTTTCGAAACAAAGGGCCAGTTTACTGTCCTACAGACTTTAGGGGGGCCGGACTGTGGCCAGTTGAAGCAGAAAAGGTCCAGATGGTAGTAGAAAAAAACAATGCCCCATCTTTGTGTCAGTGGGAGGAATTGTGCCCCATCATTGGTGTTAGTGGAAATAATTGTGCCCCATCATTGGTGTCATTAAGCCCAAATGTTGGTATCATTGGGAGAAATTGTGCCCCAATATTAGTATCATTAGGAGGAATTGTGTTCCATCATTGGTGTCATTGGGCCTCGTTGTTGGTGTCATTGGGAGGAAGTGTGTTCCATCATTGTTGTCATTGGGAGAAATTGTGCCCCGTCATTGGTGTCATTGAGTCCCATTGTTGGTGTCATTGGGAGGAATTGTGCCCCAATATTAGTATCATTGGGAGGAATTGTGGAAATAAAGAAAAAGAAAATAAATACAAATAAAATAATTAAAAAAGTAAAAAAATAAAATAGAGTAAAAAAGAGGAAACAAATGCAGCCACCACATCTAAGGCCTGGTAAGTTGAAAAATATGACATTTTTGTATTTGGGTATAAAAATTCTTTATATAAAGACCATTTTTAGTAATAACCTAGCAGTATTCAAGAGCATATTTAATCATTTTTTGGGCAAAACACGTAAATGGACTATAGGGTGTGTTTTATGTTTGCCCAGGGTAGTGTTTTATTAGCCCAATTACGCCTTTCGTCACGATACTTCCACAAGTGGTAAGCTGTGGGTCTTAACAGAAGTGTATGAATATGCCGAATATCCTGACATCTGCTGTATCAGAGGGTTTGTGCCCCATTCAAATCTACTGCAAGCGGATTCCTCGGTGGCTTGGCAATTAGTTAAATTAGCCATTGACGAGCCAGCCAGCTGACACCGGATCTGTGATTGAATGAGCTGCCCGTTTAAGAAGCATATGCATGGCCAGAAGGTATTTTTGTATTCCAAATCCACCAATGAAACGAATGTAATTATTTATATAGCACAGTTCTCCTGGGTGCATGAGCCGAGTATGTGCTGCTGAATCGCCTGTGGTTGTAAGCAAGTTAAGGGATAGAAATCTTGTATATAAGCATTATATAATGCCAGTTGATGCATATTAACATGCCCAGTGGAATCTGATTTTTCATCTTTTTCTGATACTTGGAAACTTGCCTGCCATACTCATCCATGTCTGCCGTTGTGCATATTTGTGGCTAATTTTGGAAGGAAGCCTATTAACTTCCCGGCATAATTTTGTTTCTTTGTTAGGAAAGAAACCCAAGCAAATATGGGGGGAACTTACAAAGAAAAAAATATAAATTCCCTTATTGGACAAGGCAAAAAAGTATGTCACCAGCCAAGGATCTCCACAACATGTCCAATGCTTTATTCAGCAATCACATCATAGTTACATAAGCAACATTTTGGAGCCTTGCAGGACCCCTTCCTCAAGCATTTGACGTCACATGCCTGAGGAAGGGGTCTGGGAGGCTCTGAAACATTGCTTATGTACCTAGGATGTGAACACTGAATAAACCTTTCAACCTGTTCTGGAGATTCTTGGTGAGCTGGTGACATACATTTGCTTTGAATGTCTTCAGTTTCCAGCCAGCGGTCAATGCAGCACCCGCTTACATTCACAGCCACCTTCAAGAACATGTTCATTGGGGATATTTTGGTTGGATCTACTGGACAAGGAACTCGGGACACAAATGTGCAAGGCAAGAATGATAAGAAGTAACTATTAATGTGACACTCAAGGCCAACATCTGTATTGTGTAAATTGAAGAAAATAAGGAAAAAGTTAGACTAGATAGGCCAAACGTGGAGTGTATATAAAATCATAAATTTTATTATGCAAAATATTTTTTAAAAACACGGAAAAAAAAATCCATACATTATATAAAAGCAAGATATAGTAGTACTAATGGGATACAATAATTGTTAATATGCTTGGCAATTTCATTGTTCATAAGGTCTTCATATATTTTCGCATTTCTCCAAAATTAGCTTCATCAGGATGCCCAGGTATTAATTTGCAGCGATTAAATACCCGGGCGTCCTGGGTGCAGAATGTATCCTGTATGGAATATATAGTTATACCTCTCACGGATGGTCTGTATGTCTGAGAGGGGAGCCATGGTTGACCTGATGCTGTGATAACTTCCAATTACATAGTATCTGTGCTATGGTTTACCCATCCATAGAAGGCTTAATTGGAAATCCCATATCAGATTTCTTGTTGGGACCCCTCTAACTAATAGCTGGCTTTATTTAGAGCTTTATCTGTTGATCAAAGTTTCTTCCAGTCTCTGATGCATATGGTTGGCCACCTTATTGAGATCTATTTTGTGCTCCGGTGTTCTGGGGGGGGGGGGCTCCCTTGTTGCCCCGGTGCCCACCCAGGCGATTCTGCACGTTTCGTGCTAGCTTGCCAAGAGGATTGATGTGTTGTTTTCATGCGTCCTGATTAAGCCAATTTTGGTGAAACACGTTGATACATGAATATTGTATGGAATTTTTTTCCGCTGTTTTAAAAAAAAAATTTACATAATAAAATGTATGATTTTAAAAAGACTCCACGTTTGTCCTATACAGTCTGACTTTATTCTTATTCTGGTCAAGGCAAGAGTGATAATCGTTTAGCTATCATGCTTTACAATGTATCCATAGCATGATATATCCTGAAAAATATACATGATCCCCATGGGACTTTTACAGTGAAACTAAACCCATCAATTTAACAGTTTGAAAAAACAGTTACATTGCAGGCATGCTAAGGCCTCATACACACGGGCGTATGTTTTTAAATAATCAAAACGTCGAGTCCGATGTCAGGGAAAAAATCTGCATTTTTTTTTGGTGTTTTGCATCAGCGTCAATGAGCGTTAGTGAGCGTCGGCGTCAATAATAAAATGAAAAATTAAAAAAAAAATTACTCTGCTATTTTTTAACCAGAAAACGCCGGTACAGCGTCAGTGAGCATTTTGCCGATTAGCGTAAAAAAAACGGCAAAACGCTACAGCCTCAGAAACTGGTCCCGCATTCTAGAAACAGCTCACTAACGTCGACACTGCTCAAAAATGTCTGCGTTTTAGAGGGCCATTGAATAACACGGAAAAGATCCACAGAATATACAGTTACATAACATACATAGAGATATACTAGATCAGTATTATTACATAAACACGGCTAAAAGAGGGTTTAAAACCCCATGTGTCCATGGTATATAAAACAATTGTTGTGACACAAACTAAATTTACAGGTGCCGCTCAAGGCTCCACCGGGTCCTCTTATGTAGCAACCGCATGGTGCGGTGGCAAAGACAGAGCTCGTCTCAGCTCTAGACATCTAATGGAAAATAAAAAAGTCCTGGAAGTTGCACATCTTTGCAAAACCCTGTAAGAGGGTCTGTGGCAGCCTCAGCCCAGGCTCCAACCCAGGCCATGCCCCAATGCATTTTTACTGCCCTAAACTCAGGCATGTAGTCAATAGGGTGTGATTAGCTGAGAAAACCCCTCCTCTCCTCCTGAAGACTCCTGGGATGTATGACATCATTTGCTTAGGCATGGAAGCCAGGACGTAACTGAAGAAATGTAAAAAAAAGTTTAGAACAAGTAAATATGATATACTTTCCTATCTATTTAGTAATGCTAGCGGCATAAAGATTAAAAAATTATCCCAATGTTGATTGAGAGAGTGAAGATCCACTTTAAGAAGCACTGGTATAGAGGCTGGTGGAAGATGTCAGCCATGCTACAGGAGATGATCAGAGATTTCAGACAAGGCACAGGAGATAGAAAAGATCAAATAGTTAGAATGCTGAATCTTACCCAGCAGCAGGTGTGTAGTGCACAGTCAAGCTATAAATACTAAGCAGCAATAAACAATTCGCACCGCGCTTCCTCTCTCCCTGGTATTTGCTGCTATGTTTTCTCTTAAACTTCACACAATAATGTCGCAGCAGCTACTGATATTGACTTGCATTCAGTCCACAGCACATCAGACCCTCTACTGCAGTATATCTGAGCAATTATTGGTTGGGAGAGTCTCCAGAGCATACAATCAACAGTCACAACAGGGTGTTTGCTGCTATACTTTCCCACTGTTCACAACTCATGGTACAGGAGATGGTCTTAGACAGCAAACATGCAATGGGAGATGGCCAGAGACAGCAAACATGCAATGGGAGAAGGCCAGAGACAGCAAACATGCTATGGAAGATGGCCAGAGACAGCAAACATGCTATGGAAGATGACCAGAGACAGCAAACATGCTATGGAAGATGACCAGAGACAGCAAACATGCTATGGAAGATGGCCAGAGACAGCAAACATGCTATGGAAGATGGCCAGAGACAGCAAACATGCTATGGAAGATGGCCAGAGACAGCAAACAACCTAAGGAAGATGGCTAGAGACAGCAAACATGCTATGGGAGATGGCCAGAGACAGCAAACATGCTATGGGAGATGGCCAGACACAGCAAACATGCTATGGGAGATGGCCAGAGACAGCAAACATGCTATAAGAGATGGCTAGAGACAGCAAACATGCTATGGGAGATGGCCAGAGGCAGCAAACATGCCATGGAAGATGGCCAGAGGCAGCAAACATGCTATGGAAGATGGCCAGAGACAGCAAATATGCTATGGAAGATGGCTGGAGACGGCAAACATCCTAAGGAAGGTGGCTAGAGACAGCAAACATGCTACGGGAGATGGCCAGAGACAGCAAACATGCTATGGGAGATGGCCAGAGACAGCAAACATGCTATAGGAGATGGCCAGAGACAGCAAACATGCTATGGGAGATGGCCAGAGACAGCAAACATGCTATATGAGATGGCCAGAGACAGCAAACATGCTATGGGAGATGACCAGAGACAGCAAACATGCTATGGGAGATGACCAGAGACAGCAAACATGCTATGGGAGATGGCTAGAGACAGCAAACATGCTAAGAGAGATGGCCAGAGACAGCAAACTTGCTATGGGAGATGGCTAGAGATAGCAAACATGCTATGGGAGATGGCCAGAGACAGCAAACATGCTAAGAGAGATGGCCAGAGACAGCAAACATGCTATGGGAGATGGCTAGAGACAGCAAACATGCTATGGGAGATGGCTAGAGATAGCAAACATGCTATGGGAGATGGCCAGAGACAGCAAACATGCTAAGATAGATGGCCAGAGACAGCAAACTTGCTATGGGAGATGGCCAGAGACAGCAAACATGCTAAGATAGATGGCCAGAGACAGCAAACTTGCTATGGGAGATGGCCAGAGACAGCAAACTTGCTATGGGAGATGGCCAGAGACAGCAAACTTGCTATGGGAGATGGCCAGAGACAGCAAACATGCTATGGGAGATGCCCAAAGACAGCAAACATGCTATGTGAGATGGCCAGAGACAGCAAACATGCTATGGAAGATGACCAAAGACAACAAACATGCTATGGGAGATGGCCAAAGACAGCAAATATGCTATGGGAGATGATTAGAGACAGCAAACATGCCATGGGAGATGGCCAGAGACAGCAAACATCCTACCAGAGACTGTAGAGATGAGACTTTAGATATGCTAATAAAGATGGTCAAAAAGTGTACATATGTAACGTATATGGGCAGGGACTGCAGATATGCTACAGTAGATGGTCAAAGAGTGCAGGCATTAATCAAGAGATGGTCAGAGACTGCAGAAAGCTACAGGAGATGGTCAGAGAGTGCAGACCTACTATCATCCATGTCTTTGTGGACCTTGCTTTCCATAAAGGCCCATAAAGACATGGATGCGCGAGTTTGGGGTGGAGGAACTTGACTGATCTGACCAGTGGCGGCTGGTCGTCAAAATTTTTGGGAGACCGGCAAACAGACCTTTCCCTCTCCGATCCCACCCTTTTTTGAAGCCAACTAGAGCCTCCGGGTCTAATCATGTGCTTAAAAAAAAAACCCTGCATGGAGATTAGGGGCCAGGCGCATGGATGGGGGGGGGGGGGGGTGGCCGTCACCCCTGCACCTCTAATGGATGGGCTGCCACTGCTCCTGACCTCAACCGATAGAACACCTTTGAGATGAATTAGTGCGGAGACTGCAAGCCAGGCCTTCTGGTCCACATCAGTGCCTGACCTCACAAATGCTCTTCTGGAAGAATGGTCAAACATTCCCCATAGACACTCCTAAACCTTGTAGACAGCCTTCCCAGAAGAGTTGAAGCTGTTATATCTGCAAAGGGTGGGCCAACGCAATATTGAATCCATGGACTAAGACTGGGATGCCATTAAAGTTTGTGTGCATGTAAAGGCAGGTGTCCCAATACATTTGGTAATATAGTGTAGGTAGAAGAACTCAGCGTTGATTTCCAATGTGATGAAAAGCAGCACTCGGCACCAAGGTGATCAACTTAAGCCTCTTACCAGATAGTGGTGACCCTCAAGTTAGAGTGGTCACAACAGCTTATGGCTATATTGGTCTCTCAAACATTCCAATGGTACCTATGATCCAAGGTTAGATCGTCACTTTATATCCAGCACAGATCCAAAGAGAGCAGACATATCCTTAACGTGTTACTAAACCCACAACAGTAAAATCAGTCTGTATATGCAGTTAAGCATGCTTGCTAAACTCACTGTGGGACCTAAGGGGTTAATCTTCTGCATTGTGTAAAAAAGGCTGGTTGATCCTGTCTTCTATGTTTCTATGCCTTCTTCCACAGTCCCCAATCTATCTCCTGATAGAACAGAGCCTTGGGGACACGCTGCACATGCTCAGTTTGGTGTATATTGCTAGAGAGTTTCTTTTTTTCTTGGGAGAGTGCATGTGATCAGCACAGGGTCAATCAGCACTGTCCAGACAGAGGGTCAGGGGTCCTGTAGCCTCATAGGAAAGACAGAGGAGAATGAAAACTCCTCCTGCAAGCTTTAACCAGACATTGATAGAAGTCATAAGACTTCTTTTACTTTTACACTTTTACTTCTTATGACATGTTGACATGAGTTGATTACTACAATAAAAAGATTGATTTTACTTGTACATACTTTACTATGGGAGTTTCTCTGTATCATTGAGGATATGTTTGCTCAATTTGGATCTGTGCTGGATATAAAATGACAATCTAACCCTTGGAGCATCGGTGCCATTGGAGTGTTTGAGAGACCTATATAACCATAAGATTTTGTGACCCCTCTATAACTTAAGGGTCACCGCTATCTGGTAAGAGGCTTGAGTTGATCACCTTGGTGCCGAATGTTGCTTTTCATCACATTGGAAGTCGGTGTTGGGTTCTTCTATCCATATATGGATCCAGTAGTTTTAGCATACTGTATATGAATAATTGAATTGTTTATGGACGTTTTATTTTATTTAGTGCTGCATACTTACGGTAGATATTTATAATGCTATAAGAGATGGTCAGAGACTGCAGAAAGCTACAGGAGATGGTCGGAGAGTGCAGAAAGCTACAAGAGATGGTCAGAGAGTGCAGAAAGCTACAAGAGATGGTCAGAGAGTGCAGAAAGCTACAAGAGATGTTCAGAGAGTACAGGCATAATACAAGAAGTGGTCACAGACTGCAGAAAGCTACAAGCCATGGTCAGACTGCAAAAAGCTACAAGGGATGGTCAGAGAGCGCAGAAAGCTACAAGAGATGGTCAGAGACTGCAGAAAGCTACAAGAGATGGTTAGAGACTTCAGAAAGCTACAATAGATGGTCAGACTGCAGAAAGCTAAAAGAGATGGTCAGAGACTGCAGAAAGCTACACAAGTTGGTCAGAGAGTGCAGAAAGCTACAGGAGATGGTCAGAGACTGCAGAAAGCTATAAGAGATGGTTAGAGAGTGCAGAAAGGTACATGAGATGGTCAGAGAGTGCAGAAAGCTACAAGAGATAGCCAGAGAGTACAGGCATAATACAAGAAGTGGCCACAGACTGCAGAAAGCTACAAGCAATGGTCAGACTGCAAAAAGCTACAAAGGATGGTCAGAGAGTGCAGAAAGCTACAAGAGATGGTCAGAGACTGCAGAAAGCTACAAGAGATGGTCAGACTGCAGAAAGCTACAAGAGATGGTCAGAGACTGCAGAAAGCTACAAGAGTTGGTCAGAGAGTGCAGAAAGCTGCAGGAGATGGCCAGAGACTGCAGAAAGCTGCAGGAGATGGCCAGAGACTGCAGAAAGCTACAGGAGATGGTCAGAGAGTGCAGAAAGCTACAAGAGATGGCCAGAGACTGCAGAAAGCTACTAGAGATGATTAGAGAGTGCAAGAAGCTACAGCAGATGGTCAGAGACTGCAGAAAGCTACACGAGATGATCAGAGAGTGCATAAAGCTACACGAGATGTTCAGAGACTGCAGAAAGTTACAAGTGATGGTCAGAGAGTGCAGAAAGCTACAAGAGATAGTCAGAGAGTGCAGAAAGCTACAAGAGATGGTCAGAGACTGCAAAAAGCTACAGGAGATGATCAAAGAGTGCATAAAGCTACAAGAGATGATCAGAGAGTGAACATGAGATGGTCAGAGACTGCAGAAAGCTACAAGAGATGGTCAGAGAGTGCAGAAATCTACAGAAAATGGTCAGAGAGTGCAGAAAGCTACAAGAGATGGTCAGAGACTGCAGAAAGCTACAGGAGATGGTCAGAAAGCAGAGACTTGAGACATGCTGCAAAAGATGGTTAGAGACTGTAGACATGGTACCAAATATATAATAAGCAAACTTGGTACCACCCATGTACAAATATAATTACAAATAATACATAGAAATAAAGTATTTTTGTAACAATAACAAGGACATAAAACAATAACATTAAAGTGTTACTAAACCCTTGTTTTCACATTAAAATAACAAACTTGTCATATTTACCTGCTCTGTGTAGTGGTTTTGCTCAGAGCAGCCTGGATCCTCCTCTTCTTGGGTCCAACGCCGGTGCTCCTGGGCCCTCCCTCCTGCCACGTGCTCCCACAGCAAGCAGCTGTGGTCCAGGTGTGTCCATTCACGGACGGAGCTGTTGCTCGGCCCCACCCCCTCCATCTCCTGATTGGCTCACTGGCTGTGATTGACACTGCTGCTAAAAGTCCCCGGAGAGCCAAGGTTCTTATGGACATCGCTGGACCAAGAGGGGGCTCAGATAAGTATTGGGGGGGCTGCTGCACACAGAAGGTTTTTTACCTTCATGCATAGAATGCGTTAAGGTAAAAACCCTTGTGCCTTTACAACCACTTAAAGCAGATCTCTTGTTTATCACATTTCTATATAAATAATTGAAACTATTGGACATTCCCTTTAAATCAGACCTTTACTGAGTACAAAGTAATAAAGCTGACCAGTGGAGTTAAGCGAGCTCTGTGGGAGCTGGCAGACATTGATCGACGGCTACAAGGCGAGGGAGGGGGGTAGGTAATCTGCGTCTTCTACCTTCTACCTCTCCATCCAATGTACTCTGCAACAACAGTGCAATTGAAAAGTTATTTTTCTGAAACCCAATCTTATACAGTATAACCACTAGGATAACAATTACTAGAAGGCAGAGTTATTGGTACTGATAGGGCTGGGGCTGATGATGCTATGGCAAGGCTTAAAGCTGAACTCCATGCAGATATTAAGACAACTCTGGAGTTTTTTAATTGTGTTTTCTGCTAATTCAAGCCGTGTAAGTTCCTAATTTTGACTTGGTATCAACTTCTTGCAATCCCCTGGGAAGCAGAGCTCAGACCTGGGGAGAGAAAAACAGCACAAGGAGCAAATGAGTTGTGCTGCAGTGATAGGAGCATGCTGATAGGAGGAAAGAGTAGAGTGACAGATAGATGAGCCTATCAGCCTGATGCTTCTCTTCCTTTTACTGTCCAGTCACAGGATAGGGGAGGAGTAAGACGTGTAAGCAGGGCTGCTGATAGGGCAGTATAGCCGGTCCTGTTGTACTGGGCCTGGTCCTATCAGATAAATAAGGGGGCCCGGGCACTTTTACAGTTCATTTTTGCAAAATAAAAAAACAGGGCTTTCTAACAGTAGCCCTGCATGTAAGTGTTACTGAACTGCAAGACAGAAAAATCTGGTCTCCTGTGCTGCCAGGCAGGGACAGTGATGCAAATCAATAGGCAGATAAAACAGCTCTCTAATGCCCCTTTCTCATAGGAAAAGTATAATGAACGAGGGATCTGGCGCTCCAACTGTTATTGTGCCGGAAGCTCTAATTGGCTTCAAAAAAGGGTGGGCTTGAGGTGCAGGGCACTGCGCCCACCCAGTTGTGTGACAATAATGAATTAATATTCGCTATCTATTGTCTTCCTGCTTCTCCTCTCGGCCAATCAGGAAGTGGGTCCTGAGACCCCATTGGCCAGGAGGCCTAAGTCCGGATTGGCCGGGAGGAGAAGCAACCGCCGGAACTCGGGAGGAGACGCAGGCCTGGGTGGGGTAAGTGCGGGGCTGACGGGGGAGTGGAGTGGTGGTCGATTGATCGAACGACAGAGGGAGCGGTGATCAAGCGACGGGGGGCGGTTGGCTAGCTGGGGGAAGGGTGGGGGGGGGTGACTGGCTGGGTGGGGGCTGCAGGTCGTCCTCCCAAGAAAATTATGCACCAGCCACCACCGATCTAATCATCATCTCTGCTATTTCCATAGCATGCTGGTTGGATGACAGGTGCTCTTTTTTCTGGCTGCATTCTTTTTTGCTCCAATGCTGTTTTAATACCAATAGTTTGAACAAGCAGTGAAAAACATTTGAGCATAAAAAGCATCCTAGAATTGCCAAATATCCTCATTCTTTTTCATAAGATTGTTGAAGCGAAACAAGCAGACAGTCATCATCCAAAATCGAAGGCTGTCTTATCGCTTGCTCCAGCGCCACTGAAAGTAATAAAATACGCCTTCAGGTTGAGCATCCGATTCGCCTTTATTGCCCACGAAAATAATTACAATATACAGTGGATAAAAAAAATCAAGCCTACAAGACTGGAAGTCGACACAATCTTCCATTTTTCTCCTAGGGGGTAGAGCTTTAGCGGAGTGCAATATGTCATCAATATTCCCAGCGTTTTGTATTTGAACATAGGAAATTCTTGAAGTTCCCTGGGCAACAAGAAACTGTTGTAAAAGTTTGGAAAAAATGTCTAAAATGCCTTTTTAACAAAGTAACTTTACAGAAAACTGAGGCTGCTTTGTGACGTATCGGACGCGTACATCTGTTTGTGTGATTTCGTCCTATGACCCATTCCATTCTGCGGATGCCTTAGACAGAAGGACTTTTTATCTGAAAAGGTTTTTATCTTTCTTTTTTTTTTTTTTCTTTTTTTAAATGAACTGGGTTTGGGATTATAACACATTTTTGATGCAAACAGTATTTAAAACAGATGAAAATCCAAAAATTGAATAACAATTGGATTCTTAAAAGTATTGTGTATCATAACTGTCTTTTTTCATCTTTTTTTTGCATCTCGCTGCTACATTTACTTCCTATTTACACTTTGCACTCCAAAAGTCTGTCCCCTGCTAACGTGCTGCAGAGTGGGACAATTGCTCTCCGTAGGGATGCAGTGGTCTCTGCGCAAAGGTCTGACACGCCTCCTGCTGAGTTACAGCCCAATCAGCAGGGAGCATGAGCTTCGAGATGGGCTGTTTTGTGTTGGACCTATGTAGAGAGACCACTGCTTCTCCTTCCTTATTCTGCAGCATGCTGGCAAGGGACAGGCTTTTCTGCTCAACTGTAGACACTTTACAAAGAAAACAGACTGTATATCAGCGGCGGCTGGTGGTATATTCTTGGGAGGATTGGCACTTCACCTGCCGCCACCCCCCCTGGCGGTCGGTCAGGTCTCCTGCAAATCCCCCCCAGGTTGTTCGATCGGTCCCTGCACTTACACCACTGCTTCCCCTCCCTTATTCTGCAGCATGCTGGCAAGGGACAGGCTTTTCTGCTCAATTGTAGACACTTTAGACAGAAAACAGACTGTATATCAGTGGCGGCTGGGGTTATATTTTTGGGGGATTGGCACTTCATCTGCCGCCACCCCTCCTGGCAGTCGGTCAGGTCTCCCGCAAATCCCCTCCAGGTTGTTCAGATCGGTCCCCACACTTACACCACTGCTTCCCCTTCCTTATTCTGCAGCATGCTGGCTAGGGACAGGCTTTTCTGCTCAACTGTAGACACTTTAGAAAGAAAACAGACTGTAGATCAGTGGTGGTTGTTGGTATATTTTTGGGGGGTTGGCAACTCGTTTGCCGCCACCCCTCCTGGCCGTCGGTCAGGTCTCCCGCAAAACCCCCCAGGTTGTTCGATCGGTCCCCGCACCTACCCCATCTAGGTCGCGGGCTTCCTCCGGAGCGGAGGGTGGAGGGTAGCGGTTTCACCCTGCGTCTCCTCCTTCCTTGGCTTCATTGCGGCATGGCTTCCCCTGCTTCTCCTCCCTCCTCCTCGGTGGTCAATAGGCTTGCTTCTCCTCTTGGCCAATCGGGTCTCAGGACCTGCTTCCTGAGCTGGGATAGACCGGGTGGAGAATCAAGAAGACAATAGCGAATATTAATTCACTATTGTCACGCAACTGGGTGGGCTCAACCTTTTTTTAAGCCAATTAGAGCCCTTGGCTGTAATCATGTGCTTCTAAAAAAAAAAAAAAAAAAAACAACTCCCCTTTGGAATCCATACGTCCGTCGCCCTGCATGTAAATTAGGAGCCGGGTGCCTGGATTAGGAGGGCAGCTCCCCTGCGCCATGTATGGACGGCCCGCGGCGGCTGTATATCTTTGAACACTATTGGGTTAGTTTACTAAAGGCAAATAAACTGTAAGACGGTAACTACAGCTGCTCCAGAGCTTAGTAAATGAGCAGAAGCTCTGCTAACTTCCATCGTCCAATCGCGTGCAAGCAAAAAATGCTGTTTTTTTTATTTTCCTTGCCCATGATTGGGTATTCTTTGCAAAGTGAAGCTTTTCCTCATTTACTAAGCTCTGGAGCAACAGCAAAGTGCACCATCTATTTGTCTTTAGTAAATCAACCCCCATTCTGTTTTGATGCATCATGAATGCATTTAAATGATTTTATCTGATTCCCGGTTCACACTGGTGCAACTCATCATGCAACTTGATGCGACTTACGTCACATAAAGTTGCACAACAAGTTAAACCATATTCATTTTAACCACTTGCCGACCAGCCGCCGATCGGCTCTCCTGCGTGAATTGTCGTAGCTATACAGTGGTCCCTGCACAAGCCATTACGGGTGCTCCAGG
>BLSH010435387.1:415409-438418 GCA_018402905.1 Glandirana rugosa
AAACGGTGTGATGGACGCTTTCTTTTCATTCTCTGCTCCCCATGGTACTAATTAACGTGAAATACAGTACTATGCCGCACAAACGGCTTCCTTTAATTGTCAAATTATAAAAGACAGAAGTGGCTAGCTCGCTGGCTGGCATATTAAGTCAATATCGCTATTTATTTTGCTCTGTAGCGTCCCAGCACTTTTGTTTCTGTCTTTTTTTGCAGTAAATCATTTCCTGTCGACTGAGTTTTGGTAATTAAACACTTTCATACGGCCTTCGTCAAATAAAGCGGGCATTTCTGAAAAGCGGCAATCCCTATTGCAGCCCCGCTTTTTTCTCAAGCTTTTTATGTTTGTTTTTTTTTTAAATCATAGGATATATTTTTTGTACAATCATAACCTTTATTTAGATTTAAAATGGGGATATTGACCTAGTGCCATTTCATTTTCAGACAGTCAAAAATAATATAAAATATAAAATATTTATATATATATATATATATATATATATATATATATATATATATATATATACACTATATTGTCAAAAGTATTGGGACACCTGCCTTTATTCCAGCAGAATGTAACGTATTATTAATAGCTATACCTTCTGCTGTGCTATATTTTTAGATAAGCCGTAGTGCTCTGGGAATCCTGTGTCCATCCAATCTACAGATGCACTATATTACCAAAAGTATTGGGATGCCTGCCTTTACACACCCATGACTTTTAATGGCATCCCAATCTTTGTCTGTAGGGTTCAATATTGAGTTGGCCCACCCTCTGCAGCTATAACAGCTTCAACTCTTCTGGGAAAGCTGTCCACAAGGTTTAGGAGTGTGTCTATGGGAATGTTTGACCATTTTTACAGAAGCTCATTTGTGAGGTCAGGCACTGATGTTGGAGGAGAAGGCCTGGCTCGCAGTCTCCGCTCTAATTCATCCCAAAAGTGTTCTGTTGTGTTGATGTCAGAACAGGCAGGCCGGTCAAGTTCCTCCACCCCAAACTCGCTCATCCATGTCTTCATGGACCTTGCTTTGTGCACTGGTCCGAATCATTTGTTGCAGGGGGAATTATGGTGTGGGATTGTTTTTCAGGGGTTGGGCTTAGCATACCAAAACATTTTGAACAATTTCATGCTCCCAACTTTGTGGGAACAGTTTGGGGATGGCCCCTTCCTGTTCCAACATGACTGCGCATCTGTACACATAGCAATGTCCATAAAGACATGGATGAGCGAGTTTGGTTTGGAGGAACTTGACTGGCCTGCACCCCGACATTCACCTGAAAAATTGCATATACAAGGAGGTATAAAAATCTAAAGGGGAGATTGCATGCAACATATGTTCATTATCATATGATGATATAGTGAATTCATCACCATGTAATGACTGAACAGTGGTTAGGCTAAAGGTGCAAAAGTGTGTCCACATAAGGTGCAAGTATATAAGCAGTCTCTACATAAACCCTATTAAACCTCAATATGGACTACCCCCACCGTGGTAAAGGGACTAAATAGATAGGCATATGCCAATGGACCATGTCCATCCAGGAGAGTTCAACGGACCGATATACCTGTAGCTACAGGATCGAAAACACACGGGGCAGACCAAATGTATATAGTTGAAGTCAGCTGGTCAATGCCTAAGATATACAGTCAATCACTGTGGTTTCTCAGCAGCATATATAACCCTCTTACAGGTAGGCGTAATATCTATGCAATGTACATGAAAGTTGTGTGTTATAATTATGTGTCCACCACGATGCTGAAGGTCACTGTAGTGAAGGAGAAAAGCTGCCAGAGTGTTGATCCTGAATTTCCATCTGTATAGCTCAGCCTAATGGGAGCTCAGCAAGCAGCCTGTCACATATGAGGAATCAGTAAGCCCACTTCAGGCATTAGAAAGCATGGCTGTGCCGAGCCAACGCTAAATACTGTGACCGCTCACAGGCTCACAAGCTCAAAACCTTGGCATAGTCCTATCACCAGAGCTGTGTTGGGAACCAGACTGCCGCACAAGGCGGCTACGGTAGACCACAGGGCTAGGTGAGGTTATCAGTCAGGCACTAGACATGCGCCAGTAGATTCAAAAGTCCCGCTGGTTAGTCATGCCGTGGAGTTCGACCACGATGGAGGCAGGGGGATTGCACAGGGTGACGTCAGACGCACAGACGCTGTGATGTGATGCCCCGCCCCAGGATGTGACATCATAAGGGGTTGGGCTCAGGATGACGTCAGCGGGTGGTCCCGCCCCATGCCAATATAAGGCAACTGCACAGCACGGACCCGGCATTCGAGTGGGAGAGAGCGGCGAGTTAACATCTCCAGAAGAGAAGAGGGAGAAGCTAGCCATGGAGACAGCGGCAAAAGAGCAGAAGACCAAAGATCCCTCAGAAGACAGAAACTCCACAAAAGACCCCTCAGAAGACAGAAGACCCCGCAAAAGAGCTGAAGAAAGAAGACAACGGAGAGGGAGCTGATTTAATAAAATATTTTAAAAAGCTGTGTAGTGTGTTTTTTTGTACATTTTTTTTTCAGGTGAATGGATAGGGGTATGTTGTACCCCATACTCATTCACATAGGGTGGGGGGCCGGCATCTGGGGACCCCCTTGTTAAAAGGGGCTTCCAGAATCCGATAAGCCCCCACCCGCAGACCCCGACAACCAACGGCCAGGGTTGTCGGGAAGAGGCTCTTGTCCTCATCAGCATGGGGACAAGGTGATTTGGGGTGGGGGCGCAGAGCCCCCCCTGCCCCAAAGCACCCATACTCCCCATGCGGCCTGGTATGGTCCGGGGGGGTGGTGCTCACTCGCCCCACCCCCTTTCCTGGCCTGCTAGGCTGCTTGCTCGGATAAGGGTCTGGTATGGATTTTGGGGGGGACCCTACACCTTTTTTTTCGGCGTGAGGGTTCCTCTTAAAATCCATGCCAGATCGAAGGGCCTGGTACCTCTTGGGGGGGAACCCCACGCAAATTTTTGCAGGGGTTCCCCTTCAATATCCTCTGCACACAAGTCGCACCGCAAGTCGGATCATCACGATCCGATTTCTGGTGTGACTTCTATTCAAATCAATGGGCTCCCATAGGGAACCATTGATTTTGAATAGAGGCAGAGAAACGCCACAGGAAGCTAGCGTGGAAAAACGCGCATTGACGTCAATGCATAACGCTGATAAAAACGCGTTTGACGTTACTGCTCGTTTTTTCAATACACCCGTGTGTATGAGGCCTAAAACATGAAAGCTGATTGGTTTCTCTGCAGAGCTGCACCAGATTTTGCACTCTCCAGTGTTAGTAAATCAATTTCTATGTCTTAATTCTGATGCCTTGATTTCCACTTGAATTCCTCATCTTTCATAAAAGGGTTAAGATCGTTTTTTAGTAAATTAATTGACCTTTCCATGTATAGAGTGTGACTTATCTGCAGTATATTAAACTATAACACCTGTCCATGTGTGTAGACAACCTCTTGCTCCATTATTAATTACCGGGACGTGTTTTACCATGCCGTATTGCCGGAGCTTTAATGGTTCCTATTTCCATTTTGTCATTATCGCTGCGCGGTTCACTGGATGTTTAATTTTAGTAAAATTCACACTTGAAATGGCAAAAGTCGATTTGATTCTCTTCATTCTTTACTGAAGATCTTTTCTCTGATATTTATTATGCTAAACATAAATCTGTTATTGCAAATGATAATATTCACCATTATTTTGACCAATCACCATAATCATCAATAATAACCATCAATAATCATCAATCTTCTTCTCGATGGGGGTGATTTGTTGCTGTATTTATGTTGTTGTGTACATATTTAATGATATTCCTCTTCCTCCCTTTGTATCTCTTGACTTTGATCTGTTCTAGCTTCTTCCTACATTTTAAAATGTTACAAGTTGCTTTGGGCGTTCCAGGCACACCGGAGCCTCTGTGTACAGGATGTATTCCACAACAGCAGAATAAACACGAGGCATGGTTTTCATCAATAAATCATGTGACCTCCCTTTCTTTAGTATGGAAGTGCGGTCTTTTAACTTAGCATGTACAGGTAATGAACTAAAGCGTTAAAGGAAACATATATTGGTTTCGTACATATTTGTTTTCTTGACTAGGTTTAAGATTACATTTTTTTTACATATTCTTATTTTTTTATTTTTTATTACTAGTCAATTAAATATGAATAATTGCATATAAAATATTATGCATTTTTGTATCCAGCAAACATGTTGGGCCTCAGGATTATTTTGACAGTTTCCTCTTTTTCCTTGCTTCCTATTGTGTAAATATCTGTTTATAGGGTTCAGTACCTCAAGATGAAATTACAAACACCAGTGAACAGAGCATTGACCTCCCCCTCTTTCATCATACCTTCTTACAGCATGATCCTAGGTTTCAGTCTGACATAAAGGGGTTGATTTACTAAAGCTGGAGAGTGCAAAAGCCACATAATAAAACCTTGAAGCTGATTGGTTTCTGTGTGGAGCTGCACCAAATTTTGCACTTTCAAGCTTTAGTAAATCAACCCCAAAATATCTTAAAGGAAGCAACTGCTGCTGCGTCTGTGAAAGTTCTCATTTATCTAGCTCTAGCTTGTGTTTCTGTGATGTGTGCAAAATCATGCCACATTTTTGTGAGTTTATGTGTGTTTTTGAGCCACATGCATAGGGCAGCCTATTGATTTCAATGGGGTACCCTAAGTGCAACAAACGTGGCAATGTAGCTCATGTACCTTTTTTTTTATTTTTTTAAGTTGAAAAAACTTTATTGGTATCACAAATTAGTACAGGTGTTGTGGTTTGCCCATTGTGCTCTTGATGTACAGGGCCCTCACATCTGTGCCAGTTCTTTTTCAGTAGAGATACCAAGAAGTTAATGGAAAGGTGGATGTTGTAGACATACTCCTCCTCTGTCATCTTGACATGACCAACAGCCACAGCCAAACACAGGACATTTTTCATCTGAAACTTAATGGACTTGACTTCATCAACCATGTACTCATTGTGAGTCAACAAAGAAGGGCATTTTCCTGCTTTATTCAAACCAGGTCCCAAAATACGAGGGCTCTGTTTGATATAAGATTCAGAGGCCAAAAAAGGCATCAAACTTCTTAGCCAACTTCTTAAGAAGCTTCTTATTCTTCTTAAGTTTCATAAGCTCTTCAATATCCAAGTTGGGTAAATCCACATCCTTAGCTTCATCACAGTGCTGCCGATCTCCCAAAATGCATACTGAGAATTTGGGCCTTGGTGTAGACTAACAGTGCCGGAGAAAAGCCTGTCTTGCAGTGTCTGCTCTAATTCGTCCCAAAGGTGTGAAGGAACTTGACTGGCCTGCACAGAGTCCTCTCCTCAACCCAATAGAACACCTTTGGGATGAATTAGAGTGGAGACTGAGAGCCAGGCCTTCTTATCCAACATCAGTGCCTGACCTCACAAGTGGGCTTCTGGAAGAATGGTCAAACATTCCCATAGACACTCCTAAACCGTGTGGACAGCCTTCCCAGAAGAGTTGAAGCTGTTATAGCTGCAAAGGGTGGCCAACTCAATTTTGAACCTTACGGACTAAGACTGGGATGCCATTAAAGTTCATGTGCGTGTAAAGGCAGGTGTCTTAATACTTTTGGTAATTTAGTGTATATGTGTGTTTTATGTTTGTGTATGTTTAAAAAGGATAAACCAAAAAAAAAAATAAAGTACCCAAAACATTAGAAAAAATCTCACTCTTCTACGTCCTTTTGGCATAAGGAACGTTACATATAGTCACACACTATGTTACATAGTTACATAGTAGGTAAGGTTGAATAAAGACAATAGTCCATTCAGTTCAACCTCTGTAGGTGTACTTGTGTCAGGGTCTATAATTATTTCCCATATCCCTGTATGTTGTTTTCTTTAAAATGCACATCCGAGAGTCTTTTAAAAATACTCATACTCCCCGCTGCTGCCATTAATTGTGGAAGAGATTTCCACATCCTTGTCACCCTGATGGTGGAAAAACCCCTGTGCAATTTAAGGTTAAACTGCTTCTCCTCCAATCTCATTGTGTGGCCCTGTGTTCCCTTTCACTCCCTGAGACTGAATAGTTTTTTCCTATGCTGTGACCACTATTGAGGTGTTTGTAAATCACTATCATGTCCCCTCTCAAGCGGCGCTTCTCCAGCGAGAATAAATTTACTGCTTGTAGTCGTTCCTCGTAATTGAGGTCCTCCAATCCCCTTATTAATTTAATTGCCCTTCTTTGGACTCTCTAACCAGTTTTCTATCCAAGAACAAACCTTATGGTCCATGCCTGCAGACCTCAGCTTGTAGATTAAGCATTTATGGGGAACTGTATCAAATGCTTTTGCAAAATCCAGATACACCACATCCACAGGCCTCCCTCTGTCTAGATCAGCCTTTTTCAAGCAGGGTGCCTAGGCATCCTGGGATGCCTTGAGGTTTCTTTAGGGGTGCCTTGGCAAAATGCCTAAAAATTGCCCAAAAATTGTATACAAGCCAGCGTATGGATGAAGCCTGCTTTTTAGTTACACTAAGCCACAGGTTTTCATTGTGAAACATTACAACCTTGTATCTGCCCATGTCCTAATAACCAATGGAATGATCAGTTGATAATGAGGATGTCAGTGGCCTCCATAGCATCCTTGTTTTACCCTCCCCTGCCCCTATCCATCAGCCTTGGGGTCACATAAGCTGAGTAAGAAGAGAAACATTGGAATATAAGTCAGTACCAGTTTGCAAAAGTGTATTTCCTTTGGGCAGAAGAAGAATAAATCACCTCTTACGTTGGGTGCCCTACATGTGTGGAAGTCGCTGCATTATGTCGAAACTATTAGAATCATTTTTTACATTTTAGAATGGGGTGCCTCGAGACTGTCCATAATGTTTATAGGGTGCCTCAAGATTGTCCATCATTTTTAAAGGGTGCCTTCACTGAAAAAAGGTTGAGAAACACTGGTCTAGATGGCAGCTCACTTCCTCTTGGAATGTTAACAGATTGGTTTGGCAGGAATGACCCTTCATAAACCCATACTGATTACTACCAGTGATACTTTTTTTTCTATGCATCTATTAATATAGTTAAGTTACCTATGACTGTTTGTTATTGATAGCACTGAACAAATGATTCTTGAGACACTCACACAAGTTGGCAATGATAGCAGCTGGGTGGGCAGGTTAGTAGTGAAGCCAGCACTTGGAACATTATGGCCATGAATAGTCATGACTCACCAAACTGGTAGTTATTTAAAATGGCAACATCTGTTCCATCTCCAAGAATGTGTTTGATAGTAGCTTTAAACAATCAGTACACATTGAAGGTAAAAACTGTTATCTTTCCCTTTATACCTGGATGAACCATTATCAGCAGCTTGCAGTCCTGGAATAATTACTTCTTTCATCCAGTTTCCTCTCTAGAAACAGGAATGGCAAGCAGCTGTACAACTAAGAGGCAGCCATCCTAATGTGTAGTGTGAAGGAGGGCATCTCTGCAAGCCCTTTAGTTAAGCTCTCTTGTGGCTTATCCTTGCTAGAGACTGGGAGAACATTGATATCTAGAGGGATGTAGAGGATGCCTTCCTTGACATAACCACTCCTATGTTTGAACCTACATTCCCTACAGTACAAGGGCTCATAAAGGCACATTAATCAGGTTATGACTTTTTTTTAGCTATTCACGCTATGTGCGCCCTTTGTACTTCTTCCTCTGTGGTGGTCTTTTGAGAAACGCAAGACCTGGAGATAAGACATTAGAAGCCAGTGGATACTATAGGTCGCAATCCAGTGGTCCTGAGTTGGCTTTTGAGGTGTCAGTATATTGAGCTTGTTTGATCTCTGTAATTGGGGATCCCATTGATTCGGTAAGAGGCTTTCAGTGTGGTGGAGGGCACATGTTCACGTTGGAATTTTCAGCACTTTCCACATGGTTTTGTGGCTTTGGAGTGCACCTTGATATAATAGAAGAAATGGACTATTTGTTTTCACTTTTTCTGAACCTTTTCTGAGTTATAGTTGTTTGTAACACACTGATGACTGTTTTTTTATTTATATACTGATATTATTGCAAGGTTGAAATTTTGCATGCTTTTTACATTTATTTAATCATTTTTGCACTGTATTTATAGAATTTTTCAGCCAGATAGTACCCTTATTTTGTACACTGTATATATATATATATGTATTAAATTATTCAAGGTATTCAGATGGTATATGGGTGCAGCTCTGGTTGAATATATTGCACTTTAGCGCAAAATATTTTATATCTTCCCTATAGGCTTGTGAGTGCACATTCTCTACAGTACAGGGGCTCATCAATGCATATTTCCTACAGTACAGGGGCTCATCAAAGCACATTCCCTACAGTACATGGGCTCAACAGTGCACATTCCCTACAGTACATGGGCTCATCAATGCATATTTCCTACAGTACATGGGCTCATCAGTGCACATTCTCTACAGTACAGGGGCTCATCAGTGCACATTCTCTACAGTACAGGGGCTCATCAGTGCACATTCTCTACAGTACAGGGGCTCATCAGTGCACATTCCCTACAGTACAGGGGCTCATCAGTGCATATTCCCTACAGTACAGGGACTCATCAGTGCACATTCCCTACAGTACAGGGGCTCATCAGTGCACATTCTCTACAGTACAGGGACTCATCAGTGCACATTCTCTACAGTACAGGGGCTCATCAGTGCATATTCCCTACAGTACAGGGGCTCATCAGTGCACATTCCCTCCAGTACAGGGGCTCATCAGTGCACATTTCCTACAGTACAGGGGCTCATCAGTGCACATTTCCTACAGTACAGGGGCTCATCATTGCACATTTCCTACAGTACAGGGACTCATCAGTGCACATTCCCTACTGTACAGGGGCTTATCAATGCACATTCCCTACAGTACAGGGGCTCATCAATGCACATTCCCTACAGTACAAGGGATCATCAGTGCACATTCCCTATAGTACAGGGGCTCATCAATGCACATTCCCTACAGTACAGGGGCTCATCAGTGCAAATTCCCTACAGTACAGGGGCTCATCAGTGCAAATTCCCTACAGTACAGGGGCTCATCAGTGCACATTCTCTACAGTAAAAGGGCTCATCAGTGCACATTTCCTACAGTACAGGGTCTCATCAATGCACATTCCCTACAGTACAGGGGCTCATCAATGCACATTCCCTACAGTACAAGGGATCATCAGTGCACATTCCCTATAGTACAGGGGATCATCAGTGCACATTCCCTACAGTACAGGGGCTCATCAATGCACATTCCCTACAGTACAGGGGCTCATCAATGCACATTCCCTACAGTACAGGAGCTCATCAATGCACATTCCTTACAGTACAGGGGCTCATCAATGCACATTCCCTATAGTACAGGGGCTCATCAATGCACATTCCTTACAGTACAGGGGCTCATCAATGCACATTCCCTACAGAACAGGGGCTCATCAATGCACATTCCCTACAGTACAGGGGCTGGTCACTACACTCCAAAATTGGCAGCAGTTGCTGATTTTAGTTGGATACATTTCTTATCTAACAGACTAAAGATATTTAATCCCCAAACTAAAATACTTCATTTGAACTTAATAAAAGGCATGTCACATCTAGTTGATACAAACTTTAAAAAGGGTGACATCAGCCTGCCCCCAAATCCATGGAAACGTTAATGATCGCATGGCGCTACAAAAAAAAAAAAAAAAAGCACATTTTTCATCATTAACATTTTCACTCTGTAGAACACGGTTCCTTTTCTCTGTCCCAGTAATGGTGTCCAACTCATGCCCAACACTGTGGCTTCGACGTTTTCTGCAGACAAAGAAAAATGATCCGGTGCTGCCAATCAATTTCTTGTCTTTTTACTTTTTCGCAGACAAAAAAAAAAAAAAAAACTTGTGGAAAAAAAATCAATCAAACCTAGGAACGAACAAAGGTCCAACTTTTGTCTTTGTGAGTGTGAAAAAAAAAGGCAGGACACACAATATCCTTTACATCTTCGGGCCTCTGTGAAAAAACATGACGTTCTCGCCTGAACCGCTTGGTCAGAAATCATTTTCAAACACTTCGAGATAAGGTTACAGTCCCTTTTGTTGATCTTCATCATTTTTATATCATTTTTTTTATAGAACGAGGCTTATATCCTCATTGCAGAAAAAGCCGGGCATTCTACTTTTCTACTTATTTTTTCTAAGAGTTTTTGTGTGAGTGAGACATGCATTTTTCCACTCAATACATGCCGCAAAGACTTTCAATTAAGAATGACCTTTAAGGCTTCTGCTTTTTGATTCTGGCGATGTTGAAGCTGATCTGAAATTAGTTTTTCTTTTTTTTCTTTGTACACTTTGTTCCTTCCGCTACGTTATTAGTTTCATACAGTTGTCAGGAACGTTGCCGGTTAAATGCAACGGAAAACATTCTCATAATCCATAGAAGTCTTCTTAGATGCCTATTGTCAACCAGGAATATAACTTTTTCCTCTCGTGTTCTTTGTTTTGCGTTCGCCCTTTGTACGCCTGTAGGAAATCCAGTTTTAATTTGATTTTTTTGAATACCTGCATCAAATTTCCTCTCCCGTGTCTTGAAATATATATCGTGTAAGACAACAGATACAAAAAAGATGATTGTATGCCTAGGAATAATTAGAGACTCGACTTTTCATGGGGACATGTCATGGAAGCAAAAGGAGAAACTACAAGAAAGTAGCACTGTGTTCCTTTTATTTGAAGGACAGGAACATTTTACGCATTTTAATTAAAGACCTGAATAATGTAAGTTGTTTCTACCGAGGGGATGACCTTTCTGTTATTAAACCTTAAGGGCATTTACCACTCGACGCTTAATACATGCAGGAGCATAGTCATAGAGAATAGTTGAATCCAAGTGCTGTGTGGTACTTTTAGGGCTGCATGGGTTCTAAGCAGAGCATTTTCGGGCATTTTATTTTAGTGTCTTTGCATATGTATACAAGCGTTTTAAAGCCCATCTTCAGAAATCTTGAAAATTCTCCCTTGTTGTGGGTCTGGGCCTGTACTGCTGATTTAAAGTGGTTGTAAACCTCAGACATTAAATGTACTATATTGTCAAAAGTATTGGAACACCTGCCTTTTCACACACATGAACTTTAACCTCCCTGGCGGTATTCCCGAGTGTGGCTCGAGGTGGATTTTCAGTACCAAGAGCGGTAACCCCGAGCCACACTCAGGATTGCATCGCTGGATCCAGGCAATGTTACTTACCTTGTCCCCTGGATCCAGCAATGTCCCCCGCGGTGTCAGCGTGTCTCTCCGCCGCCAGATGACTCCTGTGTGCTGGGCTCCATTCCCTGCGAGCGTCGCGTTGCACGGGGACGGAGATCGGTGGGAAATTCAAAAAGTGAAACACACAGCACATACAGTACACTGTAATCTTATAGATTACATTACTGTATGAAGTCATTTCACATCCCCTTTGTCCCTAGTGGTTTGCCCAGAGCCCTGCATGCACTTTTATATAATAAATGTCATTCTTTCTGCCTGGAAACATGAGAATGTCCATAGCAACCAAAAAGTGTCCCTTTACGTCAAAAGTGTTTTTTGATCAGCTAGAAAACACCGATAGTAAATAAGAATCATTTGCAGAATTGAGTGATGCTGATTTTTGGGGAAATTTATCATCAGAAACTGAAAGTGACGACAGCGACAATTCTGCAACTGAGCAAATTTCAGTGTTTTTTGTTTGATTACATTATTGAATACATTTTATTACTATTATGTTAATATTTTTGATAATTATTTTTAGTTATTTATTATATTATAATTTATGATATTATTTTTCAAACTTTTTCATACCTGGGATGTCTACTAGACTCTTGTTTGGACAGATTTAAGTGAGTTATTGCTAAGAATTACAGGCCTACAATATAAAACGCCAAATTTTCATGCAAAATAATTGTACCGCTTTCAGCACCAAAAATCTGAAATAATCATCCTGCCAGGGAGGTTAATGGCATCCTAGTGCGGGCTTCCTTTGTGTAGTCCAGTTTCCTCCCACACTCCAAAGACATGCTGGTAGGATAATTGGCTCCTGTCTAAATTGGCCCTACTATGTGTATGGATGAATGTGAGTTAGGGACCTTCGATTGTAAGCTCCTCGAGGCAGATACTGATGTAAATGTGTTTAAAGGAGTGAGGGAGTACCTCTGCGCTGCCACTTGATGAACAGGTTTTCCTTCTAATTGTGGACAATTAGACAGCTGCTGGCACTTCAATAGTTATCGAAGACTATTTAGGTATGATTGTGGTAAGGGTGTTTTGTGCCGCGCTATCTGTGTAGTACAATTGGTATTATGTGAATTAATTGTGATTGTGTTAGGTGCAATAGTGTCAGTGATGAATGAATTTATGATCAAAGCATTTCTTATTCGTGCATTCTAGTGATTAAAATATAAAGCCGTGGTGGCTTACATACATATACACCAAACCAAAATTTTCAGGAATGTATGTGACATATAAAAGAACAGTAATTAGCACTTAATGATTGGTGACAGTTAAAGTAAAAGTTGGCAGATGATGCCGGTGATTATACACTTAATAAATTTATGCAAATAATAGTCCATAAAAGTTCTGTCAGATGGGTGAATTTAAAAATCTCCTAAGGGTGATACATATTGGTGCGCTGGGCAATACATCTGCAGTGATTGTAGTTGTGACTGATCCTTAAGTGTGTGCTCGTCCCTCCCCTGAGGTGTGCTCGTCCCTCACCTGAGGTGTGCTCGTCCCTCCCCTGAGGTGTGCTAGCAACCTTGCATCTAAAGGTTTCTTTGTATGGGTGACTCCTTGTTCCTCCTGTGGGGATCTCCACCTTTTCTGTCTGCTGTCAGCTATGTTTGCTGGTGACTAGTCACACGGAAACTAGTCATACGGAGAGAGACCCTCCCGATCGGGTGGGTACAAAAAGAGAGAGGACTTTCCTTCGTGTGATATTGTTTTGTTCAACCTCTTCCCGACCGCCGTATGCAAAATGACGGCCGGGAAGTGGCTTAGTTATCCTGACTGGACATCATATGACGTCCTCAGGATAACAAGCCGCAGCGCGCCCGGGGGGGGGGCACGCATCGCGGCGATCAGTGGTGTGGGAGGTCAGTCTGACCCCCCCCCCCCCCGCAATACCAATCTCGGTAAAGCGATTCGATCTGAACGAGCGTTTCTCCTACGAGCGCCGAGCTCGTGTGCATTCAGTCTGAGCTTCCAAACACCTCTGCTGTTGCCGCCCTACGCGTTACATCACGCCTCACGTGACTTCATCAATGGGGTTGAGGAAGTCACGCTAGGCGTGATGTAACGCCTAGGGCGGCAACAACAGAGGTGTTTGGAAGCTCAGACTGATGTAAATGTACAATATATAGATACATTATAATATGAAAAGGATTGCCTGCCTTTACACACACATGAACTTTAATGGCATCCCAGTCTTAGTCCGTAGGGTTCAATATTGAGTTGGCCCACCCTTTGCAGCTATAACAGCTTCAACTCTTCTGGGAAGGCTGTCCACAAGGTTTAGGAGTGTCTATGGGAATGTTTGACCATTCTTCCAGAAGTGCATTTGTGAGGTCAGGCGCTGATGTTGGACGCAAAGACCTGGCTCGCAGTCTTGGCTCTAGTTCATCCCAAAGGTGTTCTATCGATTAAGGCCAGGACTCTGTGCAGGCCAGTCAAATTCCTCCTCCCCAAACTCACTCATCCATGTCTTTATGGATAATGGGGCATATTGCTTATGGTGCCAAAATCAAAATGCTTGGTTACAATATGCCCAACAACACCTTGACACACCTTGCCGGCCATTTTTATGGCATTGGCGCAATAAAGGCTTCTTTCTGGCAACTCAATCATGCAGCTCATTTTTGTTCAGGTATCGTCGTATTGTGCTCCTTGAAACAACCACAATGTTTTTTTCCAGAGCATATTGTATGTCTCCTGAGGGCTTTTCTTTGTATCCCGAAACAATCCCTCTGGCAGTTGTGGTTGTAATCTTTCTAGGTCTACCTGACCTTGGTTTGGCTTCTAGAGATCCCCAAATGTTTCACTTCTTAATAAGTGATTGAACAGTACTTACTGGCAAATGTAAGGCTTTGGATAACTTTTTATATCCTTTTCCATCTTTATAATGTTCCATTACCTTGTTATGCAGGTCTTTTGACATTTCTTTTCTGCTCCCCATGGCTTACTATCTAGCCTGCTCAGTGCATTCATGTAAGAGCTAACAAACTCATTGACAATTTATACACAGACATTAATTGCAATTTAAAAAGCCACAGATGTTGGGAAATGACCCTTTAATTGCCATTTTAAACTGTGTGTGTCACCTTGTATGTCTGTGCCAAGGCCAAACATTCCAGGGGATTACCATTTTAACCAGCCATTTAATTGCCATTTTAACCTGCGTATGTCACCTTGTGTGTCTGTACCGAGGCCAAACATTCCAGGGGATGGAAACTTTTGGGCCATTCAGTGATTTCTGTTATCATTATGATTTAAAAGGAAGCCAAACAAATATGTGATAATAAATGGCTTCATATGATCACTATCCTTAACCACTTAAGGACTTATAGGATTTCCCCCTTAATGACCAGGAATTTTTTTGCGATTCGGCACTGTGTTGCTTTAACTGACAATTGCACGGTTGTACAACGTTGTACCCAAACAAAATTGACGTCCTTTTTTATCCACAAATAGAACTTTCTTTTGGTGGTATTTGATCACCTCTGTCGTTTTTGTGTCTTGTGACATTGTGGCGGACATTATTACGTTGCTCAGTGCTATAAAAATGCACTGATCAATGTAAAATGACACTGGCAGGAAAGGAATTAACACTAAGGGGCGATCAAGGAGTTAACTGTGTTTCCTGTGTGTGTTCTAACTGTAGGGGGGATGGGTTAGTAGGACATGACAAAGATCGCTGTTCCTAAACACTGGGAACAGAAGATCTCAGTCATGTCACCTGGCAGAACAGGGATCCGCATTGTTTACAAAGGCAGATCCCTGTTCTGCCTCTGTAGCTGGCGATCACGGTTCACTGGCGGACCCGTGGGCGAGCTCCCGCGGCACACGCACGTGCTCGCTATACCACACGCACGAACCAACGTACAGGTACGGCGGTTCACATTATCTGACCACCTTGCCGCAGTATATATGCGTGAGCTGGTCTGCAAGTGGTTAAATAAGAGTCAGTTTTTCGACATGATCAGTCTTATTTTCAGTATCAATGCCAACATTTTTATGATTTCTGCCAGTGTATGTAGACTTTTGAGCACAACTGCATATGTGAAGCACTGTGTAAACTGATGATGCTATATAAGTGCCTGTAATAAAGTAAATCTTAAAGGGATGCACATACCAATCGGTATACAGAGGATTGTCTCAGACTTACAAGAGGAAATGGTCATTGCAACCTCTTTGCCAATAATTGCTTTCACTATTGACCGCTGGGGTCTGCAAAGTGCCAGATATGGCCTTCAGGCTGCAGGTTGGGCACCAGGACCCTATGCACTTTTTGAACCCATATTTGTTAGGTGTCCCAATAGCTTTGTGTAAATGCTGTCAGTTTATTTAAGCTACTTTGTATAGGCTGCAAATTGAAAAGCCCCCTCTTCCTTGGACACCATACAACTCTCATTACATGTATAATTCCTTACGTTACCAGGGAATATAACAGAGAGTGTAAAAACTGTATTTAATCCATTCCAATTGAAAAGATTTGGCAGCCACCTACCTTAGCAAAGCAAAGGAGCCTTGGGAAAGGAATTGGGTTTTTTTTTAAACCAGTTCCCAATGTGCCAAATATGACTGCCAAATGTCTAAATTAGACTAGAATAAATATGTTTTTGTGCATTCACCTTTCTGCTTCCTGGTGGTTCTCTCGATAATTCCAACTTATCACAACAGAGTTTTCTGTCAGCCAAAGAAGGCATTGACTTTTTCAATTAATGTTTTATGTGTATCTTCTTGCCACGTGTACCTTTGCAGCTGGAGTCAGGAAAAAGGGCATGTTGGCTTTTGGCACCAGTAGAGTTGGGTTGTTAGTTTTCAATGCAAACCTAATTTCAGTAGAGGGCAATGTTGACCAGGCCTTTTCTGGCACTTTTTGTTTAACATTCGGTATTTTTTGGTAGAAAATTTCTTAGAACCCTCAAACATTATATATTTTTTTAAAAGCATTATGTCACATTTGTATTTGTGCAGTGGTTTTTCAAATGCAATTTTTATGGGGAAAAAATACACTTTTTTGAATAGTAACGCAAAAAAAAAAAACCCACAATACAAAACCCAATTTTTGGTAAAATATAAAATATTATTTTAGGGTGAGTAAATAGGTACCAAACATGTCACGCTTTAAAATTACGCACGCCTGTGCATCTGCGTCAAGCAACGTAATTTTCTTATCCATAGGTGGCATTTTAAAAGCCTTTATAGCAGGGGTCTCAAACTGGTGGCCCTCCAAGTGTTGCGGAACTACAAGTCCTATCATGCCTCTGCCTGTGGGAGTCATGCTTGTAACTGCCAGGCTTGCAAGGCCTCATGGGACTTGTAGTTCTGAAACAGCTGGAGGCCATCGGTTTGAAATTGAGACCTCTGCTTTATAGGTTACCACTTTAGATTTACACAGGAGGTCTGGTGCTAGAATTACTGCCTATGATCTAACTTTCACAGTGATACCTCACATGTGTGGGATGATCCCTGTTTGCGTGCATGCAGGACCAACACGTGCATTCGCTTTTTCATGCAAGCATGGTGGGGTGGGAACTCTTAAAAAAAAAAATTAAATTATTTATTTATTTATTTTTACAATGTTGGTTTCATTTATTTTATTATTTTTTTGGATCACTTTTGTTGCTGTCAGAAGGAATGTAAACATATGTTCTGACAGCAATAGGCATCTGACAGGTACTTTTTATGGAGAGATCTGGGGTCTATAAGTCCCCAGATCCCTCCTCTGCCTTTAAAAGCATTCAATTACACCAAGATTGGTGTGATCAAATGCTTTTGATTTTTAAAAATGGGGCCATTTACATCCGGGTAAACTGGAAGTGATGCAAGGTGATCGCTTCCGGGTTACTATATCACAGAGCCAAATAAAGCCAATCTGATCATTATTCGGTTCAGTGATCAGGCGGTGGAAGCGACGGCTGGTTGATCAGGACTCCCGGTGGGACGGGAGATCCTGGTAAAGCTGCGTAAAATGGCGTGGGGGGGGGGGGGAACGTCCCCTCCCACTGCTTGTAAAAGCAACCCAGCGGCTACTTAAGCCCCATACACACGGGGCGACGATCGTACGTAGGATCATCGCAAATCGTATGTTGGCTGTTGTATGTAGCATACTGACTGCACTACACGATCGTACGACCAAAGAAAGAACGTTCAGGTGCATGTAATTAGCATCCAGCCATTCCTGACTTTGGAGCATGCGTGTTTTGCACAATACAACTTTGTTGTACCAACTGCTCTGTACACACGATACAACGCTCGTATGAGAGCTTGTCCGTATGACCAAGTTTTCTAGTCTGCTCATACAACTCCCTTGTACGACCGTCGTATGTTCGACTGTTCAAATCGCGCATATGAACGATCGATTTCGCATACAACCGTCGTCAGTACGACCTGTTGTATACAACCGTCGAACCGTGTGTACAGGGCTTTAGGCCTCATACACACGGACGTTTTTTGACGCCGGCGTTTTCTGGCGTTTTTTGCAGCTCTCCATGTTAGTCAATGGCCCCATAAAAACGTCAGCGTTTTTGAGCTGTAGGTGGCGTCGGCGTTAGTGAGCAGAAAGTAGAACCCATGGCCATCGCGTTCTGAGGCTGTAACAAACGCCACCTAATATTGTACCGGCGTTTTCCGGCGTTTTTTGACGCCAACGTTTTTAGGTTGAAAAATAGCAGAGGTATGATTTTTTTTAAAAAACGCCTATTGACGCCGATGCTCACTAACGCTCAAAAACGCCAATGCATAACGCCGAAAAACGTTGACTTTTTTTCCTTGACGTCGGACCCGACGTTTTGTTTATTTTTTAGATACGCCCATGTGTATGAGGCCTAAGTCTCTAGTATTGCTATTACAAGACAGCCAATTGTCAGCTCTATAAAATGGTGCATGTAGCTGCAAACATCATCGTGGTATCACCACTTGAAGTCCAGTGACGTACCAGGTACGTGATTGGTTGGCAAGTGGTTAAAATGTTTCTTTTGTTTTTTGTTTTTGACAGAGTAGTGGGGCTGAGAACATTTATCAGGCATTTTTTGCTCTCCTGGTGACCAGTGTAACTGGGAAATAAAATAATTAGAAACTACCAGTTTGTCACTAAAAGAAGATGAGGTGAGGAGGAATCTTTCAGTGGGGACCTGAAGGGGTTTTTTTGGACCCTGAAAAACGTTGGAAGCCTCTTGTTTTCTCTTGTCACTTTTGATACCAACAGTGCCGGATTTAGACCTTGAGGGACCCGGGGCACTTCAAGGTGGGGGTGGTCCCTCAACATCGAAATTAAATAATATGACAAATAAAAATGTGAACTAAAATGAATGATAAATTGCATTTGTTCAAAAAAAATATAAGTTAGGTTCCGAGTTAGGTTCTTGCCAACACATGTGAGGAAGGAAGGTCCTCTACCCTCTCCCAGTTGCGTTGCCACGCCTATATCTAATTTGACCAATCTAGTAATGTTGGGAAAAACTTGCTAACAAAGCTGTACCATATTTGAATTTGTGGAGTGTTGAATTCGCCTCGCCCCCTGATCCCATCAGGGTCAAGCAGGGGAGTGAGCTTCTCTCTAATGTTTCTCACTGTGATAAATAAATGTTGGTCATTAACTTTACTCCCACACGATGGGGTCAGGGCTGTTGCCTGGTAGTTTTCAACATTTTTCAAACTTCTCCCTTCTCCCACCCATTTGTCTCTCATAAACAAGGCAATAAATTCCATGACACAGTCAAGTTAAAACAAAAATATAGAATAGAAAAATAATATGAGAAGTTGAAATGTAAAACATCTCCAAGAAGCCCTCATCCCTTTCTTTGCCTCTGGAGTCAGTCTTAACACGTTGTTCATTTTTTAAATAATAACACAAATTTTATAATTATCACGTTTTTATAAATCTGAGGCCCCTTTTGCCCCTTATAATCTGGCACTGGTTACCAATAAAGGACTTTGGACTGTTGGGATAAGTGACTGGTGCTCTTTATGGCTTATCTAGATGGGGAGTTCTCAATTTGAGTGACCCCCTACTTCTCCAGGGGGTTCCCTGCTTTGTGGAGAGCTGCCAAGTCCTAGCCAATAGGCTCAATTCACGGTTGACGGTTTAAAGATCTGAATCCAGTGTCTCACCTACACCACCCCTCAAACCATGCTAAGGGACAATTATTTTCAGTGGAGCCCCATGAGGTTCTAAAACTAAAATGGCTATTTTAAAATTCTTATCTTTGTGTTAAAGCTTTATGCATTGAGCCTATTTTAACTTTTGCCCCACCATGATTTAGGAGCAGCGATGAACATGGGGTTGGTTCCAAGTTCAGGCTAAACCCATGTTTGGCTAAACCTGGAAATCCACTGTCAGTGTCAGGCCAATGAGCTAAAGGTGGAGGACACTGTGCGAATATAAAGATTGGGGATGTCGGTGACATCATTGACCCAATAGGACCACCCTGCCATGTTAGGTCAATGTCAATGGCTTAATAATGCAATGTGACCATATTAGGTCAATGTTGTCTTGTGTATCCCCACCTTTTTACATACTTGCAGCTACAGGGCAGGAAAATCTCTGCCCACAGCCGGTCCAGGAATGACAGCTGCCTTCTGGATTTGTCCAACCCATGTTTGGACCAGACCCAAGCTCATTACTATTTGGGGCAACCCCAGATCCTGTGCTTCCCATCTAAACCTCTCCAGCTTTGACTGTGAGTTGCACTTGAAGAAAGAAAAACATATATGACATTTGTATTATTATCCATTTTTAAAGCATAACTCCACTTTTGTTGAGAAAAAAAACATTCCCCTCTGGGGAATCTATGTACATTGCAAGGATTACCGTATAACAATGTTTTGTTGCAGATTTCTACCTTTTGTCATTCTGAAGAAATCCCTGTGTGTTTGTCTGTGCCTCTGTGCTGAGTGAGTCTAATGGGAGGGGTTTCATAATTATTTCTCAGCTGTGCACCTGATGAGCACTAATGATGAAAGCGGCTGGGCCTGCATCCCTTTAGACGAGTTCCTATTAAAAGTATCTCTCCAAAAATGACAGTTTTGTTGCAGGGGATGCCTGAAATCTGTCTTGTATCTTTGTGCAGACTTCTGGGAAAATTGGTGAGCCAATCACACAAGCAGGAAATAATGTTTCTGGGGAGTGGTCAGTACACATTCCTTGTACATACAGTATCTCACAAAAGTGAGTACACCCCTCACATTTTTGTAAATATTTTATTCTATCTTTTCATGTGACAACACTGAAGAAATGACACTTTGCTACAATGTAAAGTAGTGAGTGTACAGCTTGTATAACAGTGTAAATTTGCTGTTCCTCAAAATAACTCAACACACAGCCATTAATGTCTAAACCGCTGGAAACAAAAGTGAGTACACCCCTAAGTGAAAATGTCCAAATTGGGCCCAAAGTGTCAATATTTTGTGTGGCTGCCATTATTTTCCAGCATTGCCTTAACCCTCTTGGGCATGGAATTCACCAGAGCTTCACAGGTTGCCACTGGAGTTCTCTTCCACTCCTCCATGACGACATCACGGAGCTGGTGGATGTTAGAGACCTTGCGCTCCTCCACCTTCCGTTTGAGGATGCCCCACAGATGCTCAATAGGGTTTAGGTCTGGAGACATGCTTGGCCAATCCATCATCTTTACCCTCAGCTTCTTTACAAGGCAGTGGTTGCCTTGGAGGTGTTTGGGGTCATTATCATGTTGGAATACTGCCCTGCGGCTCAGTCTCTGAAGGGAGGGGATCATGCTCTGCTTCAGTATGTCACAGTACATGTTGTCATTCATGGTTCCCTCAATGAACTGTAGCTCCCCAGTACCAGCAGCACTCATGCAGCCCCAGACTATGACACTCCCACCACCATGCAGTAATCAATGAAAGAGTAGTAGACATCACTCCAGCAGATAGGGAAATGGTAATCCAGTTTATTCAAAGCACAAGTGTACAATGGAAGTCCAAATGCATACAAAAATTGTCAAAAGACATGTCCAACGGCAGAGCAATGAGATGGATGGACAGGAAGATGGACGCGTTTCACGAAAATACAATTCGCTTAATCATCATCTCAAGATTGATGCATTTGGACTTCCATTGTACACTTATGCTTTGAATAAACTGGATTACCATTTCCCTATCTGCTGGAGTGCTGTCTACTACTCTTTCATTGATTACTGCATGGTGTGGCTCACGGACTGGACGTGCACACAGTGATTGGGATCTCACACTTGTCTTTGTACTCCTCACCTGATTGCCGCCACACACGCTTGACACCATCTGAACCAAATAAGTTTATCTTGGTCTCATCAGACCACGGGACATGGTTCCAATAATCCATGTCCTTAGTCTGCTTGTCTTCAGCAAACTGTTTGCGGGCTTTCTTGTGCATCATCTTTAGACGAGGCTTCCTTCAACTTCTTTGGTCGACCATAGCGAGGCCTGTTCTGAGTGGATCCTGTCCTGTTAAACCACTGTATGGTCTTGGCCACCGTGCTGCAGCTCAGTTTCAGGGTCTTGGCAATCTTCTTATAGCCTAGGCCATCTTTATGAAGAGCAGCAATTTTTTTTTCAGATCCCCAGAGAGTTCTTTGCGATGAGGTGCCATGCTGAACTTCCAGTGACCAGTATGAGAGAGTGAGAGAGATAACACCAAATTTAACACACCTGCTCCTCATTCACACCTGAAACCTAATGAGTCACATGACACCAGGGAGGGAAAATGGCTAATTGGGCCCAATTTGGACATTTTCACTTAGGGGTGTACTCACTTTTGTTGCCAGCAGTTTAGACATTAATGGCTGTGTGTTGAGTTATTTTGAGGGGACAGCAAATTTACACTGCTATACAAGCTGTACACTCACTACTTTACATTGTAGCAAAGTGTCATTTCTTCAGTGTTGTCACATGAAAAGATAGAATAAAATATTTACAAAAATGTGAGGGGTGTACTTACTTTTGTGAGATACGGTAACAACTTCAGGTAGCCATATTGCATGGCATTCTCAGGAACTTATAGTGGCTGCACATTGAAAAGGAAAGGTCATTTTTAATAGCATTCAATTACAATATGATTAGTGTCGCAATTATATGCGCTGTAATATTTTTTCTTTAATTTCTATTTTTTTGCCCCATGAAAGTGGAGTTACCCTTTAAGCGTTTATTTTTTAGGTTATTAAGCATTGTAAAGCTGAACAGCAAGCTTCAAACCACCATCACCACATTTTTTATTAATTTGTTATTTATTCCCATTGAATAAGCACAGTACAACAAAAACAATATATGAAGATAAAAATGCAAAATATCGATGCCTCATCTTCACAGTCTGCATTATTTTCGGAGTCATGTGGCTGTCTGCTGGAACCCGAATCTCTTTTGTACCTGCAGGTGTTTGTGTTCTGCGTCTGACTGATGGCTCTGTGACTGCGTGCTGTTTTCTGCCAATGAACAAAGATAGAAACTAAAACACAGGTTGCAGAAGTTATTACTATAATGGAGTTAGCAAAATAAAACGCAGTTCTCCTGTAAAAGAAAAAAAACTATAATCAATTGCCACTGAGCACATCCTCTGTGTAATTTTATGAATTATTGCCTTAATGTAACTTTCCAGTTTGTATATGCTTGCTGTAAAGAAAAAGAAAAAAATATATATATTGATAGTTGCAAACATGTAGCCCATTTTTATCAAGGCAAAAAAAAGGATATATATATAAGAAAGGGTGGGAGAGGGAGAAGAGAGGATGAGGGAGAGGGTGAGGGAGAAGGGAGGGAGAGGGGGAGGCAGAG
>BLSH010435387.1:441180-463662 GCA_018402905.1 Glandirana rugosa
TTTTAACGACCTGTAGACCTGTAACTGTTACTTAACTAAATCAGCTAAAAATCAGGTGTTCTTCTTTACCAGGCAGGTCTGTGTGGCATGGCAGAGCTGTGTAAATCTCAGATTTGGATGGACAGAAGCACAAATCCTTTGCCAGCTCCTCACGTATGTCATGTGTATATTTACAGTGTAGCTGTTTCTCTGGAGTTCAGCAATAAAATATTTTCGTAATAAAGGAGATTTTTTTTTATGCTTGATGTCAGCTACTGATTCTAGGGACTGATTTTGGTTGTGCCCCGTTGCTTGGAGGTGGAGATTGAAATTTATTTCACATTCTTTTTATTGGCTTTAGACACATTTGCAATACATTCTTTCTGTTCAAAAATCAATGACAATTTTTTTTTTTAATAAGACAGAGTAACATTAGCAGAAATCACTTTTGTAGTGACAATGTTTTGACATTGCTTTCTTATTTGTTTTATAAGTATATTTCTCCACATTGTTAATACGGTAACTTTTCCTGTCCTTATTTCTACATCCTTAAGGCTTAATTTGTAAAGCTTTAACGCAAGGAAAATAATCATTATGTTAGCCTGGTGAATGGAATGTTTAATTTTCACAAGCTCTCTGCTAAAAATAACTGTCACTTTCTGAAAACAAGAATCTTTACCCTGGTGTGTTAGCTTTGTGAATTGAGCTATGTATGCAATTTTATAAAAGACAGGGGAAAAACTAATTTCAGCTGTGTTATACAAATACAAAGAGGGAAAAAAGGAACAATGGTAATCTGTTATACAGTAGCTTTTCATGTCCTTATTTCTACATCCATAAGGCTCAATTTGTAAGGTTTTAACTCATGGATATGAATTATTATTTTAACCTGGTAACTGAAATTTCCAAAATCAGATAAAAAGAATTGTAATTTTCTGAAAATAAGAATCTTTACCCTGGTGTGCCAGCTTTGTGAACTGAACTACTGTATGTATACAATTTTATAAAAGATAGGGGAAAAAATCAAGTTTTCCATTTTATACAAAAAAAAATATTGAACATATGGTCATATGGTACGTGGTAACAATGGTAGCAAAGGCCATATGGGACGTGGTAACAATGGTAGCAATGGCCATATGGTACGTGGTAACAATGGTAGCAATGGTTATATGGTACCTGGTAACAATAGTCATATGGTACATGGTAACAGTGGTAGCAATGGTCATATGGTACGTGGTAACAATGGCCATATGGTACGTGGTAACAATGGCTATATGGTACATGGTAAAAATGGCCATATGGTACGTGGTAACAATGGCTATATGGTACATGGTAAAAATGGCCATATGGTACGTAATAAAAATGGCCATATGGTACGTGGTAACAATGGCCATATGGTACGTAGTAAAAATGGGCATATGGTACGTGGTAAAAATGGGCATATGGTACGTGGTAAAAATGGGCATATGGTACGTGGTAACAATGGTCATATGGTACGTGATAACAATGGCCATATGGTACGTGGTAAAAATGGCCATATGGTACGTGGTAACAATGGCCATATGGTACGTGGTAAAAATGGTCATATGGTACGTGGTAACAATGGTCATATGGTACGTGGTAAAAATGGCCATATGGTACGTGGTAACAATGGTCATATGGTATGTGGTAACAATGGTCATATGGTATGTGGTAACAATGGCCATATGGTACGTGTCCTTATTTCTACATCCTTAACCACTGCAGGACTTCCCCCTTAATAACCAGGCCATTTTTTGTGATACTGTGTCGCTTTAACTGACAATTGCGCGGTCATGCGCCTTATACCCAAACAATATTGACGTCCTTTTTTTCTGAAATATAGAGATTTCCTTTGGTGGTATTTGATCACCTCTGCATCTTTTTAGTTTTTGAGCTATAAACAAAAAAAGACCGACAATTTAAAAAAAAAAAAACAATATTTTTTACTTCCTGCTCTAAAACATTTCCAAAGTTTAGGCCAATATGTATTCGGCTACATATTTTTGGTAAAAAAAAAATCGCAATAAGCTCATATTGATTGCGCAAAAGTTATAGCATCTACAAAATAGGGGATAGATTTATGGCATTTTTTTTTTACTAGTAATGGTGGCGATTAGTGATTTTTAGTGGGACTGCGACATTGCGGCGGACAGATCGGACACCTAACTGACGTTTTTGACATTTTTTGGGAACCAGTGACATTATTACAGTGATCTGTGCTAAAAATATGCACTCTTATTGTACTAATGACACTGGCAGGGAAGGGGTTAACATCAGGGGCGATCAAGGGGTTAAATGTGTTCCCTGGGAGGTGTTTTCTAACTGTATGGGGGACTTCGTGACTGGGGAAACACACAGATCTATCTTCCTGCTAAGCATAAATCTGGATCTGTGTGATCTCCCCTGTCACAATGGAGATTTGCCTTTTTAACACAGGCAGATCCCCGTTCTGTCACTGCGGGAAATGAACGCGGGTGGCCGGCGGACATCGAGTCCGCCCCATCCGCTGGCTGGTTTCCCCGCTGGTCAGTGGGAGCGTGCAAACGTACAATGATGGCAAATCGCGGGAATGAGCAACATTGCCGCAGTAAAACGACGGCGGCTGGCCGTTAAGCAGTTATCATACTTACCTAGGTGGGTGCAGTGTCTGTCCCCGGCTGACTCTAACACTGAGAACCGAATGATCAAACACAGGCGATCGCTCGGTTCTCAGAGCTCCCTGAGCAGAGAGCCGGTGACTGTCAGTCACCGGCTCTCTGCTCTGCCACCCCCTCCTAGCTCACTGGAGCGCCAGGCAGTGGAGGGGGTGGAAGCAGTGGCTCACTGAGAGGCTGAGCCAGGTGCCGGTCCAGGCATGACGGTGGATCCCGACTTCATTGTCGCAATCTTGGGCCGGCTCTGTATAGTCAGCCGACAGCAGGCTTCACTTTTTCTATCTAACCCTTCTATCGTTTTCAGCCAAAGAAGCTGCTATCCTAGCCTCTGTTTGATCATTACTAGCCAGGATGCTGCACATGTGATCCGTTGTGACACTAGTCATTTGATGGTTTGACAGTTTGGTTGAGAGCATAAGCGAATGGAACAGTTACTTTCCCGATACGAGCTGGAATGTAACTGTTTTTTCAAACTGTTAGATTGATGGGTTTAGTTCCACTTTAAAGCTCAGTTTGGAAAGTTTTAACACAAGGATTAAGATTCATTGTTTCAGCCGAGTGACTGAAATGTTTAAAGTGGTTGCAAACCTCAGATATGAAATATAAACAAAGAGTAACCCTCTATAGCAGGGATATGCAATTAGCGGACCTCCAGATGTTGCAGAACTACAAATCCCATGAGGCATAGCAAGACTCTGACATCCTCAAGCATGACATCCAGAGGTAGAGGCATGATGGGACTTGTAGTTTTGCAACAGCTGGAGGTCCGCTAATTGCATACCCCTGCTCTATAGGGTCTACTTGTCTCTAACCAGAACACTAAGGCCTTATGCACACAGAGAATTAGAAATAATGAGCTCCAAAGTCACCATCAACATGGGGACAAGCTGCTTTTGGGTGCCCACCCCTCCAAAACTGATGAAAATTTTTTTTTTATTATTTTTTTTGGATTTGTATTATAGCAAATAAGTAAAAAAATATTGTTCTTTTTTCAAAATCGTCGCTCTTTGTTTATAGTGGTGATCAGAAATGACACAGAGGCGATCAAATACCACTAAAAGAAAGCTCTATTTGTGGGAAAAAAATGGTATAAATTTCGTTTGGGTACAACGACGCATGACCGCGCAATTCTCATTCAAAATGTGACAGAGCTGAAAGACAAAAATTGGTCTGGGCAGGAGGGGGGTTTGAGTGCCCAGTAAGCAAGAGGTTAAATGTCTCTTTTATGTGGTGATGCCCCTGACCTCCAGAGGCCTAGTGGTGACCTCCAGAGTCAGGGACAGCCAATATTCCTCCTCAGGGTGCAGGTTACTAGGCATGGTAGTGCAAGGTGGAATGATTGGGCGCCAGTCACTTTTAAAATGAACAAAAAGAAATTTATTGTCTCTTAACAGTTACTGGGGTAGAGAGGGTTAGGGCCAGGACACCCTTAGGCAAATGCAATATGCAAACCGGGCAGACTCCTCAGACAAAAATAGAAGTAGGCTGACAGCAATACAGAAAAAGGGCCTTTAAGTTGAATGCAGCAATCTGTATTTTCGGAGCAACTGCTGTCTCCTATAGCAACACTTTACTCATGATACTTCACTGTAGATCTGCACACATAACTCACAGTATCTCACTGTAGATCTTCACTCACATCTCACAGTATCCCACTGTAGATCCCTCAAGCCTCACCCACGCTATCCCGCTGGGTCCCTGACTTGACTTACAGCTACCCACTGTACTTATCTTCAAGGTGCACCCATGCCTCCTGCTGGGTTGCCGGATGAGACTACTGAAGCTTTCCCACCTCTTCACTGTCCCCAGCTGGTGAAAGGGCTGCTCTGATACTTCTTCAGACCGCCATCCTCTCTACACCTGCCTCTGGTAACAGGAGTGGTCATCCCTTTGTGACAACTTTTTCTTCTTTATCGCTGGCACCGATACGGTTCTCCCTCAAGCAGAACCTCCTCAACTTAGCTAGGCCTCCGACTTGAAGCCTAACTCAATGCTGCTATTTGGAATCCTGGATAGGCCTCAGGCTTCTGGCCTAGCAACCTGGAGCCATGAGACACACATCAAACAGCCGCCCAGGTGGCAAAGAACCCAGATCCCCTGACTCCTCCCAAATAAATAGTCTATCCCAGCATGCTCGGCGGCCGAAAGAAACCCCTGCTGATTGGCTGAGACAACATATCTTTTCATAACTTGTGTTAACCATGGTCCATCATTCTAATGTCAGAAGCAGCAGTGCCACCTTGTGACAGAAGAGAGGGACTACACACCAAACTCAGGCTTAGGGCAAAATCAGTGGATCCTCTACCAATTAGCTAGGCTAGTTACCACCTAGCACAACTAAATTTGTTAGCAGCCCTGTTTAGGACCAGGGTGCTATATTTATATTGTTATTGTCATCCAGTATTATGGTAGTAGTGAAATTATAGAGAATCTCAACATTGGGCTGGCAGCAGGGCCAGCTCTACCACTAGGCGGAGTAGGCAGCCGCCTAGGGTGCCCTGCCACCTAGGGGCGGCTGGCCACTGTTGATCTGTCACTGGCTGCTCTGCATTGATTCATGTAAAAACTGACACTGTCTGATTGAGATAATGAGATTGTACTATCACATGCCATTTGCAAATGAATATAGAAATAGCTACTGATCTGCCATATACCCCCCTCCGCCCCCACCCCCCGTGAGGCTGTATTTGATGGGCACAGGTGAAGCTGTATTTGATGGGCACAGGTGAAGCTGTATTTGATGGGTACAGGTGAAGCTGTATTTGATGGGCACAGGTGAGGCTGTATTGATTGGCGCTGGTGAAGCTGTATATAATGGGGCACAGGTGAGACTGTATTGTTTGGCGCTGGTGAAGTTGTATTTGATGGGCACAGGTGAGGCTGTATTGATTGACGCTGGTGAAGTTGTATTTGATGGGCACAGGTGAGGCTGTATTGATTGGCGCTGGTGAAGTTGTATTTGAAGGGCACGGGTGAGGCTGTATTGATTGGCGCTGATGAAGCTGTATTTGATGGGCACGGGTGAGGCTGTATTGATTGGCGCTGGTGAAGCTGTATTTCATGGGCACAGTTGAGGCTGTATTGATTGGCGCTGGTGAAGCTGTATTTCATTGGCACAGGTGAGGCTGTATTGATTGGCGCTGGTGAAGCTGTATTTCATGGGCACAGGTGAGGCTGTATTGATTGGCGCTGATCAGATTGCAATTCATTGGCAATGATCAGGCTGGGCAGGGAAAAGGAGGTGGAGTCAGGGGTGGAGCCAGGGGGGCGGCAAAATGAAGTTTCGCCTAGGGTGTCAAAAATCCTTGCACCAGCCCTGGCTGGCAGTTTCTATACACATATAGGGCTTCCTTGATTACCTTGGGTTGTGATAGGGATGTGCCATTTAATACAGCCAGAGGTGGATGAAATCTTGGCTGGTTCAGCAGGAACCAGTTCAGATTCCATCCATCTATTCGAAGTCTGGTTGTGCGCAAGTCGATCCATCTATTGACTTGGGTACAGCCAGCCTATCAGATTTTTTTATTTGATTACTGTCGGTGGCTATAGCAGCTAGCAGGAATCATGGTGTGAAACAGGCGTACAACTTCCCCTATGTGCACTCCATTGACGTCTTATAGGATATACATCAAATGCCCTAGGAAATGCAAACGGAAATACAAATGGTTAAGGGGCTTTTAATTTTGGCGCACGTTGTGGCACTGCAGATCAGATCCGAAATCTTCGTCCCTCGATAGAAAGAGATCCCTACGTGCACAGGAACCCTTCTTCTGTGAAGGCACAAGACAAACATAGTTTTTGCTTGGAAACCCTTTAAATCTGCACATATGTTTAATTAGTCATAGCCAATTAATTCTCCAAATAATATTGTTGTTTTGTTTTGATAATTATTATTATTATTCATAGCAGCTTTTATATGCATCTTTGTAATCTAAGCACAGATAGCGCACCGAGCCTTGATTATAGGAAGATGATGGTAATTGATTTAGACTACTGTATACAGCATACTGTGAATTAAAAACATTGATTTTGCACCTGTGAACATTCATACAAACCAAAACATGAATACATTCGGGGAAAAAAAAAAATGAATCGCTCAATTAAAAAAAAAAAAAGAATCAAAATTGTTTGCTGGATGTATTGAATTATTTTTGCCAGGTGACCTTGTTTTCAAACGCTTGGCAGCTTTTGATTTTGAACTTAGTTATAAGCTGTTGAAGTAAATATGCAGGTTTTGAAGGATAAGTACCATAGGTTTTTACTGCGAAATAAAAACGTAACAAAAAAAAAAAAATGTAAGTTAATTTGGGCAAAATAAAATATATTTTTTTCTCTGATATCTTTCTAGATCTGCAAGTCCTGTTAAAAAAGAAACAAAAAAAAAGCTGAAGCACAATTGATGTAAAGGAGATGATGATTTAGAATGAAAAAGCCATACTTTAAATTAGCAGCCAAAGTTACAAATCTCTTTGTAAAAAGTCTAGCTTGGCACCGCCTACTGATTTTCTCCATAAGGCCATTTATTGTAAAGAAAGGGGCAGAGATAAATTTTACTTTTACAGGAAAAGTAGGTTGCAGGTTCAACTGCACTCTTTAACTCAAAGGGCACTTATCCTTACTTTTCCAGTTACCAAGCGTTCCCCGGGTTACAAATCAGGTAGGGTCTGTAGGTTTGTTCTTAAAGTGGTAGTAAACCCTCCTATCATTTTCAGCCAAAGAAGCTGCCATCTTGGCCTCTGTTTAATCTACAACTGCCATGATGTTGCACATGTGATCAGCTATGACACCAGCCATTGGATGGTTTGACAGTTTGGTTTAGAGCACAACCAATGAGAGTGTTACATTTCCGGAAACGGAACTGGTTTTTAAACTCTTAAATGGATGGGTTTACTACCGCTTTAAGTTGAATTTGTTTGTAAGTCGGAACAGGTACATTTGTAAGGGTAGCTTCAGCCAAAAAAAACAATTTTTAAGTTTTTTGGATATCATAGGGAAGGGTTAACACCCCTGCAATGTTTGTTTTGCTGTCTGAGCCCCTGTTCAGAAGATTTCACCACTTCCTGTCCCAATGATAATCGGATTGTGAAAATTTTGGGTTGTTGTGGAAACAAACCTTGGTGACAAAGCATTAGTGGAGACCCCTTTTTCCCATAATAACTCTTACAGGAGTGAATTTCCCTTCCTAGGGGGAGATTTCCTCTCACTTCCTGTTGTCTTCCTCCGTTTGTAAGTAGGAGTCATTTGTAAGTCGGATGTTTGTAACTAGGGGACCGCCTGTATTGGGGTGTCAGAGACCCAAAAGCTATACTTTAGGGCTCACGTTGACACAGCTCCAGTGTTGTCACAGGGGAACTTTTACTTTGAAAGGCCTCTCTAATACTGGTAGCTACAGGCCACTGCTCCAGAGCCCCATTGCGACATCAGGATCATCGGGGCGCCATGACCCTCAGTCATACTTTATGTCTCAACCCAGGAGAAGGACAACCCAAATGCTCCACAACCATTAGCAGGCCAACTACCTCTTTCCTACACAAACCCCAATCATTTATCCTTACTTCCAGACTTAATCACTGCATTTGTTTGCAGAAAACCTATTACTTTAACTTTCAAAATGTAAATTTCACATTATCTTGCACTTTAACTTCTTGCTTGAACAAATAACTTATTGGCATATACTTCTGACCTTTTGGCACAGTTCAGCAAACCCTTGGGAAATCCATTGCCTACTGTATTGGAGTTGCACAGCTTTCTACTCCGCAACCCTCTTGAGCTACTCACATAGTCCCTTAGATATGGAGCTCTCCCCGCAGTAGAAGTCCCCGACGACACAACCACTACTGACTCCCGCCATTGCTACCTTTATACTTTCCCAACTAAGGGGGTCTGAATGGCATTGTCAGCTTCCAGTAAGCTCTGGATGGGATGCATATTAAAAGGTCCCTACCTGTATATAACTTTTACCTGTAGCTCTGAATCTACTGGTTGGATTGATGTGAGCTTTCATTTGCTTATGCCTTTTTTGATAAAATGTCATTTTTTAATTTCACTGCAGTAGAAATACCGGTACCATAAAATTTGTCTCTAACCAAACCTTTTTTTGTGTAGACTAGTAATATATTAGAACCTTTGTCAGGATTTGTTTTTCAGTCTGTGTGCTGTTGGAGAGATTTCTCTTTACCTGCCCTGGAGATAAAACAAGAAGACATAACTCTCAACTTTTTCAGTTGAGAGAGGAAATATTTAAGCACAAAATATGTAGGCAATGTACAGTTCCCATTCATGTCCTTGTTAGAGATACCACAAATAAGTACTGTATATACTCGAATATAAGCCAACCCGAATATAAGCCGAGGCACCTAATTTTACCACAAAAAACTGGGAAAATTATTGACTCGAGTATAAGCCTAGGGTGGGAAATGCAGCAGCTACTGGTAAGCCAGAACACAGGTATTGTAGCCATTACACATGGGCTCAGTCATTACACAGGGGCTGAGCCATTACACAGGGGACTGAGCCATTACACTGACAATCGTCATTACACAGGGGACTGAGCCATTACACAGGGGACTGAGCCATTACACTGACAATCAGCATTACACAGGGGCCATTACACTGACAATCGCCATTCCCCAGGGACTGAGCCATTACACAGGGGACTGAGCCATTACACTGACAATTGCCATTACAAAGGGGACTGAGGCTGAGCCATTACACAGGGCATTGAGCCATTACACAGGGGACTGAGCCATTACACAGGGTACTGAGCCATTACACTGACAATCGCCATTACAAAGGGAACTGAGCCATTACACAGGGCACTGAGCCATTACACTGACAATCGGCATTACACAGGGGCCATTACACTGATAATAGGCATTACACAGGGGTCATTACACTGACAATCGCCATTAAACAGGGGCCATTACACTGACAATCAGCATTACACAGGGACAGGGAGCACAGTACTGTCTCTCTTCTCCTCTTCAGAGTCCATGTCAGCTGATCTGGCCGGTGCTCCAGCTCCGGACCCGCCCCCGCCTGCAGCACAGTGACAAGCCAATCACTGGCAGTCACTGTGCACTGCAGCCAATCAGCCTATGTATGTGTGTTGTTCAGCACACATACATAGACTTTTCAGACGAGACACTGACTCGAGTATAAGCCGAGGGGGGCCTTTTTCAGCTCAAAAAATGTGCTGAAAAACTTAGCTTATACTCGAGTATGTACGGTAATAAGCAAAAAATGCAATCATTTACAGGTGGGAAGAAAGGTTTAGCGCAGTAAAAATACTTCTGATAGGCAAATTATACGTATTTTTGCAGAGGCCCATACAGACCAAAAAAGAGGGACAACTGAGGCGAAAAGAGGGACAGAAGGATTTGGTTCTAAATTAGGGGCAGTCAAGATCTATAAAGAGGTGAGTGGGAATCTCTCTAAAGAGAAGGCAAATACCCTCTAAGACATTTTCATCATAGCAGGCATTCCAAATAGAAGATTTCCCTTCACCTCCTATTCTGGTGAGCACTCTTAAAATTTTTGAATCTCCCTTCTTTCCTGTATTTGTGAAAGAAGCACCCACTTACATTAACATTAACATTAACATTATCGGTTAGTGGAGAAAAGCTACTTATATTGATGGTTAGTGGAGAAGGGCCCATACATTGATTGTCAGTGCAGAAATGCTCCCTTACATTGATGGTCAGTGAAGAAGGGCCCCTATACATTGATGGTCAGTTGAGAAGGGCCCATACATGCATTGTCAGTGCAGAAATGCTCCCTTACATTGATGGTCAGTGAAGAAGGGCCCATGCATTCATTGTCAGTGGAGAAATGCTCCCTTACATTGATGGTCAGTGAAGATGGACCTCCATATATTGATGGCCAGTGAAAGAGAGCCCCTTACATTGTTGGTCAGTGGAGAAAAGCCCCCTTACTTTAGTGGTCCATGGAGAAATGCCCCCTTACATTGGTAATCTGTCACGAAGGGCCTCCTTAGATCAATAGTCAGTGAAAGAATGCCTTCTTACATTGGTGGTCAGTGGAAATGAAGCAGTCCCTGACATTGGTGGTCAGTGGAGATGTGTCTCCTTACATTGGTGGTCAGTAGGGAAGCTTGCCTTACATTGGTGGCTAGTAGAAGAATCTGCCCTCTTTCATTCAAGGTCAGTGAAAAAGTGCCTCCTTACAGTCAGTGGAAGGAATTCCCATTAAATCTTTGTCAAAGGGAAGAATGGCCCTTACATTGGTGGTCAGGAGAAGAAGACCTTTACATTGGTGGACAGTGGGAAAAAAGGCCCCTTACATTGTGGTTAGTTGAAGAATCCCCCTCCACCAATCCCATGCAACTAACCCTACTGAATACCATCAGTGCCAAAAACCTGCAGGCAGAAATCAATATTCTGCTGCTCCCTGTTCATGGAAATGCTATCAACGTTTGGAGGAACCATGGAGTTCTGTAGAACCCGAGATGAGAAGAATGGAGTGGAGACTGTTCACTTATCCTTGTTTACTAACATGAACATTCCCTGACTGATCTGACTCTAATTATTTTGGAAAAAAAAGACATTTCATATGTGCACATTAAACCAAATAACTCGTACATCTAATTTTGATGCAGTTATAAGCCATTAAACAGAAAGCAAACTGTTACTAAACCCACAACAGTAAAATAAGTCTGTATATTCAGCATAGCATGCTTGTTATACTCACTGTGGAACTTAAGAGGTTAATCATCTGCATTGTGTTAAAAAAGGCTGTTTTATCCTGTTTGCCATACATCCTTCCCTCCTGCACTGTCAATTTGGGAAAGTCCATCTAAGACAGCAGAGCGGTAAAGCTACACATGCTTAGTTTGGTCTCTTATGCTGTATAGAACATTTCCTGTTTCAGTAGAACTGTTCAGGTCACATGATATTGACATCACGCATGTGGGTGTGCAAACAGGCTGTAGTGGAAATCTCCTCCTACTTGAACACAGCTATGGACACAGGAAACCATGGTATACAGATCATCCCAAAAGGTATATAGTGGCAGTATTTTAATGTAAAAAGAAGATTTATAAGCTGTGGGCACTGTGGGGATCAGATGAACTATTTTCATACCACTGGGTTTAGTAAGACGTAAGCCTAATTGCTACACATATTTCCAAGTATTTTCTTTTTCTTTTTTTTTTACATTTTATTAAACAAATATATTGTTTAAGTAACTGTATGTACAACATTACTATTTTATTCACAGTCAGAACATATTTATTATATTTCAAGGTTAAACTGAAAATGCTAAAGCATTCATAAAAGCAGGACGTTGTGTTTCCCTAAATAATGGTCTTGTTTTTCTTATCTGGAATAGTCATATTTATGAACCTTTTTTCCCTCTATAGCTCTCTTCATAAAGGAAAACAAGCATGGCAGCCCTACGTTATGCATATGGTTAAATCTAAACTCTAGGCAGATACAAAAACGATATATAATACAATGACTTCTTTTATTTGGTGTGTTAGTGCTGAACTCCTGCAATTATTTGTATTGCATACTTACATTGGTCCAGCTTGGTACAATGTAAGCATTCATATCTTATACTCCATGGGCTGCATAGGAAGCTGGAAATCACTGTAGGAGTTGGCGCTATTTCAGTGATATACGCAATCTTTCGGATTCTGCTTGGAATCCGTGCAAACGCCTTTTCCTCCGCGGACTGAACATTGGGGGAGTCACTTGTTTAGTGCCACCCCCTTTCATGGAAGGCCTTGTATTTTTTTTTTATAATTACAAAGCATGCTATGATTGGACGAGGTGGACGAGGTGGAGATTGTAACCATTCTGCCCCACTAAAGCTTCGTACACACGGTGCAATGGCTGTACGACCGAATGGACCAAATCGTATGTTGGCTGATGTATATTGCATACTGATGTGCACTAAGCGATCGTACGACCAAGCCAAATGCAGTGACGTGTTACAAATGTATAAATAGGAAGTTCAGGTGAATGTGATTTGTGCATTAGGAACGTAGGTTTACATGAACGGACACTTCCGGGCATTCCTGACTTCTGAGCATGCGTGTTTTGCACAGTACAACTTGTTGGACCAACTTCTCTGTACACACGATACAGCGGTCGTACGACCGTTTGTTGGTACAACCGAAATTTTCTAGTTTGCTCATGCAACTTCTGTTGTATGACCATCATACATCGCATGTACTAATGGTCGGATGATCGTACAACGAACGGTCGTACGGCCGTTTCATACAACCGTTGCACCGTGTGTACGAGGCTTTAGAGAAGCCTTGAATTCTGCTGCAGTTGGCTGCCCAATCAGCAAACTGGTGACCAAAATAAATTGCTTAACTGAGATGGAGAAAAACAAGGTCACTCACCTAGGTAAGCTGTCAAGCAGTAATGTCTAGATCGGGAAAGAGGATAAACAAATTATAAACAATTTGGCAGCTAAGATAATTGGCATAAATGTATTTCAACTTTGCGGGTTGTGATTAAATTCTGCTTTATTAATGGGGACCTATAAACAATTGTTGCTGGCATGGATAAATAAAAAGTAATAGTATTAAAATGATTTTGGGGGGATGAGGGATATGCCACTTCAAGCTCCCTCCAGTGCCGATCACATTTTTCTACTGAAGGGGCTGTGATAAGTAAGTCTGAATTCTGGTCAACCCATCAGCCATGTGATGGGACAACTGTCCCAGACATTTACGCATACAGTCAGCATTACGGAGACCTGAAGCTCCATTCTCCCCCACAAAACTAAAGTTGAAGTCCTTAATGTATACATTGTTGAAATATTATATTTATGAATGTTAAGGTTCAAAAATAGGTCTGCTATATTGGCCTCTTGTTGGTCAGAAGTTTTGAGGTTGAAAAAAGATATAAATTTACCTAGTTCAATCAACAAAAAAAAAAAAGAATTAATAAAAAGAATTGAAAATCTCCATGAATATAACCCTATACACACAGTTTCCAGAAGAAGGCAGAACAATCTAAAGCTGAATTCAAAGTATTCAGCAACTTTGCATAAAGTACAGGCACATTATGAGAAGTCAAATTAGGTGCATCTCTATTATGTGTTTATTGTACTTTCTCTGCTGCCCATTTACAGAAGCCTTTGTAATTTGTGAATAAATTCAGATAATACAAAGGCTTCTGTGACTGGGCAGGAGGAGGGTGGGTATAGCAGTTCTAGCAACTCTGTTCTTGAAGGAACTGAGACCACAGCGAACAGCATGAACACCATTGGAGCTCTGGATGTTATTTTCCTGGAACACAATAAACCAGTCAGATGTGAATTATAGAGATAAGTCTATGGTGGCAGATGCCTCTTTAGACTTAAGGCCCGTTTCACACATACGGACCGTTTGTCCGTTTTTCATCCATCCGAAAAACGGACATCAATGCAATTCTATGGAAAAATGGATGACAACGGATGATCATGAACAGATGAAAGCCCTATTTTTCATCCGTCAAAAAAACGGATAGAAATTGATGAATGGTCAGTTTTTCATACGTTTTTGCATTGGTAGTGGATGTAGAAAAACTGATGACCACGGATGAAAAATGGATGAATATGTCATCTGTTTTGATGTGACAGAACTGATGAACTGATGAATGATCCGTATGTGTGAAAGGACCCTAACTCATGGTATGCCTGCAGTTTTTACAAAGTAGCTAAATTCCTGGAATTTAGCTTTAAAACATGGGCTATTTTGCTCCACCAGGGGAGAAAAGGGCCTTCCTGATCCCCCAGGGCAATTGGATTGTCCCTGGATCAACAATCTCTGGCATCTCAATGCAGACAAACCCTTAGAACATTAGGTATCTGAAGGCAAAGCTGAGACTCGATAAAGAGGTCATTTCAAGCTAAAAAGAACAAATTGGGAGCACTCACCTTGGAATAAATCAGGAATCTTGGATGTTGATAAACCCAAAGTCTAGACCAAAAAATATATTTTTTAGTGGCTTTTGTAGCTCTTTAAAACATTTTTTCTTTTCTTTTTTTTTTTTTTGTTAACATTTTGATTAGTATGTTGCTTTAATATGCTATTAAGTTTTTTTTTCTTTTCTGTGTTTCATTGGAAGCTTTAGCAGCACTATTTGTAGTATGTATGTAATCTCAATAACTCTGATTTAATTGTCCACAGGTGTATACTGGAGGATGGAGCATCTAAAGGAGCTTGGTTGAACCGTTCCAGTATTATATTTGCGGGGAATGACAAGTGGTCAGTGGACCCCAGAGTTTCAATCTCAGCATCAAGCAAAAAGGATTATAATCTGCGGATACAAAAAGTGGAAATTTCAGACGATGGACCGTATACGTGCTCAGTACAAACCGAACACAATCCGAGGACAGTGCAAGTGCATCTTACCGTTCAAGGTATGTGTTCTCCAAGGCCCTCCATTTAGTAGTTAACTTTGACATTAAAGTATGTTGTCTTAACAAGGAACCCAAAACATCAGTCTTGGGTGAAGGTAGCTTTTAATCGATATAAGCTTCAAGAATAAGGTCAATGTGAGGTGCTGGATTGACCTTGGCCTTTCATACAACAAAATGAAGGGGGGGGGGGGTTATCCACAAAGTGGGGGGGGCCTCCCAAATTGAGAAATCCATGAGAAATAAAAAAAAAAAGCGATCATCTCAAGAGTCCTTAATCTTTTATTGTTGATAGCATTGGGGTGGAATTGAGAATTAATGGCAGCACAACATGCTAATGCATGCTAAATGTGTTTTGGACTTTAGGGACTGCCACATACTACATGAATGAATGTATTAATGCGTGTTTAATCCATAAAAGCCAACAATACTTCAACCAAAACAAATGAGTTTATTAAGGCCGGTGGAGTACAGGTATACAGCGGCTTACGCAGCTTACGCATTTCAGCTATGGTTATAATTAAGGATCTGTAGCTGAAACGCGTAAGCACTGTAAACCTGTACTCGACCAGCATTAATAAATTCATTTGTTTTGGATGACGTATTGCCGGCTACACCAGAAAAATGGGAAGACAGATCACTCATGCACTGCCCAGTATTCAATGTAGGTAATAATATTATAAAGGGTATCGTTGCCAACACTTGATGTGTCTCCACATACAAAATAGATTACTGAAATAAGATATCTAGTGTGGCACCAAATCCTCAATAAACCACCAATAAGAAAAAGATATTATTTAAACAATGGTCATAAAAAATGGAAAGATTTATGAAAATGTGTGAATAATTTCAGTTATGTATTAAATAAGGTACCATCAAAACAAATATCAGTGTTCTAAGTAAACAATTTCAAAAGTTGTTATACTAAATAATATGCTAAATACATAAAAAAAATACACAGATATACAGTATATTGTCAAAAGTATTGGGACACCTGCCTTTACACGCACATGAACTTTAATGGCATCCCAGTCTTAGTCCGTAGGGTTCAATATTGAGTTGGCCCACCGTTTGCAGCTATAAAAGCTTCAATTCCTCGGGAAGGCTGTCCACAAGGTTTAGGAGCGTGTCTATGGGAATAGTTGATCATTCTTCCTAAATCGCATTTGTGAGGTCAGGCACTGCTGTTGGATGAGAAAGCCTGGCTCTTATTCATCCCAAAGGTGTTCTAACAGGTTGAGGTCAGGACTCTGTGTAGTAATGGAAAAGGATATTACTGCAAGAAAATATAGAATATAGAATATAGAATATAGAAAAGCTGCCAGCACACCAACCGCAACAAAATTGGACATATATAAATTAAAAAGACAGTGCAGCGCTAATCCAAGTGAATAATCCTATAGTAAGTATACATGTGAAAATTATAAATTGTTCAAAATTTATATATAAACAAAAAGTGCAACAGAGCCCTCAAGCATGAAATTAAGCACAAGAGTCCACAAATCCAGTGAATAAATATGTGTTCATATTGATTCGGAAAATTCCTCTATTCAATCAGATGAAGACTGTTCATATAGTGCAGTAATCCAGAGGTTAGAGGTATCGACCCGGTGATAATGAGAGGAAGGCAGGTTATCATCCACATGCAGTGTCACCACCACCAGGAGAAATACAAGGTACTCTTACCAGCTATAACTGGGTAAACAGCATGTATCGTCACCAGGACCCATCCAAAGGGCCACCATCAAAATTCCCAGGGTAACGACTCTTCCTCCAGGGGGCACACTCAGACTGTATCTTTCATAGCACCATCCAGTATGGACAAAGACATCCACATCAAAACCTCTTGATCATAGATAGACTTTTAAGGGTATCCCAATACCCCATCTAGGTCGCAGATGGGCAGCACTACTACGGGCAGTGGCTTCCAGCGCGTCTCCTCCTGATTTTGAACAATTTATAATTTTCACATGTATACTTACTATAGGACTCTGTGTAAGCCAGTCAAGTTCCTCCACCCCAAACTCACTCATCCATGTCTTTATGGACCTTGCTTTGTGCACTTGTGCGCAGTCATGCTGGAACAGGAAGGAAGTTTGGAGCATGATATTGTCCAACATCTCTTGGTATGCCGACACCTCAAGATTTCCCTTCATTGGAACTAAGGGGCCAAGCCCAACCCCTGAAAAGCAACCCCTCACCATAATCCCCCCTCCACCAAATGATTTTGACTATTGCCATCACATGTAATAATGATAAAGTTCCATATAGTGTAGTAATTCTTTAGAATTGTATTAAAAATAATAACAACCAATATATATAATTTCACTTATCAGCGAGTGTAGCAGACAGTGGGGTTTTGCAGGGTACAACCACTGTCTAATCCAAACTTCCAGTCTCGGCCGTGACCAGAAGTGATATCAACCTGCTCCTCCCAACGCATTGCATCATTAACATGTGACTTTCACAAGGGTTGGAGATCGAATAAGCGCCACCAGGATTTATAGACAAGTAGGATTACCCTAGCAACCACCATAAACAATACTACACAATCCAAATAACAGGATGTTTATTCATTACACACAAATAAAATAGCAATCTGAATGATAAATATGGTGCACATAAATCAAGTGTAAAAATCCAAAACAAGGGAATTCCTAATGGATGTATTAATTTGTGTATCTTAAAGCGGAGTTCCACTCGTTTTTTTGTTTATTAAAAGTCAGCAGCTACGAAAAGTGTAGCTGCTGACTTTTAATAAACAGTAACTTACCTGTCTCCCGGTCCAGCGATGGCTGCGCCCGAAGCCTCGCTCGTCCCCCCTCCTCCCGACGGCCGCGCCATTCCAAGTGTGGGCACCTGGCCCGGCTTCACGGCCGGGCACCCACTGCTCATGCGCGAGTCGCGCTGCGCATTCTTAGTGGCCAGGCAATCTTCTGGGACCTGTGACGTGTCCCAGAAGATTGCCAGGAGGGAGGGGCCGCCTAGGAGGAGAGGAGGAGTCGCCTAGGTGGCCCAGAGGCGGAAGGTGGAAGAGGGTCAGGAAGTCCCTCTGAAACCTGGGTACACACTCCCCCCCCCAACAAACAGACTACTGCACTCGGCAAGGAACTTTCATCTCTATGAGTAGGGATGGGCCGAACACCCCCCTTTCGGTTTGCACCATAACTTGCGAACAAGCAAAAAAATAGCGAATGCTATTAAAGTCTATGGAACACAAACATGAAAAATCAAAAGTGCTCATTTTAAACGCTTGTATGCAAGGTATTGCCATAAAAAGTGTATGGGGACCCAGGTACTGTCCTATGGGACATGTACTAATGCAAAAGAAGTTTTTAAATTGATTGTTTTTTCAGGAGCAGTGATTTTAATAATGCTTAAAGTGAAAAAATAAAAATGAAATATTCCTTTAATTATCGTGCCTGGGGGCCCCCTTGGTTTGCCTGTAAAGTGGTGCATCTGTGTGATGTTTACAACAGTGTTGGAGCAAAATTACCATTCTAAAGGAAAAATTGTCATTTAAAATCATTCGCGGCTATTATGTATTGCTGGCTCCCAGCAATATACATAAAAATCTGGTCTGGTATGGATTTTAAGGGGAACTCCTCGGCAATTGTTTTTAAAAAAATTGACGTTGAATCCCCCCAAAATCCATACTAGACCCTTATCCAAGCATGCAGCCTGACAGGGCAGGAGGGGGGGGGGGACAATCGAGCACCCCCCCTCCTGACTTGTACCAGGGTACATGTCCTCAACGTGCAGGGGTGGGTGCTTTGGGGCAGGGGGGCTCTGCGCCTCCCACCCCAAAACACCTTGTCCCCATGTTGATCGGGACAAGAGCCCCTTCCTGACAACCCTGGGCTGCGGTTGTCGGGGTCTGCAGGCAGGGGGCTTATTGGAATATGAAAGCCCCCTTTAACAAGGGGGCCCCCAGATCCCGCCCCTCCCCCTATGTGAATGGGTATCAGGTACATTGTATGCCTACTCATTCACCAAAAAAGTGTCAAAAAAGAAAAAAACACGCGAGACAATTAGGGACAAGTCCTTTATTAAAAAAGAAAAAAAAGTGTCCAGCGATGTAATCCATCGTCAATCACGGTGCGCGACAACCCAAAAAAAAACCAAAAAAAAAAAAAACCCAGAGTAAGCTCCTCCCTAATGGGAGGGCTCCCGCCGACTGCTGTCTTTTTCCATTTGACAGCTCTTATAAAGGCTAGTGCAGGGCCACCCAGTGACGTAACTGAGTGACCCCGCCCCCCTCTGACGTCACATGTCAGAAGGAGGCTTGGTCACCCATTTACGTCACCGGGTGGCCCCGCCCTAGCCTTTATAAGAGCTGTCAAAAGGAAAAAGACAGCAGTCGGCGGGATCCTCCTATGGAGGAGGAGATTTTTCGGGTATTTTTTCTTTGTCCGTCGTGCGCTGTGATTAACGTGGATTACATCTCGGGACACTTTTTTTTTCATTTTTCAATGAAGGACTAGTCCCTAATTGTCTCCTGTGGTTTTTTAATTTTTTGACAATTACTTGGCGAATGGGTAGGGGTACCATACTCATTTACATGGGGGGGGGGGGCAGGATCTGGAAGCCCCCTTATTAAAGGGGCTTCCAGATTCCGATAAGCCCCCGGCCCACAGATCCCCACAACCACCGGCAAGGGTTGTGGGGAAGAGGCCCTTCTCCCCATCAGCATAGGGACAAGCAGCTTTGGGAGGGACTCCGCAGCACCCTCCCCATGTTGAGGGCATGTGGCTGGTATGGTTCAGAGGGGGGGCACGCTCGATCGCCCCCCCTCCTGCCCTACAAGGTTGCGTGCTCGGATAAGGGTCTGGTATGGATTTTGGGGGTGACCCCGACGCCATTTCTTTTTTAATTTGGCGTGGGGTTCCCCTTAAAATCCATACCAGACCTGAAGGGCCTGGTATGGATTTTGGGGGGGCCTTATGCCAATTTTTCTAAAAAGATTGGGTGTGGAGTTCCCCTTAAAATCGATGCCACATTTTTGTAAATATTTTATTCTATCTTTTCATGTGACTACATTGAAGAAATTACAGTTTGCTACAATGTAAAGTAGTGAGTGTACAGCTTGTATAACAGCGTAAATTTCCTGTCCCCTCAAAATAAATCAACACACAGCCATGTCTAAACCGCTGGCAACAAAAGTGAGTACACCCCTAAGTGCAAATGTCCAAATTGGGCCCAAAGTATCAATATTTTGCATGGCCACCATTATTTTCCAGCACTGCCTTAACCCTCTTGGGCATGGAGTTCACCAGAGCTTCACAGGTTGCCACTGGGGTCCTCTTCCACTGCTCCATGGTGACATCACAGAGCTGGTGGATGCTAGAGACTTTTCGCTCCTCCACCTTCTGTTTGAGGATGTCCCACAGATGCTCAATAGGGTTTAGGTCTGGAGACATGCTTGGCCAGTCCATCACCTTTACCCTCAGCTTCTTTAGCAAGGCAGTGGTCATCTTGGAGGTGTGTTTGGAGTCATTATCGTGTTGGAATACTGCCCTGTGGCCCAGTCTCCGAAGGGAGGGGATCATGCTCTGCTACAGTAAGTCACAGTACATGTTGGCATTCATGGTTCCCTCAATAAACTATAGATCCCCAGTGCCAGCAACACTCATGCAGCCCCAGACTATGACACTCCCACCACCATGCTTGACTGTAGGCAAGACACACTTGTCTTTGTACTCCTCACCTGGTTGCTTGACACCATCTGAACCAAATAAGGCTATCTTGGTCTTATCAGACCACAGGACATGGTTCCAGTAATCCATGTCCTTAGTCTGCTTCTCTTCAGCAAACTGTTTGCAGGCTTTCCTGTGCATCATCTTTAGAAGAGGCTTCCTTCTGGGATGACAGCCATGCAGACCAATTTGATGCAGTGTGTGGTGTATGGTCTGAGCACTGACAGGTTGACCCCCACCCCTTCAACCTCTGCAGCAATGCTAGTAGCACTCATACATCTATTTCCCAAAGACAACCTTTGGATATGACGCTGAGCCTGTGCACCCAACTTCTTTGGTCGACCATGGCGAGGCCTGTTCTGAGTGGAACCTGTCCTGTTAAACCGCTGTATGGTCTTGGCCACCATGCTGCAGCTCAGTTTCAGGGTCTTGGCAATCTTCTTATAGCCTAGGCCATCTTTATGTGGAGCAACAATTTTTATTTTCAGACCCTCAGAGAGTTCTTTGCCATGAGATGCCATGTTGAACTTTCAGTGACCAGTATGAGTGAGGGTGATAACACCATATTTAACACATCTGCTCCCCGTTCACACCTGAGACCTTGTAACACTAACGAGCCACATGGCATCGGGGAGGGAAAATGGCTAATTGGGCCCAATTTGGACATTTTCACTTAGGGGTGTACTCACTTTTGTTGCCAGTGGTTTAGATATTAATGGCTGTGTGTTGAGTTATTTTGAGAGGACAGCAAATTTACACTGTTATACAAGCTGTACACTCACTACTTTGCATTGTAGCAAAGTGCCATTTCTTCAGTGTTGTCACATGAAAAGATAGAATAAAATATTTACAAAAATGTGAGGGGTGTACTCACTTTTGTGAGATACTGTATATATATATATATATATATATATATATATGTATATTCTTACACTGCCTGCACTGACTGTATATATTCTACACTGAATGCAGCGTACAGTCCTGCTCACCATTATTGGCACCCATGAAGTTTATGTACATATTGTGGAATATCTACTGAAGGAAATGTATCAAATTAACCAACATATTACTACACATAGCTTGTGTTTGACAAAAAACTGTAAATGATAAATAACATTTAAAAAGATAAACATTATGAGGAAAACAGAGAAAACCATAATGCTTGCCTTGTCAGTGGTATTGGCACCCTTTGCTGCAAATCAGTATGGAAACCCAATTTGGCTCACCTGTTGCAGATCTCAAATGAGGATCACCTGTGATGAATTGCCTCCACCCATGTGACCCAAATTAGCCAATAAATGAACATTTTGGTTTTATAAAAAGCCACCTGTTATTCCCTCTTCATGTGTGACAATGGTAAAGACAAAGGAGCTGTCTGACGACACCAGAAATGCTATTATTTGCAAGCACAAGACCTCCAAAGGGTATAAGGCCATCTCCAAAGACCTTGGCATCCCTGTTTCAACGGTGCGTAATGTTATTAAGAAGTTTTCCAGGCATGGAACTGTCAAGAACCTCCCTGGACGTGGGGGGAAGAGAAAAATTGATGACAGAAGTCTTCGAAGGTTGGTACGAATGGTGGAAAAAACACCCCGTCAAACATCTAAAGACCTGAAGACCAACCTGGAGCAGTCTGGTGTAACTGTTTCAACAAGTACCATACGCCACACACTAAACAAAGCGGGGCTTTATGGGCGGAGGCCAAGGAAGACCCCATTGCTAAAGAAAAGGTATAAAAAGGAACGATTGATCTT